>CM035795.1:24369150-24841650 GCA_020466265.1 Siphamia tubifer | reverse complement strand
GAGCACCTAGAGCTCTTCTGGTCACGTGTTAACATTCCAAAGGTAGGTCAATAAGAAAACAATGCAAATAATATATTGCTGATTGTTTGATATATTTGTAATTTCACCTGGAGCATTTTTCTCTTTTGGAATCCACCCAAACTAAACAGTATGTTTGTGTGTGTTTCAGGTTCTCAGGGCAGCAGAGCAGGCTCACCTCTGGGCAGAGCTTGTGTTCCTCTATGACAAGTATGAGGAGTATGACAATGCCATCATCACCATGATGAATCACCCATCTGATGCCTGGAAGGAAGGACAATTCAAAGACATTGTTACCAAGGTAAAAAAACAAAAAACAAACCTATTTTCATTTCTTGCTGCTTATCAGACTGGTTCAAGGAATTGAATATAATTGTGCTTGTATAAATGTTAACATGATTGTTCATTGATTCACATTTTTCTTCCCAGGTTGCGAATGTGGAGCTGTACTACAAGGCCATCCAGTTTTATTTGGAGTTCAAACCATTATTACTGAATGACCTTCTCATCGTTCTCTCTCCAAGACTGGATCACACACGTGCTGTCAACTTCTTTAGCAAGGTCGTTGGATAACAATACTTTGTCTGCATATTGAAACTGTTGAAGCAGAAATGTATTGTCAGATATAATGGATTACTTGTTGATACTTTCAGGTGAAACAGCTGCCTCTAGTGAAACCATACCTAAGGTCGGTCCAGAACCACAACAACAAATCAGTCAATGAAGCACTCAACAACCTCTTCATCATTGAGGAAGACTATGCGGTATGATACAATAATGTTGTGTACTTGTATGTCTTCCATTATGAATAATGAGCATCACATCACAAACGGATGGAAATCAAGTTATATTGTTAATGTTTGTCTCACATTTTGCAGAATTCTAGCAGAGCATACACTTAAACTGTTTCTTTTTTTCTCTCCATAGGCACTTCGCACATCCATTGATGCCTATGACAACTTTGACAACATTTCTTTGGCCCAGGGCCTGGAGAAGCATGAACTCATTGAGTTTAGAAGGATTGCAGCATACCTCTTCAAGGGCAACAACCGCTGGAAGCAAAGTGTTGAGCTCTGCAAGAAAGACAAGCTCTACAAGGTGAATTGTCATTAAAATAAAAAATATATATATAGTTTTTTTTACTTCACTTTACTTATCCACATTGCATTTCACAACAATAAACAATAGTGATGGACAAGGCCATTCTTTTAGATGAACTGAATCACTGAAATCTGTACACTAAAAATATTTGTTCAAAACATTCTTTCACTGAATTACGGAATCATTCAGCACAAGGTGGGAGGAGCCTGAAACTGCAACTCCCTGAACTAAGGCACTGTGAATGAATGGTTCAGGTTTCAGTTCAGTTCATGGCTTCCCGGGACCCGGGAGACAAGAGTATTTGTTAAAACATTGTGACGTAAACACATTTATTTTGAAGTGTCCTGTATGCTATTTAACTGGTTAACTTAGCAAATTAGGTTGAGTGAGTGATCTCACAAACCAGTTCTCTGCAGGTTTGTGATTCAGAGCACTAAAGCAAGTCAGTTCACTAACCAGTAGTTCATTCATTCAATGTGTTGTGAATCAGTCCCCTGCCCTGGCAGACTCACTCAGCTCTGTGTGTGCAGGTTTGCGTGTCAGTGAATGAGCGGTTTGTTCAGTCAGCGTGTCATGAATCACTCGGTTACGGACACACATAAACAACAAAGTGTTGCATCACGGCAGTTGCACTTCTGGCTGGCACGCTCCTCCTCACTTAACTAACTGAACTGAGAAAGGAACGAATGAGTGCATGAGATGATTCAATTCACTTTGTTCACTCAGAAGATTTGTTCTTTTTGAACGGTGCTAAAATTAAGAGGCAGACATAAGCCACCTGTGCATAAATGAGTTATTGACATGTAGTTCCTCACGTGTCTGTACAGGATGCCATGCAGTATGCATCAGAGTCCAAAGACACAGAATTGGCAGAGGAGCTCCTGGCTTGGTTCCTAAAGGAAGACAAGAAGGAGTGTTTTGCAGCCTGCTTATTCACCTGCTATGACCTGCTGCGGCCTGATGTGGTGCTCGAGACAGCCTGGAGGCACAACATCATGGACTTCTCCATGCCATACTTCATCCAGGTCATGAGGGAGTACCTCAGTAAGGTGGGTATGTCAGAGGTACAAAAGTTGCTATAAAAGTTAAAAATAGTCAAAGAAGGTTGTAAGGACAGGCATTATTGTCTGTGAACCATTTTTTACCGTTACAGCTCTTGAAATAGTATTTGCAAATCAGTATAAGTGACTAGACTCTGGGTGTATAAGTAGAAGTTAATACATGCTTGTAGTGTTTCACATTGTCATATTTAAAATCAAAGTGTACTTGCAAATACTATTTGATGGTGTTAAACACTTCCCACAGGGTTGGAGACAAAGCCCCAGTACTGCCTATTCTTTCCTCCATTCATAGTCATCTTCCACAGCTTTTGTCAGTCGTGTGTCATTATTGGTGTTTTCCTTTCATTTGGGCTTCCATCCATTCAAGCTACTTTTCCATACAAATGTGTTCCAGAGGAGATTCATAACTGCCGTGTTGCTTGTCATGCCATTTTTCTCTGTTACATGGCATCAAAACAACCCATGTATTGCTTTTACAACAGGCAGCAGATCTACTTTATGTGAAGCATTTGAAGCAAAGTTGTTCTATTTATTTGCCAGATATTTGATGCTGAGTTTTGCTACTAAATTATGTTGATATTCCTTTAAGAAACCAGATACCATACACCATTAGACATGAAACGTGCTGAAGCGACAACTCATTTGCATATAGAGAAATAATGACTTGATGAAATCGGTGTTCTATTTTAAGCATTTTACATTCAGTACCTGTCATTGATGAAGTAAAACTTAATCAGTATTCAAATCTTTACTACTTACAGTTTTATACAATTTAGAATACCACAGAAATCTCAAGTCTGCATTTGTATCAAAAGTGGCATTATTACCCGCATCTCTCAGGTTTTTGTGTTTTTCTTTAAGTGATGAGTCCTCTGTTTGCTCTTTTCTCTCTGTCAATTTCTATTTTGGGAGACTTCCATTTGTTTTTTTCCTCCTTAAGTTGCCTCTCTGAATTTCCTTTCCAGGTTGATGCGATAAAGGAAAAGGTGAAAGTCGAATCCATTTTCTAATCATTCTTTTGGCCCCTCCCCCCTGTCCTGTAGCCTGTAGTTTGGGAGGAGTAAAATTAGCAGAAACTGCATGATCCCCCCCTCCCCCCCATGTCACACTGCTGCTTCTGATCGTTAAACTCCACATTTCCACTAGATCCACCTACCTACCCACAATACTCCAGAGTATGGCTCTTCACACTCATCCCTCAGGGCTCAGCTTGGTGTGCTGGTGATGGCTCTGAATGCAAACATTTAAGGCTCAATTTCCCAATTGCGGGATTAATAAAGTACTTCTATTCAATAACCATTAAGGAGATACACAAAAATCCTAAGAATTATCATGCCAGTGTAATTAATTTCCACAAACAAATTAAAATACTGGTTAAATGAAGGACTAAAAGTGATTTGTTTGACATTTGTTTTTCAGATTTGCTAAAACACAATAGCACAGTAATTACTATATCAAATTATATACCCCGTATTACACCATCCACCAAAACCAGCATGCCTAGTAACTAGCTCTCCTGGGGAATGGGTGACGAGCAGCACTCTGGATAACTATCTCACCTGCTGTGGTCAGGTTCTTTTCTCACAGACCCATAGATGAATTCTAATGTAAATCTGTCTCTAACACCATTTAGCTGCACTCTGCAATGAGCGTCATCCTGATTCACCAACATGTTGATGACATATCCTCTTAAATTATTATTTTTTTAAAGGGAAAGGGCATCAATAGTTTATATGTAAATATTTGTGTGTGGGGATATATATGTATATATATTTCCCCATCAGGATAATGGTCGTGTAATGTAGTCTGCAGCTAAGTGGGAGACTAATTTCAGTATTGGAAGAATCAGGAAGACATTATCCAAATGAAGTGACCATTCTTTCAGATACGTTTCTATTATATTTCTCTTTGTCTATGCTACTCAGTTCACCTAAATAAGCATATAATTAAAGAATCACTATTAGATAGATAGATAGGTATCCCTGAGGGTGGGGATTTGGGTAGTTTTCTACTGCATTATCTATATGTATATATATTTTGTTACTGTAAAGTGTGGTCTCTTCAAGTAATAAGTTATGTATTTGACAATATATCTATAGTTTTGGTGTGGAGAAACAAACAAAACAAAATCCAGTACATGTAGGGCAACAAGCATGCCTTTCCCCCTCCTATGATGGCATCAGGAGCCACTCAGGCCAGGCTAGGAGACATCGTTGTTGGCTGTGCCTGCTTCTGGAAACTTTGAACTGGCTGTACAAACCATCCCTTCCACCCTCTTTCACACTCCCTCCACTATGGCTCTCTGCTTCTGTCTTTCTTTCTTTCTCATGCACTCTTCAAGATGAAAATAACAAACTGCCGCTTCAGCATGTCTCTCAACCCTTCTCTTCTCAAAATGGGGAAAAAAACCAGCCTGTCTTTTCTTGAAACAGCCTGCTTAACCTGATTGAGTGACTTGTAGTAAACCAGCTAAACGGTATGTAGAGAACTGAACCCAAAACCGTAGGAGGAAAAATTTTCACGTTTCATCATTTAACACAGTCTCTGAGCTTATTGCTGGCTGCTTCATTCCCTGATACATGTTAAGCTCTATCTTCTCTCCTTTTGTGAGTCACTTTCAACCTGCTGCCAAGCAAATACTTGAGCACCAAAGAAAAGGAGAGTAATTTAGAAAATTTCGTCTAGAGGTTTCCATATGCTACTGCACCACATGCAAGGGCACAAAGTTTTTTTCAGCAACAAAAACAAAGACCTAAGTTGTCATAATTTTAGTCCTTACTTGAGTTGGTTTCATTGGTAAAATGCAAATCTGAATGAAGACTGTCTCACTAATTATTCTCGCATTCCATCAGCTTTATAGCATGAATGACAAGCCACAAAGAAATATTTCACAATTTCATTCCTCGTCTGCCCCTTAAATAGAACCTGAATGTTTTATAGAGCTCAGTAAAAATCTCCATACTGTGTACACCATGGTACACAAAGTAGGTTTTGTTCTTGGGGATTTTTGTGTTTAACTATTCAATAACTTGTGATATTTTAGTTTTTCTAACATGAATGAGTAAATAAATATATATTTATAAAAATGTTTTGTTTTTTTAAATAATGTTACTGGTGAATGTTTATAATGGTGAGGGGTTGGTTCTCTACATACTCATTTCCAACATGTTAGAGTAGATGATTTGGGTGGCTGGATGGTGGGACCATTATTACCTTGTAGCTGTTTGTCTTTGTGTCTCCTCTTAATGCCCAATTACACTGCTTAATTTCCCAAAAATAATGGGATGTGTAGTTAGTGTTGTAGCTGTGCTTTATGAAGTAGTCAGTAGCTCCATAGCTGTACTCACTCACTGCCTTGTAGTGGGCCTCCAGCACAGTAGCAAGGCCTGCATCCAGCAGCCTGTTTATTTAAATCTGGATTGTATTCATCTTCGCCTGTCAGGAATGGTCCCATCCGTCAGCCAGTGAAATAACCCAGAGGTCAGTTTTATACAAACCCAATGTTTAAGCCCATGCTCTTCAAGAGTCCCAAACCTGCCCCCTCCCACAGTGCCACTCAAATCTTACACCATCACTATTGTCTTGTTTTCCACAGGTGGACAAACTCGAAGCCTCCGAGTCCCTGAGGAAACAGGAGGAGCAGGCTACAGAGTCTCAACCCATTGTTTACGGTAAAAAAAACAAATATGTAGAGCAGGTCAATGTTTAAAATAGGATCACAATATATTTTGCTTTCTCAATGAATATCCATGTATCATTTGTTGATTTGTTTTTTTAAAATAAAACCAAAAATAAGACAATGAAACAATAAGTAAATTCTTCATTATTTGTTTCCAAAACCAAAATGAAAAAAGGAATAACGATGCGTTTTTTTCAGTTTTCCTTTTTATGTTTAAATTAATAATGGGAAAAATAAACTATACTGGCTGTTTTCCATTGTATCCAATTTTGACCTGAAGCAAGTTGAATAAACCCGAAATTACCTTTGACCTGCAGTGAGAAAGATGGAAACCTGCGTCCTATTTTCCTACTTGGGGAAACTAAGAGGGTCACTCTAAGACCTGATGATATGACCACGGAGAATATTAGTTTCATATCATACCATAATGATCTTCAAGTCAGGCGGCCATGTTTCTTTGGGTTATTACATTAATTTCCGCTTTACTCAATTTGCTTTAGGTCAAAATTGGATAAAACGGGAAACGGCCGTTATCCATTTTTTTCTATTAATTTAAACACAAAAATGGCAACTGAAAAACGGCATCATTACCTGTTTTTTCATTTTGGTTTTGGAAATAATGAAAAAACAAGTTGTTTGTTCATTCTTATTTTAGGTTTTATTTTGAAAAAACGAATGAACGAATGATACAGATTAATGAATGCCAATAGTTATAAAAGAGTCTGTTAATTAATCTCTGACATTGTAGGCTCATATGCTTTAAATAAGTGGTAATTCAATTCAGCTATTTTTTGGTGATGTACTTGAATACAACATGAAGGGTGTCTGTGCACTTATGGAACAAAGACTTTTAGATTTCAGAGTTTCAGACCTGGAGATGCCTGTTCCTCTGTCAAATTCTGACATGGACAAAAAAAAATATAGGAGAGGCAGATCTGTAAGTGAAACCATAGCACAAAAGCATTTATTTTACTCTTGAACTACTTCAGTACCAACACTGACCTGCCTATATACTAAATAACTGTCCGAGAACAACAACATCAAACAGAACATTTATCCCCAAGTGGTTCTTTGGGGCCCTTTTTTTTTGTTTTCTGATAGGATATTAGATCATATCTAAAAAGGACCACAGTTTATAATACTTTCTAAATGGTTTTTAACATAAGTTTTGTTTCATTTAGCATTAACAAGTATTAATTTGTGATGTTTTGTTTTGCAGGCACACCCCAGCTCATGCTCACAGCAGGGCCCAACGTGGCTGTGCCTCCTCAGCAGCCCTACGGCTACGGCTACACAGCAGCACCAGGCTACGGCCAGCCACCACAGCCCAGCTTCGGTTATGGCATGTGAACACCTGACATCACCCACCCTCCCTGACTTGACCCAACACATCCCTCCCATCTGTCCTTCTCTCTTTGTGTTCCTCACCAGCTTCCCATGGTCTTCTACTCACAACAGGGGCCACAAGCAAGCAACAGCCCACTCTCCTTTTGAGTACTATTTTTTTATTATGTTCCGTTTAAAAGAAAACATTTAACTGCATTGAAGGACTTTTATTTGTATTGTTTGAGAAGAAATTGGACCACGTGTCATGTTACTTTGTTTTTCACATTCCATATTTATGACTACTTGTTTAGAAAATTGAATTTTCTTTTGTGTATGTATTATGGTTTGTATTTTTATTGGTTTATGGTTTGTGCAGAAGTGGACTTGCTAAAGCTCAGCAATGAGCCTTTGAAGTAGGTGGAGGAGCATTGGATTTTGCACTCGTGAAGAAATTAATGTAGAGAAGCTCTTACTTTTGACGTACTGAACATGTGAACAGCTTACATTGTCTCGTTTGTCTGTATAATGCATTTCATCATTGTATATTCTGAGGAAAAAAAGGTTACATATAATATTTGAACATATATTGCCATTTCAATGGCTCTAGCTAGCGACACTAAGTAATGATAGTATATTCTGCACAGGCGTGTAGCTTTATGGAGTTTTAATGCATACAGATGTATGTCACTGTACGAATGAGGGTGTGTGTGTTTGCGTGTGTGTGTGTGTGTGTGTGTGTGTGATCAAATGGTCTAAATAAGAATTTTAACTCCCTCTCGGCCTGTACTGGGCTATTCAATCCACCCACCTAGATGTTAGCTCTCCTTCATTGGCTCCATGTATTTAGGTGACCTCTTGTGCCGTGTACAGTGCTTGTGTGAGACTGTATCTGTGTATGTGCAAGGACGGGACCACGGCTACCAAACCCCAGGGCCCTTAAACGTACTGTGTGTATTTACTCTGAACCCTCCTCGTGCTGAGGTCCGTGTATGCCAGGTGTTGTGGTGTTTCCCTCGGTCACCGTTACTTTTTTTGCGTGTACAGATGTGAACATGATGAATTGAAAACTTCTAGATGGAGACCCCCCCCCCCCCCCTCCCGTCTGTCCTTCACCCACTTCTCCTGTCCTGTTTCCTCCTTTGTTACGCTTATCAGCAAGAACAAACAAGGAGGTAAAAGAAGGCAGGCTAGTGGAACTTTTTGGTGTCCAATGACATCTTGATTAGATCCATAAACACTCCTGTAGGTTGTGTGTTTAGATGGTTATGATGAAGAAATTAGGTCTCAGTACATCCAGTTCTTGGTCAAGAATGGTTGAATAAGAGCCTGTATTTACCTTGATGTACTTAACTTCCTTACATGCTTTAAGCTGTGTGTGTAAAGTGTCATCCTAACCCTATCATAAGTTGAATTCCTTTCTGTTGTCATGCATATTAATAATAAAGGGGATCTGTCATTGATAAGTGGAAGAAAATGACTTAACTGAAAGGGAAATACTAGCCTAAATAAAAACTAAAAATTGTATCCAGTCTTCTGTTGTCTCTTTTACAGTATGTCATGTCTTGGTTGCCCAGCATGCTAATAGAATATTTATATTTATGTCATAAAACCATGCACTAGGGTGAAATAGGGTTGGATTTAAAAAAAAATAAAACTGCACATCGTCTATTGTGAACAAACGTGTCTGTCCTATCTGCAGTGAACTGTCAGATCTATAGATCTGGTTGGTTTCTGAAGGTAGCAGGGCCCCCCACAGTATTTTATTATTTTTTTTATTTATTTTTACTCTGTGCTGCATATTTTCTTGTTGCTTCCTCAAAGGGTTTTATATATATATATATATATATATATATATATATATATATATATATATATATTGTCCACAGCTGAGGCACTGGAGACTGCTAAGCAAAGGCTCACAGCACTAGCTACCCACCTAAAGAGATACACAAGAGAGGTAGAGGCCAGGAGAATAAACCAGGTGTTCTCCACCAACCCAGCTAAGGTCTACTCTCAATGGCAGGGGGACAAGGTGACAACGGACCCACCTAGGGCTGAGACTGAGCAATACTGGAAGAGCATCTGGTAGAAGGAGGCAACACATAACACCAATGCCCAATGGCTGACAGACTTACAGGCAGAGCACAGCCAACTCCCAGAACAAGACCCAGTAGTCATCACACTAGCAGACATCCAAACCAGAGTGTCCAAAATGAAGAGCTGGACACCACCAGGGCCCGACATGATTCATACCTACTGGCTTAAGAAACTGACAGCACTCCATGAACGCCTTGCAGCACAGATGAACCAGCTGCTGATATCGGGAAACCACCCAGAGTGGCTAACCCAGGGCCGGACAGTCCTCATAATGAAGGACCCCCAGAAGGGAACAATACCATCTAACTACCGGCCTATAACCTGCCTCAGCACCACATGGAAGCTTCTATCAGGCATCATAGCGACTAAGATGAGTAGGCACATGGAGCAATACATGAGCAGAGCACAGAAAGGAATAGGCAACAACACCAGGGGAGCCAAACACCAGCTACTGGTTGACAGGGCAATTGCCCGAGATTGCAAGACGAGGAACACCAACCTGTGCACTGCCTGGATTGACTACAAGAAAGCCTATGACTCAATGCCACATACATGGATACTGGAATGCTTAAAACTGTATAACATCAACAGGACACTAAGAGAGTTCATCCAGAACTCAATGAGGCTGTGGAAGACAACTCTGGAGGCCAACTCAAAGCCAATTGCACAAGTGAGCATCAGATGCGGCATTTACCAAGGAGATGCTCTCTCCCCCCTGCTGTTCTGCATAGGCCTAAACCCCCTCAGCCAGATCATCTCAAAGAGTGGCTTCGGATACCAGTTCCGAAGTGGAACATCCATCAACCACCTCCTCTACATGGATGACATCAAGCTGTATGCCAAGAATGAGCGTGACATTGATTCAGCCAATTCACCTCACCCGGATCTACAGCAAAGACATTGGGATGTCATTCGGACTTGATAAATGTGGGCGGATGATATCTAGAAGAGAAAAGGTGATCACAACTGAAGGGGTTGACCTACCTGAAGGGAATATCACAGATGTGCAGGAAAGTTACAAATACCTAGGGATCCCACAGACAAATGGTAATCATGAGGAGGCAGCTCGGAAGTCAGCCACAGCCAAATACCTACAGAGGGTAAGACAGGTCCTGAAAAGTCAGCTGAACGGCAAAAATAAGATCCAGGCCATTAACACCTATGCCCTGCCAGTAATCAGATACCCAGCTGGGATAATATCCTGGCCACTGGAAGAGATACAAGCCACTGATATCAAGACAAGGAAACTCCTTACCATGCATGGAGGGTTCCACCCCAAGTCCAGTGTCCTGAGGCTGTACACTAAGCGAAAGGAAGGGGCCGAGGACTAGTAAGTGTCAGAACTACTGTCCAGGAGGAAACGGCGAACCTCCAGGAATACATCAAGAAAATGGCCCCCAATGACCAACTGCTAAGTGAATGCCTCAGGCAACAAAAGCCCAGTAAGGTTGAGGAACCAGAGGGGCTATCGTGGAAGGACAAACCCTTGCATGGCATGTACCATCGACAAATTGAGGAAGTGCCTGATATGGAAAAGACATACCAGTGGCTGGAAAAGGCTGGACTAAAGGACAGCACAGAGGCACTACTCATGGCTGCACAAGAACAAGCCCTGAACACCAGAGCAATAGAGGCCAGGGTCTACCACATCAGACAGGACCCCAGGTGTAGGCTGTGTAGAGAAGCCCCTGAAACAGTCCAACACATCACAGCAGGGTGTAAGTTGCTGGCAGGCAAGGCATACATGGAGAGGCATAACCAGGTAGCGGGCATACTGTACAGGAACATCTGTAAAGAGTATGGACTGGAGGTCCCAGGGTCAAGATGGGAGAACCCCCCAAAGGTGACAGAAAACAAACAGGCCAAGATCCTGTGGGACTTCCAGATCCAGACTGACAAGATGGTGATGGCCAATCAGCCTGACATAGTGGTGGTGGATAAACATGAGAAGGCAGTGGTGGTGATAGATGTAGCAGTCCCCAGTGATAGCAACATCAGAAAGAAAGAACATGAGAAGCTTGAGAAATACCAAGGGCTGAAAGAGGAGTTAGAGAAAATGTGGAGTGTGAAGGCAACAGTGGTACCAGTAGTGATTGGAGCACTAGGGGCAGTGACCCCCAAGCTGGGAGAATGGCTCCAGCAGATACCAGGAACAACATCAGAGATCTCTGTGCAAAAGAGCGCATTGCTAGGAACAGCTAAGATCCTGCGCAGAACCCTCAGGCTCCCAGGCCTCTGGTAGAGGACCCGAGCCTGAAGGAGACACCGCTCACGTGGGGCGAGGGGAAAATTTTTTTATTTATTTATTTTTTATCCTTCAAGTACAAAACAAAATCTTTCAAGGTTAATTTTTTTCCCCTAACTACAAAAAACAATTCTGGTTTGTTCTTTGTTTTGGTGAGAAAAACAGATGTGGCCAATGTCAGATTCAGTAAGGTTTGGAGTCAAAGAGTGGAGCACCCTGATATACTGTCACCACCTCATCAGGACAAACCACAGGCTGTGACTTTATGGGGGGATTTAGTTTTCATGAAGTGTTACTTGTATTTAGTTATAGTTGGTGTCTATTTTTGTTTCATCCCTTTTTCTTTAATAGTTTGGTTAAGACAGTATATATGTATGTTACTCCTTTATCAAAACCAAAAATATCAGTTTTGTCAGTTCTTGTTCTCAGCCTTAGTTCAGTATAGTTCTGACATGTTGACCTCTTTATAGTGTTAACCTATCATTTGTAATATTTTTTCAAATGTTTCCCTGGAATGAAACTTCACAATTTAAACTGTAACCCTGTTTCCTGGTTGCATAATTAGTGATGGCTGAACTGGAGTTTGTTGGAGCTTGGACACTTGTTACAAACCTGGTTCATTGCTGGAAGCTCCAATGACACAGCTCTTGAGGAGGACATCTAGTGGTCATTAAAGTGAAATGCAAACGAGACGTGTGGAAGAGTCAAAGTTCTTTCCATTCTACAGCATAATAATAATAATACTAATACTAATAATAATAATAAAAAGAAGAAGAAGAATGGATTCTATTTATTTCGGGCTTTCCAATGGAAAGGATAAAGTGCATAGTGGATCCATTATTCATTCACTCTTACATTGTCACATCAATAATTATCATTTATTATGAGGTACAACATGTGTGTGATTCAGGGCACATGACAAACCAGACACAATTTTAGCATTTTATTTCCCGTTGAATACAATTCATTAATTTTCCGAGACTTAAACTCCCCATAAGCTACAGCGCATGCACCAGAGCTTTGTGTGTCAGCAGCCCATCAGAACCTGCTTCAATCAGGACCAAGTTTGGAGTCACCTAATTCACTCTACACATGCTCAATTTAGTCCAATTTAGTCCACATGGAAAGGTGTAGTGTCCTGATATAGACAAATAAAATTTGTGAGGGAAAAACACATTTTCTGGCCAGTAATATTTTCCCTATAATTATTTTTCTGACTCCGTAGTTTGTTTTGTAGTTGGAAGTGTCACATTTTAAAGAATGTTGTACCAAACAATTTTTTTTATGTCAATACAGCATAATGTCTCCTCAGCATAATTCCAAATCTAAAATGTTTGTTGTAAAACTGTCAAAGTGGCATGACATACAAAATTCAAACAATAGTATTTTTGTATGAATATAAATGGCACAAAAAAAACCAAAATTTCAAATGGAAACAAAATGGTGTCTGTAGTCTCAAAAATAATCAAAAGTGTGACGTCCAAACATCGATAACAGAACCCAAGTGTGAGACCACAAGATCAGGACTAGGGTCAAAGTGTGTTTATTATTGAACACAAGAAAACAACAATACAATATAATATCTTAAAGTGCTAAGAGACTGAAGATGTGTTCAAACTCCAACCTTCAGACAGGAGTGAACTAGCCTTGAACTGAGCTGGCTGCAAGCATCCAGAACCTGTCTAAGGAGGCAGGTCAGAGTACAGTACAGGTCATACATGGAAGAGCAATAAAAGCAGCGACTGTGCACAGGGGAAATGCTAAATTCAATGTATCGTAAGCAGGTAATGGTTGAAGCATGTGGAAGCTGGTCTGGAGGCAGAGGGAAAGTTAGGCTTGTAAAAACAGATGGTCAATAATAGGTGGGCTGCTCTGGGACAATAGGGAATACAGATCTTTTATCTACAGACATTTTAGATTCTAGTAATATGGCCCACTTGGTCAGGGAAACACACCAGAAACAAATGTCCTGACCCCCCTGGACAGTACACAGGTTATAAACCTGGAGTATAAATTGTGTAAAATTCTTGCATATAGTTTTGTCTATTTCTTGTGTAGATATATTGTAAGGTTTCTTTTAGAGTGTTTTTGAATGTTTGCATATTTTGGGGAATATCTATTAAAACTTGTGCACAACTGTTTCAATAGTTGATTCTTATACAGTTTAACAATGTATAAACTTTCCAAAAATGCAGAATGAGTCACAATATTAATGACAAAATCGGTAAAAGGCCACAGTAAGTCTATATTTATTTTAATAAGTGCAAATATGTACAAAAGTTAAAAAAAAAAAAAAATTAACATGAGACAGCTGGATGGTTGATTCCTCCAAGACAGCAGTCTGGGGGGCAGTTCCTGTTAAAGACAAAGTACAAATATACACACATGCAAAAACACTCCTGGGCTCACATGTAGATATTCCATTTATGGGTGTTCAGCAGTTGTCTGAAGACACTCCTCTGAAATTAAACAGTGACAGGGAAAATGTTAAATGTATGTGAAGCCGTAAACAAAACATTAATAAAATGTATATTAAACAAAGTTATCATCAGTTAATCCATATTTCTAAGCCTGCCAGTCTGTTCTACTAGAACATCATTACTGGGATAGTTCCAGCATATCCTGTGGTCTCCATAAATGTGCTCAGCCTTACAGGTGTTTTTTCATAACTAGCTAAAATGTACAGTAGTAACAACAGTCAAAACAAAACACAACGAAATGATGGTATGGTTATGTACCAAAAGGAAGCACGGGGCTAACTATAACATGGAGCTTATTATCATATTACTAGTTACAAACATTTAAAATATTTATTCTACGGCCCTCTAGAACGTTGCGACAGCTACCGTTCACTTTGAATTGACGTTCCCAGCCTTCAGCAGGCGAATTGTTTTTTCGATAACCGCCCGCTGCGCCATTAACGCCCACTGCCAATGGCAACGGGTTTTATCACTTCAGATTCACGGTACCGTATCACTCCGCAGGTAGTTCGGCCACGTTTAAAGAAAATATTCGCTCCGTTGTAACGGTTAGCTTATCCAATGTTAACCTTTCTTATGTTATCCTTACCGTAGTCAGCACAGTAAATTTTGCAGTGTTAAATCAACACTGCAAAATCTACAGTGAGGAAATCAGGGGAAATATCCGTCCTCCTCTCGTACAAATTCTCCAGGACCAAAGTAAGTATTTTACCCCGGGGTTAACTCCTCTATGCTAGTTTTTAGAAAACAAGGAGCAGTTTCAGTGAGCTTATTTGCAAGAACGGGACAACACCTGCTCCGGTCGCCGACCTGACTGTGTATATACACTGTAGATTTTGCAGTGTTAATTTGGAGACAATGGGACCAAATACACTCTAGAAGAAGTTAAATAAACTCTCTAAGTGTTGATTTAACACTGCAAAATTTACTGTGTACATCTCTCTCTTTTCTCCGCCCAAAACTCTCTGCACCCCCCTTCTGTCTGCCCCACCTATTTCACAACACTAGTCTGTTGGAGTAGTGACAGTAATAAAGTGTAGTAACCCGTAAAATAAGCGGGATATTGCCCACGAGTTACTATCAGAAAAATATTCCCCAATGGGGCTGTTCAATACATTATCCCTTGGCTTATTCTACAGCCCTCTAGAACGTTGCGACAGCTTCCGTTCACTTTGAATTGACATTCGAGCGGATTTTTTCCCGATAACCGCCCGCTGCGCCATTAACGCCCACTGCGCCATTAACGCCCACTGCCAATGGCAACAGGTTTTATCACTTCAGATTCACGGTACAGTATCACTCCGCAAGTAGTTCGGCCACTTTGAAAGTAAATATTCGCTGCGTTTTAACGGCTATTTTATCCAATCTGTTTGAGTAGTAGCATTAATAAACTGTAATAACCGAAGAATAAGTGGGATAATGTATTTACCACACATGACTATCGAAAAATATTTCCCTTCGGGGTGTTGTTCGGCCCCGTTGGGAAATATTTTTGTGATAGTAACGGCAATACATTATCCCTTGCTAAACCACCACTCAGCATATATCCCACAGAAAGCAAATACATAGACACAAGATGATAAATCTGGTGGAGAACATGAAAACACTAGTTTATGAACAGTGCCAGAACAGATGCCTACAGGAACAAGAGTCAACCCTGAACACTTTTTACTCAGTGATATACAGATGGTAACACATTTAAAAGACAACTTTACATTGAATTTTACATTGTGGTAAATGGAGAATACATTTCAAAGTGATCCAGGATCCAGGATCTCTTCTGGATCACCACCAAAATGTAATCATTTGTTCCTTGTGACACTCCCAACACACCCTGAAAATGTTATGTAAATATCCATCCATAACTTTTTGAGTAATGTTGCTGACAGACAGACAGACAAACTCCAGCAAAATAAATGTCACTAAATCATTAAATAAATGTTAAATGTCACTCCCAGGATGAATCTAGGATAAACATATTATTATTATTATTATTATTATTATTATTATTATTATTATTATTATTATTATTATTATTATTATTATTATTATTATTATTATTATATTATTATTATTATTATTATTATTATTATTATTATTATTATTATTATTATTATTATTATTATTATTATTATTATATTAAACATCTGAATAAGACTGTAAGGCAAATTTCAAGTTTTAACTACCCAAATATTTATTTTTATTAAAACAATCGTTTGGGTTCATTGGTGTGACCTGTAACCGGATATCGTGTTTTCTGATTGGATCCACGCTGACGCTGATGCAGACGTCTCCTTCACGGATACAGTGTCCGTGGACAGCTGCAGGATGGCCGGGAGCATCTGCCAAACACGATTATTTTCCTTATTCGACTACAAAACAGAAAAGTACATTGTTGCGAAAAACAAGAAAGTCGGTATTTTGTACAGACTTATTCAGTTATCGATCATCGGCTACATTATAGGGTAAGTGGAAACTGTTACTCATATAAAGTTCGATTTAAACAACACATTTAATAAGAGCAGGTTCACAAATTCAGTTTTATAACCGGTTTGTGGCAAAGGAAAATTAAATATGTTAATCCAGAATTTTTAATGCTTGTCCATACGCCATTCTATATAAATCTATAGACAATATTAAATGTACCTCTTGTCCACAGCCTCAGGTCTACACACTGTTATATATAAAGTTGGAGTCAAATATTTTCACCTCTTCTCATGAATGTTTGTGACAGTGTGAGTTATTCTTTATAGGTGAAGTGTAACCTGGTCTAAGGTGATTACTGATGTGTATAAATAGGAATAAAAAGAGAAATGTTTCTGAAAAATTAATTATTCCAACTTTATCAGCATCAGTTTATGCTTTATTCTGACTGTATTGTGTGTTCATATTCTCCTTTTATGTTGCTACCAGCTGCCAATACTAAAGAAAGAAAATTAAGCATAATTTATTTACATTTTATTTATTTAATTTTGGGTTTGTTTTTTTGTTTTGTTTTTTTGTTTTTAATTTTTTTACACATTTTCGACCTGTTGCAAAGTGTTTGGTGTCTTTGTATGATCCATAATACAAATAAGTTGAGGCAGAATATTCTTAAAATTGCACTTATTTCTCAAAAAAGGTCAATTTTTAACAGATTATTCACATCTTTTTTGTTTGGAAAGTTGATTTGTAAAAAAAAAAAAAAAAAAAAGGATTTTCATAACAGAGACAAAAATTTGGAGTTGTCATTATTTATAGGTTATTATTTTACCAGTCTTACCCACTTAACATTAAATTGGGCTGAAGGTGGACTCTGAAAGAAAATGATGTATTTTCTCTAAGTTTAAGCCTTTTTCACCTTTGTATTTAATCAATAACACTGACTTCATTGCTTTAGTAGTTTTTGTGCAGTGCGGGACCATGATGGTAAAATGTTTTAATGACTTACAGTGAAATCACATTTTTAATGTAATATTAAACAAAAAAAACCCACTGAAATTAATATTGACACAACCAAGACACTGATATAAAATAATGCCACATCCCTCCACCATGAATTACACTGAAAATAACCCAGATTTTGTATGTAGTGTTTGGCATTGTGTATTCAAACTAGAATTTAAGACTTTAAAATCCTGAAAGTGAAGAAATATTTGGTATTTTTGACTCGGGTTGAAGGGATTCAAGATTATTTCTTTGTCCTGTAGGAAACTTGTATTAGACAATCAAAGCTACCACATACAACACATAACACCATAACAAAAAACACAATAGATAGATAGTTTAACAGCTTTATGGAGTAAAATGTTGAAATATATTATTATTTTCTAGCCATTTTCTGTGTCTACATTTATGATTCAACCCTTGAGCCTGAAGAGTTGAGAATAGACCTGTGATCTTAGATTTAATAAACATGTCAAAACACACACATTCATACATTGATCCATGCCATAAGATGTAGCAGTAGAACAGTCATAATGATCATCAAAGCAAAAAAGAGAAATGACAAAAATATCCAGAGGGTCTTCAAAGGTTAAGAAAAGTCTATATTTTGGTTTGACATAATATGCAAATAAACTCTAACCACTTACAATGTATTACCTTATTATAGGTGGTTTTGAAAATGAATACATTGGTTGTTTTATACTTTATTTACTTGAAAATAAAAAAAATTAAGAACAAAATAAGAACAAAATGCAGACAACTTAGAAAAAGGAAAGAAAAAAAAGGAAGAAAAAAGAAAGGGAAAAGAAGAAGAAGGAAGGGAGGAAAAAAGAAAACAATAAACAAAAAAAACTCTATTTGTTACCTACTTTCCTATCTGCTCATTTGTTTTTAGTTTTTTTTTTGTATATATGTCTATGTTTAGTACTTCAGCTATTGATTATTGGTATTGTTATTATTCTTATTGTTATTATTTTTATTATTATCATCATTTTTGTACTATGCACTATATTGCTATAAGATAAATTTAGGTTATTGGGGAAGTGAAGAAGGGGTAGGATTAAATAAGCTTATGCTTCATCCTACTCCTTTTCGGACATGTCATTGTTATTATTATTATTGTTGTATTGATTATTGTTGCACTTTGCACATGTTCGAAATAAATCATTCAAATCAAATCAAATCAAACATGTTGGATGAGCTTTTCCAGAGTGGAAGGAGTGTTTATTTTAAGCACTATTTTGTTCCACAGGTGGGTTTTCTTAAGCAAAAAAGGCTACCAGGAGACAGACGAGGCGATCCAGAGCTCCGTCATAACTAAACTCAAAGGCATTTCAGTCACTAACACTTCTGAATCTGGTGTACTGGTGTGGGGGCCGGAGGACTACGTCATCCCACCACAAGTAAAAACAGTGACACTACTGCTGCACCCAAGTCCTATCACACTATTGTCATATGCTCAATAGATGTTCAGTTACATTTTAAGACACATGATCATTTCGTGCACACTTCTTTTAATTAGTAGTTTTTACTCAATATGTCTGCTTCAATTTCTCAGGATTTAACAAAACTACAATAATACACATTTTTAGAAAGTATCTGCTTCAGACATTAAAAGTGCTACACAGTAAATTTTGCAGTGTTAAATCAACACTTAGAGAGTTTATTTAACTTCTTCTAGAGTGTATTTGGTCCCATTGTCTCCAAATTAACTCTCTAAGTGTTGATTTAACACTGCAAAATTTACTGTGTACATCTTACATGCCAAGGTGAATCAGCTGCTCAGCTCATGTTATTAATATATATGATGGTGTGTTATTCCACATATATGCTGCTTTATGTACATGTTTATAATGAATTTGTAAATATTCCACTAGAAAGAACCTGTAAAGTGAATGGATCATAATGTGCAGACAATGTTTTTAAGTAGATCTGAGACCAATATTCCTTTGGACTAAAACCTATTCTCTTGTTAATTCTAATAATTTAACATTTTTACCCCAGACTTATCTTGGAAACTTGAGCATTTAAGACTTGAGTTTTCTTTATCGGTAACACATATGTGAGAACATTTCATTAGTTTTATTCCAAAAGCATTTTACTTGTAAACTAGTGTATCATGCATCAGGAAATCAGGAAAAATATAGGAAATAATACAAGTAATAATAAGTCCAGTGACTGTGTTTTCTCTATATATAGGGTGAAGCTGTTCTTTTTGTTGTAACTAATTTCTTAGAGACACCAAATCAGAAGCTGGGATACTGTGCAGAGGTAAGAATGAATTTAATACGACCATTTTTTAGACGTCTTTATTACATTTACAGTTTCTTTTGTTGTTATAGTTGAAGTACAATGTTCTCTTTAGACTTTCTGTTCTTCAACCTGTTTAGCGTCTGCAGTGTGAGCTGTGTGGGACAAGTGTGTTTACTTTAAAGTTACTGTATTTACTCCTTGTACTTAGGGATTTGATCATCTGGAAAGTATTCCATCCACCAGTGTTATCATAAAGACGCTCAGGCCATGTATGAGTATGATGAGAAAAAAGAATAATAACTAACCAGTGTGTTCTTTACACTCCAAACCTGGATTATGATGCTTTAGTCAGATACTGGTCGATAATGAAATGGACATATAGTATTATTTGGAACATTGATGGATGCATGTTGATATCAGTTTATTTACACTGAAATATGCACAAACATGGTAAAGATATATGATGTTCAAGTTTTCGATGCCTGTAACATATTTGTATGTTGGCTATGTTACATGACTGAGATAAGTTCTTCTATGAAACTGGGTTTATTTTCACTTTAGATCCAATAATAACAGAGAAATTTAGACATTTTTACCCCCAGGATTTACCAAACAATGACCTCAAGTAAATGGAAAATAAAAATTGTCCTCTTGCTCTAAGCCATCCCAAAATTCATAATTTTTAAAACAAAATTTAAAAAAAATATTGGGACCAAAAATATGACCAAAAACTGGGACAGGACAACCTACTTAAGCGTGAGTGCATTTGATCTGGAAAACATGCTGTAAATGGTCTTATATATTGCTATAAATGAAGACATTCAAATCCTAGTGGTTTTTTCTTACCCAGACATGCAGATTTATCATAAAATGGCAGCTTCATTCCAGGTTTTGTGTGTAATCCATTGTGTCCATTGACGTTACATGTAGAATCTGTCCATTTAAATACACATAAATCATAAGTGATTTTGCAACAGCAATCCTTTTTGTGAGACACTCCCTAAATGTACGTGTGAGAAGATAAAAAGATATTTGAAAAAATAGGAGTAGGTAATTTTCATGTCTTAAATGTGTTTTTTTAATTAAAAAAATAACATAAAAATGGGTTTTATCTGAAAAATAGTTTGTCTTTTATCTCAGAAAAATATTTATTTTTGAAATAGTACTTCTAAACTTGCTTCATAACATTAGTCTGCATGTTTTTGTTTTTTTTAAATTATTATTTTATTTAAATTTTTAGATCCATGTCCATGTTTTAGGGACCAGTTTCATAGAAGCATCTAAATACTAAACTTACAGTTTATTATTTTTTTCCCCTCAGGTTTTAATAAATCCTTTTCAGTTATCAGATGCAGTTTGGTTAAGATCAGGTGCATGATTCGATAAAGGAAACAAACCTTTATAGTTTCAATTTAGGGTGATATCTTAAGTTTTCGGTTCTAAAAGTAATCTTTCCTAAAGTAAACTAAATCTAAATCATTACTTGATTAAGATGAAAAAAGAAATAAACTGAAGCATGAACAGGAAAACACTAGTCTGCCTTTGCTCGATCACAGAAAAAGGCTTTTGGTGTTTAAACCTTGTGTTTGTATTTATTGTCGTCTTCATTTAATTGTGTGTAATTTAGTCATGGTCGTTTTCCTTCAAGTTTCCAGAGGCTTCCTGGTATGTAAACTCAGCGCCTCTTGGTTATCCAGCAGCCAATCCTAGTGTGACACAGACATAAAACATTGCTCTTGTATATAACTCAGCTTTCACCAACCGCTGTGCCCCTGAAAAATAACACACTTAAGTGGGAGTCCTGAACTCTCATGTGTCATGATATAAATAGGCAATAAAACACACTAACGATAATGCATGATGAAAGCATGAGTCACAGTGGAGCACAGTGACATGACATGTTATTTTGTTCTTGACATTTTGCTTTGTTCTCAGAGCTCTAAAGTACTCAGCGGACACTGTGGAGATGATGAAGACTGTGATGAGGGAAAGATCGTTGAAGCTGGTCATGGTAATGTTTGATCTAAATCAGGGCTGTCAAACTCATTTTAATTAAGGTTCCACATACAACCTTATATGATATAAAGTGGGACAGACCAGTAAAATAATAGAATAAGAAATTTTAAATACTATCAACTCCTAAGTTCCCTCTACCCTGTACTTGAACCCCAAACCCCTGTACCAAAGGCAGCCTATATGACCACTTAAGGAATGCTTTGCTCACACAGCTACAAAAAACTCTTTGGAGGTCAAAGGTCAAATTGCTACACCAACAATACCTCAACAGGTGATGCTGTTTACACAGCTCTGGTGGCTCACTAGGTTAATCACCACATTCACAAAACACATGTTATGGGTTCAAATCTTACTTCACCATACCAAGATACTTCATTTAAACTTTTGGAGTGAACTGACTCAGTTCACAAACACTCACAAAATTATTCCACATATGAAGTGAACTGCAGATATTTCTTCCTTTCACTAGCCAAAACTCCAGCAACAGACAAGGACACGGGTTATATTTCCTTCAGGAAATGTATGGAAGTCTACTTATAATATGTAAGATTTAGGACGTTTAACGTCTGAAGCAGATACTGTCTAAAATATTAATCACAGTGGATGTAATTAATACACAAAAAATTAAAATGAGGCTGAATAATCTTATAATTCCACATACTTCTCAACAGATATTTCAGATTATTCACATTTTTGGTAAAAGGATAGTCTATTCATGTAATCATTTTTGTGAAATGTTTCTTTTTACACAAAAAATAGAGGAAAATTGCCATTACTTCTAGTGTATTATTTATATTATATTTATATTTTAGTATTTTACTGGTCTGACCCACTTTTGATTGAACTCACTTGAAATTATTTGAACATCTTTGATTGTTTATATCTTCAGTGTAATTGAAGGTAACTTTTGGCCATATGTTTGATA
This sequence comes from Siphamia tubifer, assembly GCA_020466265.1. Lineage (NCBI taxonomy): Eukaryota > Metazoa > Chordata > Actinopteri > Kurtiformes > Apogonidae > Siphamia > Siphamia tubifer. The sequence goes on along the minus strand of CM035795.1, from coordinate 24,819,023 downwards.
CCCGTGATCTAAATTGAAAAATGTTTTGGTCCCAATGTTGAATGTTGGATATGTGAAAATAAGTAAAAAAGATATACAAACATGAAACCATATTATCAGAACTTCTGTGTACACTTGAACAGTTATAATGCTAATATCCGCCTGGATATGGATGTTTAATTTAAGCCTGTTTAATTCTGCTGCTTTATAGGAATTATGAGCGGTCGCTGCATAAGAAAAGATGAAAATTCAACTAGCACCTGTGAAATTTATGGCTGGTGTCCGATTGAGAGAAAATACAAACCACAGTATGTAAAGTAAAACCACATTACATTATATCTATTTACACTGGGATCTGAGTTTGTATTTTGTTCTTTCCTGAGCAAACATGACAACAAAAATCAACGGTAATCCATTTATCATTAATTACTTTTTTTTTTTAAAGCATGCAAACACACTTTCAGGACAATAAAAAAAACGTATTCCTCTGTGTTTTCTTATTGACTGAAATTATTTTTTTCATGCTGTGTTTACAGAGGACTTCTGCTGGAAAATGCCGAAAACTTCACCATTTATATCAAGAATTTCATACAGTTTTCCAAATTTGCTTTTTCAAAGTAAGTTATCCTGCCCTGTTTTTATAAGTCAGTAGAACAGATCTATGTTACCACAGAAGTGTGCTGTTATATATATATATCCTCTTCTTAACTCTGAGGTCCAATGTTCTCAAAACAAATGATGACTCATATTTGAGGACATGTCGATATGATGAGGAGCTGCATCCTTACTGCCCCATCTTTCAACTTGGTGAAATCACCAGGCGTGCTGGACACAACTTAAAGGACATGGCTGCATTTGTAAGTAAATACCACCCAGTTTCAATAATAAGTACTTGAAAGCTAGTTACGTAGGAAACTATAATACTAATTAGCTTATTATGAACAGTGGCACTTTAATGCATGGGCTTAGGTGTGCTGCAGCCCAGGGCCGCAGCCAATCAGGGGGCCCCGAAATATTAATAAAATAATAAACTGTCGGAATTGTACATTACTGAAGTTTTAAATAAAATGAGCGTACCCATAGAGCAAGCCATAGACTAAAAACTACATCTGTTGGTTGTGGTAGAGCGAAGAGAAGTCCCACAAATATAACAAAATGTAACGTCTCTGTCTCTCTTTGTCTCTCTCTGTTTCTCTCTCTCTCTCTCACACACACACACACACACAAATACACACACACATACTCATTTGAATGTCTCATGAGGACCAAGTTTATAATCAAGTAGCCATTGGGTAGTGAGTGTAAAAAATCTTTTTTTTAAAATAAAATAAAATAAAATAAAGATAATAATTATAAAAATTTAAAATTTAATTCAATTAAAAAATAAATAAATAAAAAGTAAAAATGAATGAATAAATGCAATAACAATACAAAATTTGATGAATAAATAAAAATAAATAAAATAATTATTATAAAAATGTAAAATTATTTAAATAAAAAAAATTAAATGAATGAATAAACGCAAAATAAATAAATAATAAATAAATAAATAAACAAACAAACAAATAAATAAATGTTTAAAAAATACATAAAAATAAAAACTTTTTTCTCTAAACTAATCAAATGTTCAAACGTTTTCACTTTACACTTTATTCCCTCATGCTTTATGGAGCCTTCCAGAAAAAAAACAACAAATTAATGTATTTATACGCCCACATAATTTCTATTTTACTAGTGTGGACCTTTATTTATATTTAACCCTTGTTTAACCTAGTGTCATAGGTCCCCATGGTGTGAATGTGTGAACATATCAATGTCTCCATAAAGATAGGAATACACACATACACACAGCCTAACCTACACATATAGAGACAGCAACTTTAAAAACTAGATATTGAAAGATTTTGAGTGAGATGAGGCCTTTATGTGCAAGCGGTGCACAGAAAGGAAACAAGAAAAAAGATGCTATGCTATTGAAAGACTCAATACCCAAAGTTACAAACTTTTTCAATGTTGATAGTAAACAATCAGAGAGTTCACCCTGTTTCCCTGCTAATAGTGAAACAGATGGAGTGTTCAGTCTGGAAAGAATCACCAGTCAGTTCTAGAACATGGATAAATAGTCTATTTTAATCATACTATGTCGCCTATTTTATGTAATATAAAGAATCAGCCAGTTCTACATTATCATCCTGACCACAGACCAGTAAAACCACAAGGTTAAATGAATATCTCCATGTGTTAAATGTATGAATGGTCTGTTTCAGGGTGGCTCCATTGGCATAATGATAGAGTGGGACTGTGATCTTGACAAAGGCCACTCAAGATGTCATCCACGGTACCACTTTACTCGCCTGGACATCAGCTCAGACAAAACAATTGCAATGGGATTTAACTTCAGGCAAGCCTCACCTTACATGAACTATATTACAAACAAAATGCATGATTATATAGTAGAGCGTTTTTTTTTTCTTTATAATACACTTTTTGTTTTCCAACAGACACACTCGCTATTATAAAAATGAAGCTGGTGAGAGCTATCGGTCTCTATTCAAAGTCTACGGTATTCGATTTAACATCATTGTGTATGGAAAGGTAGGAAAAATGTGAAAAGTATGAAAAGCAATCTGATGAAAGAATTAAAATAAAGTTTTGGGGGGGGGGGTTTTGTCTGATTTATAGGCAGGCAAGTTCAGCATCATCCCAACAGCCATTAATATTGGGTCAGGACTGGCATTGATGGGAGCTGTAAGTATCAGATATTATTGAGTTTCAGTAAAGTTTTGCTTTTGACAAGTGTGATCATTTGGTCACTAAAACTATGTTTAATTTAACAGGGAGCTTTCTTCTGTGACATGGTCCTTCTCTATCTGATGAAGAAGAGCACGTCTTATCGAGAGAGAAAGTATGAGGGATCTGGGTACGTGTCCATTTGTTCTCATTTTGTCCTTTAACTTTAACAGTTACACATGGTGATAATAAAGTGATAAAAGCAGTGTGGTTCGAATTTAGCTAAAAACCAAATTTCAGAAATGTTGGGATGGAAGCAAAATCTGTGTTTGTTTAATTATTGTACAACTTTATTTAACACAAAAGTACAAAGGAAAAATAGACCAACTCATTTTACATATTTTATTGTATTTTTATTTGAATATTTTTAAATAAAGATGGAGATCAATTATGGGCGTGACCACAAACCTATGAGTTATATAACACAAGGAAGAACACACACACACACACACATATATATATATATATATATATATACATACATATACACATGGTGATTACAATAATTTCTCTCAACCAATGTTGAGCAAGATTAATTAGGATAATTAAATTAAATGTTATAAGCCTCACAATCTAAACTTGGTCAGTAAAAACTGAAGATTTTCTCTTTGTGCTTTTTTCAATCAAATGAAGGAGGAAAGAATGAATAAATCAGAGATATTACTTTTTTTGTATTGTAATCACTCTGTTGTCCGTCTGTCCATTCAATGACACAATCTCATTATCTGAAGAATGCATTGGCATATCTTCACCAAAATTAAATGCATGTTGGCACAGAGCAGAAGTCTATTGAAAGTATATGACTATGACCTACTGTTTGAAGGTCAAATGGCTTTGTGCCTGGTGCACTTAAAATATCTGAATATTTTCAATATAAATATGTAATACGTTTTACACAAAGACAATCTAATCTAAATTATAGAGCAGTAACTTTCAACAGAATCATACACTACATTTGATTATTAAAGATGTGCACCACATTATGTTATTGTATTATTTTTTATTGTATTTTAGAAAATGGTCCAACTGCTTTGGAAATAGTGTTTGCAAATGCTGAGGGTTTAGCCTCATGAACCCTTAACTTTTAGTGAAATTATGTCCAACTAATCCTTAGGTTGACTTATGACATTAAATAAAATCGTACTGTCAATGAGAAGTTTTCTAGTTTTTATTGGTGAATTTGCAGTGACGTAGTGATGATCTGAATAAAAAAAGCAAGGTTTTGACTTGTAAAAATGTTTTGCTGATGCCTTCATGGCATACAATAATTCTAGTTTTCTCATGAAAAGTATCATACTGTATATCATCTGTATGTTTGCAATAATATGAGAAAAACAACTGACAGTAGGAAAAGAAGAAAGGTCTGACACCTTGTTTTATGTTACACTTGGGTCAGTGTCAAGTTCTGTTTAAAATTAGTTTTAATAAACACAAATCAGGATTATTTAAATGTATGTTTTGTATTTAGGCAGATTTTAGCTAATATGAAATTACATTTTCACCATTTTGAGTAAAAATGTTACTGAATGCAGCAGAAAACAGCAAATGATACATACTGTAGATATATAAATATTACACCAAAAATGTCAAATATTAATATGCCATCTATTGATTAAAGATTTACCACGGCTCATTAACAAATATTGAATTTCTGTAATTCTGGTATATAACTTTATTTTCTTCCACAGACTATCAACAAAAAAGACATTTGAAGACGATAGTGTGGAGGACAGAAAAGATGCCACAGAGCAAGACAAACTGGAATTTTAAGACTTCATACTTTGTAACACACTCATGTTGTCTCTAATGAACTGAAAAAGAAAACAGTCACATACATATGATCAGTGGTGGGCCGTCAGGGCCAGCAAGGGCTTCTCTGCTGGCCTAAACATGCTAAGAAAAGTAAATGTATGTTATTTTATTTTCATAAATATGTAAACTAAATGATTGTCCATTCTCTATTCATGTCATATTATTTCCACTTAATCGAGTGGCTTCCAATGGTGTTTTTTATGGTAGAGTTTTCAACCAATTATATTTCAGCTAGCTTGTGTTGTCAGGTAAATTACATTTGGTTTAGACCTTCAGAACAGACATAGCATGCAGCTAAATAGCCAATCAGATCGCGATTCTGCGAACCAAGGCAAACTGGAAGGTCTTACGCTAAACATGACATGTACGTGTTCAGTGGTTGGATTAGCATTTGCTAGGACCTGACAAGCGTCAATCTGGAGAATATCTAAACCAACTAAACAAAGAAATTCAAGAACCAACTGTATTTTAACCCATAATGAACGAAGGAGGATTTTCTTCAGAGCAAAAATCTGACTGAGAGTTTGGGGCAACTTTACACACTGGTCTGTTTGGCTGTTACTGTTTTAGCTGTTCTGTCCAGCGGCCATTTTCAGCGTTAAAGTGTATTCACATTTATGCCAGAAACATGACCGGACAGAAACGGTTTTCAGCATTAGCCTCCATGTCCATAGAAAAGGAACTGACTGATGGACCTGAAACTCACAGATAAACTGTACAACAGCCACTGAAGAGAAAAGAAAGGTGAAATAGTTTGTATTAAGCCAGACCACGCCCTAGTAATATTAGAGCTATGAAAATCGGTACACATGTTCGTCATATGATGATGAATAAAAAACCTTATGATGGCCACGCCCATAACCCAACAGGAAGTCCACCATCTGGGATTGAAATTTAAAAAATTTTGAGTTGTCATTTTTGTTGTCATGGGAATTTATCTATCTCCTCCTTGGCCGTTGGGCCAAATCACCTCAAAATGAGTGAACACGATCTAGACAAGTAGAACATCAAAAGTTATACAATTTTATTGGGAAAAGTGACATCGTTTTTGTGCTACGCTGTCGCAAAATTTGTGGGGAGGCGAAGGCCTATTGATACTGCTTGCAGTTTGATCTGATTCAGCCCTTTGAGCTCTAATTTGACCCCCTGAACATGCATGAAAGCTCAACAAATTTTGCACACACTTCAGAAGTGTGAAAAATTGTTAGTATATCTAGGTTTCGTAAACATCGGTAAAGGTAGATAGCTACATAGACAACAAAAGCATGTGGGTGCAGGTTCTGTGTGAGGGAAAGCTTTTTAAGGCCACCACCACCAGTAGATTTAAAACCTTCAAAATCAAGACTGCAGTTATTCTCCTCTGTGGTGCAAGGTAATAAAAGTTGCAATAGTTAACACAAGAATGTGAGATCAAGTCCCCAGTCAAAATCTCAAACCTGATTCACCGGTGTCTGTGGCTCAGGCCATACCTGAATGCAGATCGTCCGTGTACCTAATCCAATCGGAGGGCCTGCTCCATCTTTCCAAGCTGTCAAGCTGTTTCCCCATGGGCGGGTGGGGTTATCGCTGTCATCTATTATCGCATCTTTCCAACCGTTAACCTGCTTCAGGTAAGATGTTATTTGTTATTGTCTAATAACTTCATTGCTGTCTAATACCTTTGTCAAATAAGCTAGCATCGATGTGAACCGATGTTCCATCTAGCTTGAGTCGAAATGAATGGGCTTCCAGCTGTTCCTTATCTTGCGGTGCCATGTATGATTTGTAAAGTTGTATTAAATGCATTATAACATATTGACCCTCTTATAAGAACAACCCGATTACAAGATTACCCCACTTCTTCCAGATTCTTTTGAACGAAAACCTCAACTACATTAAAATTTTCACTTATATTCAGGTGGCTGTGGGCTAAGTTTTGTAAAAGTCAGTCAAGAAATGGTTGTACAGCGCAACCTACAAAAGGTGAAATAGTTTGTATTAGGCCAGATCATGACCTAGAGAAGTTAGAGCTATGAAAATTGGTACACGTGTTCATCATTTAATGATGAACAAAAAACCTTATGATGGCCACGCCCATAAACCAACAGAAAGTCCACCATCTTCGATTGAAATTTTTTCAATTTTGAGTTGTCATTTTCGCTGCCATTGGAATTTCCTCCTCCTTGGCCATTGGGCTAAATGAGCTGAAAATCGGTGAACACGATCTAGACAATTGGGACATCAAAAGTTATCCAATTTATATGGAAAAGTTGCATCGTTTTTGTGCTACGCTGTCGCAAAGTTTGCAAAGATTTCAGGAAAATTTCCACTACATAAATTGCTTTAGCTCAGACATACGAACACCAATTTGCCTGAAATTTCACTCTTATGTCTGGCTCCCAGGTCTACACTTGTTTGTAATAAGAAATGTTTATTTTGCACTATAGCGCTCCCTACAGATTCGCCAAATACACGGTTAGTAAAATGGCAGGAGATTGAACATACGAACACGGATTTGGCTGAAATTTGACTAGGACGTCGCGTGGGAGGAAATTTGAATCGGACGTGGCGTAGGGAGGCGGTCGCGAGGGATGGCGAAGGCCTTTGAGACTGCTTGCAGTTTAAATTTTTTTTATTTCTTCTTGTCATTGTAACATTTTCAGTTATTTGTTGTTGTATAAACTATTCTAAAAAATCCAAACGATCTCTTAAATTTTCAAAGAATATTTTTTTTGTTATTGTCTGGTTGGTGTCTTATATGAAATGGCGACATTGTGCAATTTATTAGACAGACTTGTTTAAGATCACACAGTGTCATTTTGGTGTCATTTTGGTTGGTATTTTTAAATCACCTTTTTATTTTTGGCAATATCTCTAATTGGTTTCCTAATCTTAATTGTGAATGCATACTTGATGGTTTTAAATGCTCCTGAAATAAAGTGCTGCTTGACTAGTCTATACTGAAGTGAAGTTTATATATGGGATGTCACTGAAGGACTAATGTTGAAATGCACGGCCAGCCACTGCATATAATATACATATTATAACAATATCAGTACTAGTGATGGATCTAAATGCAGGACTCAGAGACACAAGGCTGTGTTTACAGATTTTATTAATGGTAATAAAAATATATTGAGCAGGTGATTCCTCAATAAGACCTCGTGAGTGACCAGGAAGACGGAGGCTGAGAAATCAAAGTCAGACTGGCATTGATTGATTGAAACCTTTTTTGTCCCCTCTGAGGAAAATCAGTTGTCAAACAGCTCATGACGTTTAAAAAAAGGAAGACAAGCATAAAAACAGAGTTGACAATGCAATAAATAAATATAAACATACTGCTGGTCCAATAAATATGCAGTTCAAGCTGGTAGTTTGCTGAAATGCATCATGTGCAGATAAAAAGTCCCAAATCAGTTAAAAAGTCCCAAGTCAATTCCGGTCTCCTCGTGCCTGCAGGGCCTGGTTGTAGAGTTTGAGTGCAGCCGGAATAAACGATTGTCCAAATCTCTTCTTGCTCTGATGGGAGAGGACAAATCTGTTGCTCAATTTGCTCCTCATCCCCATCAGCTCGATGTACAGTGGATGGGAGGGATTGGCCAACCCTTACCACCAGTTTTCTCCCCATCCTCTGTTCAACCATGGGTCAGAAACAGACAGAACACTAGTGTCCAGGAAAATCCAAAAATCATACCGAGGTCCAGGGTTACACACACACACACACACACACTAATGCACTAATGTGACTAAAGTACTGCGATGCTGCAAATTGTATGTGAAATTGTTAGGTCCCCCATTGGCTCTACTGTTTCTTGTGTGATTGTCTGTCTCCACTGTCACTCCATCAGGTTGTAAACAGTTTGAACTTAAAACACTGTTTTGCTGGTTGACCTTAAATTGTTGTTAACTTGTTGGGTGTTTGTTTTGCCGAAGTTGCATTTTGGTAATTAAGCCAGCAGGGTGTAAAAAAAAAAAGAGAAAAGTGCAATAACTATGTTTTGCCTTTATTGAACACATTACAAATAAGATGTTAATGTATGTATTGATCTATTATAATTTCCAGATTTACATGGTTGATCAGTGTCAAAAAATATTTGTTTCCATCAATGCTTTGATCATGATGGAGGGTTAAACATTTCTCAAGGTGTCCACAACAAATGTTAGACTTAAAAACTGCTGATTTAGTGTTGAAGTGTAAACTGGTGAGCAAAGAAATAGTTAACTAATACTACTAGTTGCAAAACCTCTTCCAACCTCTAACAAAAATTGTGTCCTAACATGATACTGTTTGTAAATTTTCTTTCATATAAGCCTCATGGATTGGAACATAACATAGTTATATGATAATTAAGTTTCATTTAATTACTGATGATTTTATGAAGCAGAAAACTTGACTAGGGCTGCACAGTGGTGCAGTGGTTAGCACTCGTGCCTCACAGCTAGAAAGACCCTGGTTTGATTCCCACACCAGATTTTTCTGTGTGGAGTTTGCATGTTTTCCCTGTGTCTGCATGGGTATTCTCCAGGTACTCCAGTTCCTTCCCACCATCCAAACACATGCACTAATAGGTTAATCTAAATTGTCCATAGGTGTAAATGTGAGAGTGATTGTTTGTCTATATATGTTCAACCCTGAGATGAACTGGAGACTCATACAGGGTGTACCCCACCTTCACCCATTGTAGCTGGATTAGGCCCCCAGTGACCCCTGCAACTCTAGTGAGGATAAAGCAGGTTCAGATGCTGAGATGAGAAAACTTAACTAATTTGTGTGAAAAGTGAGCACAGACCTCTGCCAAGGCAGATCAGTCCATGTTTTCAGTTTGTTTCTAAGGGTTTGTAGTTCAGCTGCTGTAAAATGCAAACATCACATTTTCTCTCTCTGCACCTCAGTTCTTTACGATACATTTTGTTGTATCCCTTCAACTGCAGCACACTCATGCAGTGTCTACCATCTTCTTTTTTTAAAACTTAGTAATAAAATAAATTAAAAAGGAAACCCAATCAGACAGATATAACTTAACTCTATCATATGAAAAAACAAACAAACAAACAAAAACTATATATATAAATTATACAAATGAGGTTTATAGAAGTCCAGATAAATAATAATTAAAAGAAAAGGAAAATGTCAGCAAGAGAATTCATGTGTGCATGTGTATAAATAGATGGTAGCATCAGGATAGGAACAGTATGGTAATGGCAGGGTTCTATCTTTTAATAAATGTTTCTTCCTATAGTCTCAGAATGTTATGCATTCGATTTGGTAAATTTCCAATACTTTCTCAGTCCAGCTTCTTTTGGCCAAAGGTAGTTTATCTGTCTAAATCTTATTGCTGACATGGGGTTAAGGCGGTGTCAGTGCTTCAGTTGTGCTCCTGAGAGGGTGTTATGTCTTCAGTTTTCCACTAGATGTCACTATCACTGAATCCTTGAGAATGTTTCTACACAAGTAGTAGTAAGGAAAGCCTCGGTACTTCATGAAGATTTTGTCTGTCTTTATGAAGTAATACCTTTTTTTTGGCTGATGCATCATTTTGCCTAGAGGAGGTGGAACTACATTTTGACAGGGATGCTTCATCCTTTGAACCCTGTGCTTCAACTTTACTGATGACTGATGGGGCGGTGTTGCACAGGAGAATTGTCTAAGGTTAATTAAATGATATGTGTTATTAAGAACAGGTTTGATTATTTTGTCAGCAAACCTTTTAGCTGCCTTCTTAGTATAGCTAATAATAATAATAATAAACACTAATATTCAATGTTAAAGGGAAAAGGTCAACAGTCTATCCTATAACTGAAGTCTAAATATCTTCCAGGCTTCCTGCAGCCCACCTGTGGAGTTTTACCCAGACCTACTATACACTATTGCATTAAAATTAACATTACATTTATTAATATGTGTTCATATATACTATTCTGTTTTTCAGTTTCCCAACATACTATAATATCGATCAAATAAAACAGACAAATGACACATATCATGTAATTAACCTTAGACAAAAGTAAATATTGTGAGGGCAGGGAGAGGATGAGATAAAAGTACTGTAGTTTGTTGAGCTGTTGTCATGCATTAGTTTAATAGTGTGGTGTTGTGTCACAGCCACTGGAATAGTATTGCTATAATTACTATAAGGAAATTACAAAAGCCGTGTGCATTTTTCTTTATTCAGTGTGTGAAACACTCTGTGGATACTTGCTAATTAGTTGGCGGTTTTGGTTCTTAGTGTGTAGCGGTACACTTCTCCCCTGTGTTGAGATTATATGTAATATCAATACTACACAGAACCCGTTTATTGGAATTGTAGACTTCCTCATACATGACCTCTGTAGGTTCTTATTGTCCTTGTTGAAACGCTAGTGTGGCATACGGGGCCATTGTTGGGGTAAAATATCTAAAATATACATATATCTATATATATAGTTTTGTTCTAGTTTGAATGTTTAGCATGTTTTTTTTTTTGTTTGGTGTGGTTCATGTTCAGTGTGGTGAGAATGATATGTGTATGTCATTGTGCAGTAGCAAACTCCGACCAGCAGACGGCGCGTTGGTGACACTGGTCAAGGGCTCGTGAGATAACGAGAGATCACGCGAGAGGCTATTCTGTACACATACTACGGTGCCGCAGTGTCCATTGATTGTCGTCGTTGTTTTTTTTGTATCTCTTACAGGTAAAGAGCAAGTGTCGGAGTTGTTCTATACATGTATTGGTGAAGTAAACATCAGAGATGCTTTCTACAAGCTGCAACTAGGACCTACGCTAACTGGTGCAGATCTCCTAGGACTCCCTGCCCCCTCAGATGGAACCCTTCCGCTTCATCAGCAGGTGTCTCAGGGTCACAGGTGTTTCGCCCCTTAGCCTGAACACCTCTCCTGAGTGGGGCAGCAAAGGCTGACTAGCCTTCACCAGCGGAAGGGTTCCAGCTATGGCCTCTTTTTATCCACAGCCATCTTGAGCAGGACTCGGCTGCTGCGGTAATGTCCCTGATGGCGCTCCTCAGCTGGATAGGTTCCAGCCCTACCTTCCGTAGGAAGCAGTCCACCGACTTTGCCGGGAAACCACGGCAGCCGACTTCGATGGGGTAGCAGGTTGCACGCCACCCCTTTAAAACTGCTTCTTCGATCAGGTCCTGATACTTAGCGAGTTTCAGTTCGTGGGATACAGCCAGCCTCTCCTCCCAGGGTACCGTGAGTTCAACAACAAAGATGGTTTTTGTGCTCCTCGATGTCAGTACCAAATCTGGTCGGAGGGAAGTTGCCGCCACGTCCTGCGGGAAAACCAGCTTTTTCTTTAAGTCTACATTCAGCTCCCAGTCTGTGGCGCCTTGTAAGATGCTGGGTCGGGCCTTGGTTGCTGTTCTGGTCTTTCCCTGAGGCTTGGATCCTTCCCTGACGAAGGCTACGCCTTTCAGCGGTTGGGCCTGGTTGTTATTGGCCTTGATTCGCTGCTGCTCCACCCACTTTGCGACCTCGGTCAGGACCTTGTCGTGCCTCCATCTATATCGACCTTCCGCTAACGCCTTTGGACAGCCAGACAGGATATGGTTCAACGTGCATCCAGGTGCGCCACACTGCTTGCACGATGGGTCTTCCTCCAACCCCCAGATCTTAAGGTTAGTTGGAGTCGGCAGTAGGTCAGCCACAGAACGCAAGAGGAAGCTCAACTTCCCTTGGTCTGTCTGCCACAACTCCTTCCAAGACAGCGGACGCTCCTGTGCTTGGTCCCATTGAGTCCATCGGCCCTGGGAGGCTAGTCCGATGGCTCTCACTTGGCGCTCCTCCTCTTCTGCCTCGCGGACTCTTTGAACCACAAGGTCTCTTCTGGTTCTGGTGTCGGCCCTGTTCCACCTCATCCCGCTGTAGTGACCCAGACCGAGTCGTCCCTTGCACAAAACACCCATGGTTTCCTGGTGCCTCCAGTGGGACTCCGCTTCCCTTACAGCTTGCTGCGGCTTCCATTTCCTGCCGCATTTGATGGATCTACTTGACTGATTGACTTTCCCGTCCTTGGAAGAAAGGAGTGTACAGACTGCCCTCACCTTGGCGGCTTTGAACTCCTCCACCACCGAAGAGACAGGCAAGGGAAGCTTGGAGGTCTTGCTATACAGATTTATTGAGCTGAAGGACCGATGGACTCCCAGCCACTTCCGCAAAAACTTGCTGCATAGCCTTTCCATTCCATTTTGTAGTTGTATTTCGATTGTGAAGTGTTGTTTGTTTGTTCTGCTTGTGGGAAAATATAACAGTTGGGCAAGTGGCTAGGTTTAGAGTCTCACGAGCGCGAGACGTTAAACCGACCGTTAGATTAATAACGTCAATTTATATAATTCTTGTACTCTGTATTGTTTTTCTGTGTGTAATATGTAATATGATTGTTATATGTGTATTATTTTAGAAACGAGAGATCACGCGAGAGGCTATTCTGTACACATACTACGGTGCCGCAGTGTCCATTGATTGTCGTCGTTGTTTTTTTGTATCTCTTACAGAATCAAATAAAGGAAACGTTTTTCAACAATTAAATATGTAGTGGAGGGCCATGTCCTTTTGACCCACGCAACACTAGCTTAACGCTCATCAGACTCCCTCGTAACTTGCACTAAAAAAAATATATCACGAGTCTACTTCTTAAACTTAACTGTATATTTGAAAACTTGAACGTTACAAAACTCACATGATATTTAGAGTTACAAGACTTTAAAATTCAAAACAGCGTGTTCTAGAAAAGAAAAAGAGCGAAAGAAAAGACAACGTCCAAAAACTATTGCGCTCCAATAATCTCCGTTCTCATTCCTACTGACCTGTCACCATGGCAACCACCCCAGTACGTCATGGATTTTTTAAACTTCACAATAAAAGTCCTCATACATTTGAAATGAAATGTACATATGTAAATAACATTTTAAATATTTTTCAATCATTAAATTATAAACAATATTTATCTTATCTATGAACTTGCATCCTTTTAAATAAAACTTATTCAAACTAAAATAAACTGCATTTGGGCTCCTACATGACCCAACCCTAAACATATTCTAATGACTCAACATTTGTCACTATAGCCACAAAACCCCTCCCCCAAAACGGTGTCTCCTACACTTCTTTTAAAACGTTAATGATGATTTTAACCTAAAACAATGAAAAAGGGTAGCTCGAATAATTTTGGTTATAGATGACAAATCTGCGTTATATGTATGAACAAACATTATTAACAAAATCAGAAAAATGATGAAGTGAAATCATAAGACAACTGACAACTTCTTTTCGTCTTTGTCACAGTCTAACTCAAAGCACTTTCACTTTGCTGCACTTCAGTGTGTGTGTTTTTTAATCTGAATTTAGGTGGATCCTTATGTATTTCCAATGAGACGTGACCCAGTCCTGTCTTCAGTGAGCTTCTTTGTTTGTTTGTTTGTTTCTTTTTCTTTCTTTCTTTCTTTCTTTCTTTCTTTCTTTCTTTCTTTCTTTCTTTCTTTCTTTCTTTCTTTCTCTTTCTTTCTTTCTTTCTTTCTTTCTTTCTTTCTTTCTTTCTTTCTTTCTTTCTTTCTTTCTTTCGTTCTTTCTTTCTTTCAGCTGTCATTAACATGTATGTAAGGTTTGGTATTACGTGTCGCAGGTAATAACTCACCAAATTCCACACATCAACACTTCTGCGTGACAGAGTACATTTCCTTGATCTAAAACAGTTGTAGCTAACCCTGGTCCCACAGAGCCACAATCCTCCATGTTTCAGATGTTTTCCTCTTCCAGTCCACCTGACGGTCCTTATCAGTCTTGTGCAGAGCTTGGTGATATGCTGATCATTTCAGTCAGGTGTGTTAGAAGGATACATCAAAACCATGCAGGATATGCAGTCTCTCTAGGACCAGGTCTGACCACCTCTGATCTAAAGTCATTATAATATTAAATTACTTGCCACTTTCTTTTTGACCAATTGTTTCTTCAAGCAGCACATTCTGTACATTAACCATGACATCATCAGATAATTTATACCTTACAGTCAAAGTTACTGTACAGTTAATTGAATATAATGCAGAGCAATTCCCAAGTCTGCAGCCTGACAAACTAAAGCTTTTCCTCTGTGGGGTCAGTTTTTTCTGCATGAACAAAATCAAAGTTTAACTTAGAGGTCTCAAACATGTGGCCCAGGGGTCACATATGGCCCTCCAAAGTGTCCAGTCTCAGACCATGGGATGAATTTGTGAAATGCAAAAATTACACTGAAGATATTAATCATTTTTAATTCAGGTTCCACATACAGAGCAGGTTAATATCAAGTGGATCAGAAAATACTATCATAATGACCTATAAATACCCATCACTCCAAATGTTCTCTCTGTAAATGTGAACATTTACATGTTATTTACACTAACACAAACTATCATTTCACAAAAATGTGAATAATCTGAACATTTTAAAATGTCTGAAATGCATGTTTACCAATATTCTGGCTTTTAATAAATGTTTTATGTATTTGTTAATCCACTGTGGTCTATAAATTGTAATTTACATGTGTAAGTGATAAACTGAGACATAATATGATTAAACATTTAGTTTTCTTGAGAAATGTCAGTTTGTTCATGCAATTTAACTTGTTTTAAAGGATAGCTGATGGATGTCAACATTTTAATTTCATAATTGAAGTTTTTATTCGCTCTAAAACATTGAGGAAACTTTGGCATCGGCATTATTTCAGATCAAATTTAGCTTAATGTAGCACCTGAACTAAAAAGAATTTGACACCCCTGTCTTAAGTACTTCTAAAGAACCAAAGTGGAAAATAAAATGTTATAATAGGACTAAGATCCTGTAAGTACGGCATGAATGTAAAGGTTCACAGGAGGTTCATGTTTCACTTCTGTAAGTTAACACCTTGTCATCTGCATGAGTGCATAAACCTGTTCTTTGTCTTCAAAAATATCTTTTACTGGATGTTGTTCAAGGAAGTGTTCTACATTTTCACTTGTGAGTATAAAAGAGCCGGAGCAGGAGGTTTGTCCACATACCATTTGACAACATGAAGTTCCAGCTGTTCATTGTGATGCTCCTGCTGCTGCAGTGTAGCACTTACGGTAAGGGAACTCTCCAAATGTACTGGAACTGTTCTTATTGGGGGGAAAAAAAATCAAAATGACATAAAAATGTTTAATTAGACGTGTTGAATATGTTGAGGTTGAATCTGAAATGCTTTTTCTCCTGCAGATTGTGATCTTAAAAAAACAGTACAATATTTTGTCCAGTTTCATGTAAACCCATAAAGACCCAATGTTAATTAATTTGTGTTAATTCTCAAACCAAGTTTTCTCTCAATTTAAGTTTTACAAAATTACTTATCACCATAGTATATTATCCTTTGCATTTTGTAATTTTCCAGTGAAAATCAATCAATGTTGCAGAAGGATTGGATACTTCTGTTGTAGAAGATGATGATATACGGAGCCTCTGAACATCCATACACTGTAAACCTGAATGTTTAGAATAATTAAATATATTAAGTTGAAGTTTCAGAAATAGTACTACTAACTCAAATGTATTAAGTTGCTGTAACATGTTCTTCATTTTACGTACTTCCAACTAATATTTTTTTATTAAGGGAAACTATTGTGATTATATGAGTGAACATCACTTAACAACATAGATGAGGCACAACTTTGTGGAATTAAGTCATTAAATGCTGAGAATGATATTGTACTGTTATTTCTATTGTTTAAAATAAGGATGATTGAAAAAAAAAAAACTTAACTGATGTAGTAGATGTTGAAATAAAATTTCAGAGCACTCCACATAACCATCAATATCAAACACAAAACACAGTCATTTTATTCAGGGGCGGCTGTGGCTCAGTTGTTAGAGCAGGTCGTCCAATGACTGAAGGGTTGGTGGTTCGTGTCCTGGCTCTGGTTGTCCAAGTGTCCTTGGGCAAAGATATTGAACCCTACTTTAGTTTCCCAGTAGGACTGACAGAACGTTAGAATTTTAAGTTCTGGAAACTTGTAATTTTTTAAAAGTTTCGTCAACTTAAAATAATTGAGGCAATAGATTGCCTTACATTTTTTGACTTATGCTAACTTATTTGAGTTTACAGTGTATGTGTCATATCTGATGATTATGAAAAGATGATAAACAATATTTTACAGCAATTATTTCTGTGTATTGATAGGATTAGTGGATCAGATTTAAAGCTATTATACAGTTTAGCTCAGTAGATGGTTTTGTTCTGCTGCATTTTATATTTTTTCAGTGAAAATAATCTATTTCTCCTATGTTTTACTTCACTGACCAAGTAGATGTTCGTAAAACTTCAGAGTAAATTCAAAGGTTATTATATTCAAACAAAACAAAACAAAAAGATTCAGTGATTTTTTTTTCTCTGTAAAATTTGTTATTAACCAAACATAAAACGTCCTCTGTCCATCCACTGTCATTGATCCAATTACAGTTTTACCAGTAAATTAATTTTGTAGAAGACAACTGTGTATGCACGTTCACTAAAAAGCCCCTGAATGTCCACAGGTGTCATATTTAAAGACCAGGAAAAATGACAAACTGTATTTTACTTCATTTACGTCCATGTTTAAATAGGATTAATGTATAAAAAGTCAGTGGATGGTTTTGGTTGATGGTGGATGTTTGGGTCTTTATGGAGTAACTTCAGACGTGATAGAAAAAGTCACGTTATGTTTTTTTGTTTTTTTTTTCTTGACAGTGCTATCACTCAGGTGCTACACCTGTAGTGAAGATGCACACGATACCGAGTGCAAACAAGAGACCCCCTGTGATCCAACCTCCCAATACTGCAAAGTAATGTCTGAAGGTACGTAGAGGCTGTTTGTTTTTACTTCTCTATATTTTTGTAAAGATGAAATATTTAATATTAATAGTTTGCCACTTCTTGTCATTTGTTTTTTTTTTCTAAACAGGTGACAACATTTACAAAAGCTGTGAGGAGTTCTGTGAAGTGGACGTCAATACAGACTGCTGTGAAACTGACCTGTGTAACTGATCCACTGCTCAACATTCAGCTTCTTCTTTGGAATTTGTCAAAATAGCAACAAAAAAAAAGTTACACATGAATATCAGTGTAAATGAGTATAATTTTATGGCTTGGTCTCTTGTCTTTGATTGTTTATTTTTTTTCCTATACGTTAATTAAAATTAAAAACATTTGTTTTAGACTGTGAGAACCTCCTCATATGCTCAACTGGGATTTATTTCTTTTTTTTTTAATGAATAAGCAGGGAAAACACACACATGAACACACACACACACACACACACACACACGTGCACACACACACAGACACGTGCACACAAACAGCCCCTTAATCCCTTCGTGATGTCACTTAGTGGGTCACTGCAACAGCCGAGGGCTATGTGGGTCACAATATGAATCTGTTACTACTGCTTTGTGAAGTTTTCCTTATCAGTAATAGACTTGTTCCACCTGATGAATAAATCTTCCAATTGATCACATTAGTCCGTTTCAGTTGTCTTTTGTTACAGGTATCAGTTGACATGTTACTGAATCCACAACCAGTCTCTTAGATTAAGTAGTGTTTTTATTCTATTGAGTGTCTAGTGAGGTGGTCATGGTACTCACATTCTATACTTAAGTAGAAGTACTGGTGTGAAAAAAATACTCTGGTAAAAGTAGAAGTACAACTCCTTTGCTGAAGTAAAAGTAAAAAAGTACAATTTCGCAATTGTAATAAAGTAAAAATGCTTTTTGTTTTTGCCATGAATGCAATAAAAATTAGAATCCAAAAACAAAGCCTTTAAACGTGAGTTCATGTGAAGATAATGTGTTTGATTTAGTTACAGTTACTCAGTTTTGTGGATTTGGGCAGGAAAAACAATTGACATAAAAAGTCATCTTGAGGTTTTTAAAAAGTTATAAATGTTATAATAATACTAATAATAATAACTTTAAGAGGAAGTCAAAATTGTGAGATAAAAATTAAAATTGTGAGATAATAGTCATATAACCAAATCTATAAAGTCATATCTCCTCTGATTTCTGATTTTCTGATCATATGCTTTTGTTTCTTTTTACTCAAAGATTATTTTCAAGACTGACCATTCTCTCACAAATGACCAACTGAAACCAGTTCTGTCTTATCTTTTTGATGTGTGTCTACATGAAAACAAAAAGGGCATGTTTTTCTGGAGTTACTTGGAGAGAGAAAAGCAAAACACATTGTCTGTACTGATCACTTTATTACTTGGACTTTGAACCTGTTGTGTCATCATTTTTGAGTTTAACAGAAAATTAATCCAACGCTCAGTATTTTTCAATCTTGGGGTCATTAATTCAAATGGGGTCACCTGAAATTTCGAGTAATTGATAAAAAAACAAACAAACAAAAAACAACTTACTACTAAAAAAATATATACTGTATATGGTGAGTGACAGAGACAATAACTTACATATAAGACATGACAAACTGTGATACTGTTTATCTGTCAAATGTTCACTGTGGTCAGTATTAGGTGCTGCAGCCATTTCATAATTTATAATTTAAGTTATTGTTTGTTCAGTATTAATTGTAAATATAAGCTGAATACAGGGACAGTTTGTTCCTCAGAGCCATTAGAGCTCTGAACTCAAAAAATAATAATAAATAAATAATAATAATAAATAAATATAAATAAATAATAAAATAATAAATAAATAATAAATAATAATAAATCACTTCTGTGCAATAACGGAAACAAGTGCAATATACAGCAAAGTGCAATCGTCCTTTTGAAGTAATGTGCAATATTTTAGGTAGAAATGCAATTTTATATTTCAATGTGACTACTTTAATCTTTTTTATTATTATTTTTGTCATTTTAAATATTTAATAATTTTGTTATATGAAACTGTTGTATAGTGACAATAAAAGGCTTTGACTTTACTTTGACGTGACTGACTGTACATATTCTCACCAAGGAAAATAAAAATTCCCTCTTCATGCAGTAATCTACATCTGGCTTTTCTGCCTCCGTCTATAATATACATTATATAGATTAAATGTCATCTAAAATGTATGTTTATTTGGCACATAGTATAGCGAATTATTACATAATCAAAAACAAATTAACTTTAGCAAAAAAACAAATTTTAATTAATTTAATTTTAATGCCAGAAATTTGTTATGTTAAAATGAGGTCAGAATAACTGGATGAAGTAAAGTATCAGGCCATGCTTTAGTTTACAGGCCAATGAAGTGAAATTGAACCTTGTTTCCTTATTTCAGTCGATCCTCAAATATCTTTGTCCAATGTTAGTGTAATGGAGTTAAGGTTTTCGTGTGGATCTGTGCTCACCAAACACGTTAACGCCTACTGTAAATTATTCACTGGTCACACGTGATAGGACACAATACATTCGTGAGAACAGTTTCACCTCTATTTATTTGGTCATTCAAAAACATTAAAAGGCTTAACAAAGAAAACATGCAGTACCCGGCACAACAACCTTGCACACATTGTACCTGATTTGCCCTATTTGTTATCATTGCCAAAACATATTTTTGGTGCCTGTGACCTTGACCTTTGACCTATATTCACCATAATGTAATGGGATCTATTCTGGACCACCTCGCACCTTTCCTGAAAATTCCATTGAAATTGGTTCAGTAGGTTTTGTGTAAAGTTGCTGACAGTCAAACAGACACACAAACTGACTCAAAATCAAAACCCCTCTTCCCTTCGGGGGTGGGATAACAAAAAAACCTGCCAAGTGGAAATAAATTTAGGTCTAAGAATACTGACAAAAATATCTCATAAGTGTTGAATAGGAGAGAACATGTATAGTCCAAGGTTGTGAAAATCAAAGGTCAAAAGTCAAATCATAATGTTCACAGTTCAGCCTGGGCACAGTTTTGTACATATTTATCATATTTAGAAATGAAATCTGTGCTTTGTAAACTTAAATCAGAAGCCAAAATTAATCACACAGAGATTTTTTTTTTCAGTTTTCCAAATAGGAAAAGAAAATACAACACAACAATAGTGATATATGAATGAATTTTACAGTTAAAACAATAAAAGTGTAAAAATATTGACCTCACCAAAGTTATGTAAAATGCAGAGGGGACACTTCAGTCGTTCAGATATCAAGTAACAAATGCAACAAAATAAAAATAATGAATAATTGGATAAAAAAAAAAAAAAAAAACAAAGACAAAACTATATTTGTAAAAAAATAAACCACTGGAAGATGGTTTAAAGCATTGAAACAAACAATAAATTGATCAAAAGTGATTATAAACTACTCCATTATCCTATAAATGGTTTCTCTTCACTCTAGAAAAACAACACACAGATGCTTAACATGCAACTTGTCGTACAGCATTTATTACTTCTACCTTCCTTGTTATGGACTAACACCCTGTTACTGTAAAACACCTAAAGTATCTGGTTTGGACATCCCCCAAGAAATGTGAAGCATTTGTTGTTTAACAGGCAAGGCTGGATATGAAGCCAACATTAAAACACACTCACTTTTAGAACTAATTTAAACATTTGTTTCCTGTTAACCTAATGACACACAGTCACAGTCACATCTAGTTTGATAATGCCCCAGATCATCATCCCATTTCTAGTAATATATGAATGACACAACAGCATGAACATATAGGTCATAGTGTTAATCTGTCCATCTGTTTTTTCTTTACATTAGATGAACTCAGGCATAAGAAGTGGATTAATAGACAACAGCATTAATGTGTCAGTGGTTAACGCATACATATTCTACTCATCTTCATACAGCAGAATTACTGAACTGAGGTAAAAAAAAACATGACAATTTTCCATCGAGCAGATGAGTTATTGTAATTTCTGAAGAAGCTGGTGGTTGTACAAAACCACGTTAGGTTCATTTGGAGCCCACACAGGAAAGAACCGAAACTGACAGGAAGACAACAAACATGCATTATGCACCAGGTGTTTGTCTGAGTTTCTCGGAGGCTGCTTAAAGCCAAGTTGATGTGGCTACACGGAAATGCATTTTTCACATATTTTAGGGACAGATACATATCAATCTTCCTCTAAAAGCTCTAAACCTGTTGTTGACGGAGATAGTTTTCACATTAAATGTATGGTTCCGTACATATTGGGAATGAAAGGGAATGAAATTATCTTCTGCTTTACTGTTTTAAGTAACAGTTTCAGCTACTTGATGAATACTTACAGTAACAACTGCTTTTTAAATATTAGTAATTTTGATATTTCCGATACCAGATCTTTAAACTCTTGATTCAATTCAATTCAGTTCAGTTCAATTTATTTTGAATATGCAACAAACACAACAATCCCACTGTCCCCACTAGTGAAAATGAGACAAAACAAGGCAGTTGGAGACAGCAGACCTCCGCCAAGGCTTGATATATCGTCATATAATGTCAAAATGTGACGTGATGGAGCCATAGGTGTTGAACCATCTGATATCTGAAGGTGAGATGATGTGAATGAAAAAAATAACGTGAGATTTGATCTTGTCTGAATCCTGAGATATTACCACTTATGTGTTTTAGCTGTTGACCTTTAGTGTGACCTTGACCTTTGACCTTCATTGCTGAAAATCTAATGGGTTCTTCCTTCCCCCATTATCTATCATTCCAGAAAGTTTCAGCAAAATCCGTTCAGAATTTTTTGCGTAATCCTGCTGACAGACAGACAGACAGACAAACAAACAGAACATAATTTATTACCTCCTTGGCAGAGGTAAAAAGAAAAAAAAAAACCCCAAACAGGAACATGTACATGAAAAACACAACAAAACATAGCTTCATTTGCATATTCGAAAAGGGAGTGGGAGGAAGTAAAACATATTTCATCTCACCTATTCTCCACAAAACAGTCTATGGTTTAACTTCCTATTAACATAAATCAAGCCCTTTGGATTAATTCACTTCACTTATCATCTTCACGTGCACATACTCATTCATACATACCTAGTTTCACATACAAAGAAAGTCAATTCCAAATCAAAATATCAATAGTTTTAACACTTTGGTCATTTGTGCAACAGGAACACAGTGAAAAGCAGCTAAACTATTGGGATGTCGTCTACATTATACGTCAGGGGTCTTCAACCCTGGTCCTCAGATTACAGTATTCTGTATGTTTTAGATATTACCCTTATCATGCTACAGCAGAGAATGATGACAAGCTGATCACTGGAATCAGGTATGTTTGAGCAGGGTGAAAAACATCTGCTAATGGAACAAGTGAAAATGACATTGGTAAGCTTTTTTAAAATAAGATTTTCCACAATATTGTGTAAAAATAAGTTCTTATATCTTAATTATTAATCAGTCTTTTGGTGATTATGTCTTATTTTAAGTGTGATGAGATATTTGGACTAGAAAAGAGAAAATACACTTGACAAGATTTGGATTTTTGTAGTGTCCTGCTCCTCCAATACCTGGGAATGAGTGCTACATCTATACCAACAGAGGGAGTCTGTTCAAAAGCAGAAAAAAAAACTAGAACAAACTAAAGAATGTGCTTTATTGAATTCGGGAAGGAGGTATAGGGTCCCACTCTGCAAAACAAATAAGTATAAGCACTCATTCATCTTACTGTCAATCACACAAATAAATAAACAAATGACACAAAAGGTTATGTTTTATGTGGCTGTGGAATTGTTATTGTTATCAAGATTATTTTTAATTTTAGTATATTTTTTATGTTTTTAGGCTCTTATTAATTGTATATCTTTTTATTAATGTTTCTTAATGAATGTATTTATTGTGGGTATGAATTTAATGAGTGGGAAGGTGAGTGGAATATTTCTGTCTGCGGCAGACCCCTTTGTCCAAAACTAATTTCTCCCTAGGGAGACAAATAAAGATACTTTGACTTTGAAGTAAAATGTTTGTGAAAGGGCACACAGTAAAAGCACACATCATCTCAGTTTTAGTAGCTACACTAATGATCTATTTGGAATCATGCAAACATGGTCAGTACTGTCACAGTTGAATCTGAACTGTGGATCAACAAACACTTTACTTAGCAAAGGTAATAATATCATATAGTAATAATCATGTAGATAAAATGCTGCAATTTCAGCTTTGGTCAAAGGTGTGTGTTCATATAAGCCTCACTACTCACTGTTTAGAGCAGGGTTCTCAAACTTATGGCAATTGCAGCCCACGGGATGATATTTAATTGCTGTTTACTTGACAGAGTTTAGTCTTAATGCCGCCTCCACATAATTACCTCCACCAAAGAAGTGTTACATTAGAGTCTGTTTGTTTGTCTGACTTTCAGTAGCATTACGCAAAAAGTTCTGAACAGATTTTAATTAAACTTTCAAGACTGATAGATAATGGGTCAAGGAAGAACCCATTACATTTTGAGCAATGAAGGTCAAAGGTCAAGGTCACACTAAAGGTCAACAGCTAAAACACATTACTGATAATATCTCAGGATTCAGACAAGATAGAATCTTGTTGTGTTTTGCATTCACATCATCTCACCTTTGGACATCAGATGTGTCGACACCTGTGTATTTTTATCACTTATGAACTCCCGTAGATATTCTAGTCAAAGTTTGTCAAGCTAGTCAACTGTAAGTACCTGAACGTTAATCACTTAAGGGCTGTTTACACGAGGATGATTGCGGCTAAAAATGACGAAATGTTGTTTTTTTTTTTCCGCAATTGTCTTTCATTTACACAAGAATTGAGTTTTTACGAGTTGAAGACGCATTTCAGAGTGGAAATTTTGAAAACTATCCACTGTCGTGCTTCTATCATTACATTAAAAAATTTAATTAAAAACAAAGCTATTTGGTTATGATTTTATAATTGCACAAATTCTTTAATAATATCAATTAATAAAAACTTAGATATAGGATGTATAAAACAACAAAACTGAAAGTCAAACTTCACACTGAAAGAGGTTGAATGTACAGTAAAAAGAGCATGATGTATTTATTAAATTGTAAAATAAATAAATAAATAAATAAACAAACAAACAAATAAATAAATAAATCTTTAAAACAAAGTGTCCCAGCAAATGGTGGGCTTGTTGTCAAAAGTGAGTTGTGCTTTAGCTCGTAGAGTAATGGTGGTCCATCTATTGGATTAGTGGAGGGATTTCACTGTGGTATTAATCTGAGAAGACAGCAGGCGACCGGGGCTGGACACACACTGAGCCGTTGTGTCTCTGAGTCTGTGCTGACACTCACATCACTTTTTTTCCCTCTGACGAACACACCTACCAGGACAGACCTCTCCACAAGCATGAACCTTTTCTGCTTTTCACTGGTAAGGGACACATTTTCTTCATACACCATGTAAATAGTTTAGGGGAGATTTTAGTCTGTTTCATGCACATATTATGTCATTACAAGCAGAAGTGATTATACTGAATGTAGATTATATTATATTTGTGTGAACCTAAAGGTGTACAGACACATATGTAGTTGTTCTAATTGTGTTTTAGTTCATTGATAGGCTTCACTTGACCCAAAAGAAGCAACAAGAGAGCTGTTCATAGCTGTAGTTAGACTATTGGAATGTTAACCTGTGCTCTGGTTCAAACTTATCTGTGTTTTTAGCATTACAATATAACTTTTTTTAATTTTACCAAAGTAATTACTCACACATTATACTTAGGTGCCAGTCTTTCAGCAGTAATGTCCATAAAGAAAGGTTAACTTTGGACAATAGCTTCAAAATAAAAGTACTATAATAAAAATACATATTATATATACATAATATTGTTATGGTTTGATGCAAGTGTAAAGGTATTAATTTTCTTCATATTTCTCTTGATTTTTACTTCATAGAATTCCCCATCAAACCCCTATCAATGTGTACTTTTATACTTTGGTTTGTTTTGTCATATAATAACCTCACAGTGATGCTATCAGAGAAAGCACAGGAAATTCCTGTTTGATCATTAGTACAGAATGAAGTCAAAAGAGTCAGAGTTGCAACACAAGTACACAGTATTGTACACAAGCAAAATCCTCCCATATGGTCCTTCAGATGCTGCTGCAGCTGTCAGGCTGCACGTGGACACAAGGGTATGGACGCAGAAAGTTATCTTTAGCCAGATGTTGCGGACGTCGACCAATAATCGGGATTATTAACTGGCATGTCAGGGCTGTAAACAATGGATTGAGCAGTTTTCATCATTATTACATGAATTTAACCCTTTGATGCATGATTTATGAGAACATTAGTTCTTTAGGTATGAAAAAACTAATGTGATTGAAATCTTTTTAATGCACCTACTTTTTATATAGTTACAAAAATGTCCACTCAGCTGGAAAATGTGTTTAAGCTTTGAAAAAAAACAAAACAAACAATATCAGGACACTATGAAATAAAACATTTTAAAGCAATTTTTGTTTAAGAAGAGACTGTTAATTACAGTCTAATAACAACAACCAATTGATTTACATGTAAACATGTTAGTGCAGATCAGGTATTAAGTTACAACCAAGTTATAGTAATGATATAAACTGACTGATATGAACTAAAACAACAAAACCCATGAATATACAAGAGAACAACTGTTGAAGAACTGTCCACTGGAGTGACCAGTATGTATTAAAATGTATTTATTAATTTTGTGATACTGATAAAAAGGCATGAAAGACTAATATGACGTTGTATATCACAGCTGCACACACACCATATATTCCTAGAGAGGAATCCAGATCACATGAACATTTTTAAGCCACAGAGATATCTGGTCAGGAATTTCAATCCTCTACATCCATGTTTGACAAGAATCCTTACATATCAAATCCTCATATAATTTTCTTACTTTCAATCATCTGAATGCTCCACAGTCCTAACTTCACCCAACTGTATGTTTTTGTTTTAAAGAGCTTCGCCTATAAAATCTGCTTGACTTGTGTGATTTCTGAACTCTGGGTCCTAAAACACATTTAATCCCACAAACTGGATGAAAAGATACTCATAAATCAAGCTTGCCAGGTCTCAAACCCCTAACAGCTTTGGGTCCGTCTGCGCCCTAACAGGAGGGGTCTATGGACAGCTTGTATGAGGCGGTGCAGAACTCCAGCGATGCCCCCCCGCAGCCCGTCCCTAGCCGCTCGTCCAGCCGTCCCTGCAGCCGTCCATGCAGCCGCTCCTGTAGCCCTGCCGTCCTACTGGAGGACAACACAAAGTGGAGAGGCTCTGGAAGATCAATATCCATGGTGAGAGGAATGTTAACGTATGATAAACAACCATGACTCTGTCACAGAGCAAATGATTGTCCTTTCCACCAGATTGCACCTATAAAACAAAGCTGATTATGAAAGTTAACAGCTGCTGCCACACCAGACTTCAATTTTAGCCTTGTTATTCAAATTAAATCTCACCAGTGGGGTATATAATGAAGTTCAATAATAATTTAACTATTAAACTATTCATTCAGGCATTTACTCGCATTCATGTTTCTGTTTTGTGATTGTTCAGGATATGCCCCAGACACTTGGATCCACTTCACATAAAAAGAAAAGACGGTGAGCAAAATCAAACACAAATACATACTCAGACTCAGAGGTAAACCTAATCTTTAAGTCTTTCATATTTGGGTTGCTTATTCCTATATCAATCAGCCCCCATTGGTAATTTTTTCCCCCCTAAAAACATATTAATCCTACTTGAAATCCAGACATGCGTACGTCTACTGTTCATCCTGTTTCTTTTGTTTGGCTGTGCGTGCAGGCCATGATGAAAAACTGCTGTTCAAGTGAAAGGGCTTTCCTCATACAGTAATAATATGGCTTGAAAGGCTCCCTGTTTAATTTCACTGAGGGTTAATACTGTAAATCCTTCCTGCAGCTTGGCAGACAGCCTCTCCCTGTAGTCCTCTTCTCCTCATCCTTTACCTCGGCTCATTGTACACAATTGTGTACATGCAGAGTGTTTAAAGAAAAGGGATTGACAATCTGTTGTAGACAATGAGTGGAAACATGTCTATATTACCATCGTTACTGATTCATGCTGAGTGTTTTTAAGGCAGTGGAAGCCGGTGGACAGAAGGCAGATTATGCCAATGGCTAGTGGGTCTAAGAGGATTCAGGTCCCAGAGTCCCAGTCACCTCTACACTTTTACACCCAATACAATCACCAGGGGAAAATAAACTACATATATTCTCAACATCTGTGAATCAAAACCAGGTTTCAGATCAGTAGGCTGTGTGTTTTTCAACCTACATTCCATGTCTGCAATTGAAATGGGGTCACCTGAAATCTCTAGTAATTGCTAATATAAACTGACTAATAAAATATACAGTGAGGTGAGAGAGACATTCACAATTTATAAAAGTCATGACAAATTGCAATTCTGAAATTGAAGCACTGTGGTACTGTTTATGTGTCAAATGTTCACTGTGGTCAGTTTTAGATGTTGCAGCTCTTTCATAATTCATAGTTTGAATTATTAATTGTCAACCTTGTAAAAAGCTGAACTGACTGTACATATCCTGACCAAGGAAAATACAATTCTGACTTTGTGTAGTAATCTCCACCTGGCTTTTCTATCTCTGTCCATAGTAATATAGACCAAATGTCCTCTAAAATTAACATTTATTTGCAACATAGGATAGTAAACTATTACATGATGAAAAACAAATGCATGTTAGCAAAAAATTTATCCGTTTTGAATGTCTAGTTTGCCAGAAATGTCTGATGTTAAAATGGGATCACAAGCCAAAAAAGGTTTGAAACCACTGCTCCAGGTGGATACAGTACTGTGCCCATCTCAAATTGTAAACCATAATTACGTTTATTGCTTTACCAATTTATCATGACCACAGATATGGATTTTAAACTCTGTATAAAAAAATTTAAAGAAATGCAACCAAATGATCCAAGAAATATGATTTAAATAATACTATGAAAAGTCAGAACTAAAATGACCTAAATGTTTGCGTGACTTCCCTTTGCACTTAAAGCATGAAAATCTTAACATCCACCATCAAACAAAATTATCTACTATAATAAAATGTTTCATACTGAGCCACTCATCCTATCAATGCATGTAAATAATTGCTGTAAAATTTTGTTTTTCATCTTTTTACGGTCATCAGATATGACCCATTTGGATGTTTAGAGGCTCAGTTGTGAAATTGCAAACACTATCATCTTCTACAACATTGATTCACTTAAGGAGTTAAGTCAAAAAGAGTGGACAGAGAATGTTGTTTTATATTCAATTAATGATGCATTTGGTGAGTCTATTTTTCTTAAATTTTCTTTATTTTTTGATATAATAACCCTTAATTTTACTCAGCTTCAATTAAAATTCGTATGATCTATGAAAAAATATGGGAAACTACATGATTTACACGGAAAAATGCAACAGTAAGTGGTGACATATGGCAAGAGATTGGTAAATGCATATAGTTTTCATGCAACCAAGTTAAAGGGTGACTTCAACTCTTGCACAGTAATGTCACAGTAGCCCATAAGGCCCCAATGTGACTTTTGTGTCAGCTTCCAAATAGAATGTCCTCTCTATTTAATATTTCCTAATTGATTTATCACCATCTATTATAAAATTATTCACAGAATTTAACATTTTTCCTCATCAAAAATGATATATTTTCTTGTACTTAATTCACTGATCGTGTGAATGTTCATAAAAGTTTAACAGTAAACTGAAAGGTTATTCTACAAAAACAGACCTTTTTTTGTTGAAAAAGTGGCTTATTTTGTTAAAATCTCTCATTAACTGAACCTAAACCCAGTGTCTCCATCAACTGTCATTGATCCAACACCATGGGTTTTATTGGTGAATCAATATTGTAGAAAATGATGGCGTTTCCTGTTTCTGGCACCATGTCATAGACGGAACCGGGACGGAAGTAACATAATCCAATATGGCGGCTACCGAGTCGGTACCCGCTGATCAACGGACAATAATTCTCCCTCTTGGATCAAAATCCGAAACCTACGAGGCTTTTTATGTCTACAAGGGTCAAACAATGAGTTCCTGGCGGTAAGAGAGAACTTGCGCTAAACCTACAAAAATTAGTTTGACAAATGACCACGCGAATTAGTTCAAATTTAATTCAGATTTATAAATGATAACCCCACCTGCATCCACGGTCTGTGTCAGGTTGTATATGGTGTTTTTCTTGTCAGCTAATTTTTTGTCGTAATCCTTACTTCAGTTCCGATTCCGTCTATGGCCTGGTGCAGACCTATTCATTACAGGAATGCTTCATAATCAGGGGAGGCGGGTTAAAAGGTTGTCTTTCAAATCCTCTGCATGGTACAGGACGGTATTACAACCAATCAGCGTAATCGTTAGGGTGACGTAATCAGACGCCGGGTTAGTTCACAGAGGAGTCCAGAATAAGTAACGAATGACTAAACAAAATTGAGGATTATGGAGTTTAATGACTGTTGTCGCTTCTGTAAAAATAATTTAAACAGTGCTGACGTTTTGTAACATTATTCGCTCATCTTTGATACAAGGAAATCGCCACCCGTTGTTGTTCTTCTATGATTGTTTCCGGTTGTTTGTGGGTGAGGTTAGATCAAGAGTGTTTCCAGGAGGTGTCATGGCGGCATGTATCTATATTTAGAAAAGCACAGTGAAATGGTAAATGACCAAAGTCCGAGCTCTTGATAAAAGAGAATGACTTTGGGGCAAACTGCAACTCTGTAAAATATGGTATTCTTATACCAGTAATAAGAAGTTTATTGGAATAAAATTCATATGTATTTTTTTTTTTACGTGTGTGTATATATTCTTTTCCAACTTCAACCAAGAATTTTTATTATTCATAATGAATGTAGTGTTTTGATAATTACAATGACTAGGTCTTATTCTGAAATATGATCTTGAAAATATGGAAATAAAATGAACCATATTAATATTTTATGAGCTCAGGATTTAGAAAAATCCCGGATTTCAAAATATATGAGGGTTTTTAAGTATAATTTTTTGTTAAAATTGTCTTCGAGCATGCCTATAGGGTAATAACATCTTAATTTGTTCAGTATAGAACGACAGCGCCACCATATAAATTATTGAAACTAATGATGCAAACAACATGCCGCCATGACACCTCCTGGAAACACTCTTGATCTAGCCTCACCCGTCTCCGAATCGTTGCAGTCACTATGTTAGGCCCGCCCCCTGACTTCATACTTCACCGTGATTCGTCGGCCAGTTTCAGGGAAATCTAGTCAAAAGTTACATTCAGCATTACTAGACTACTACGGTAGCATATTATATGTGCTGCCGACAGTAGGGTCTAGGACTGCTATGCTAGGTGTTTCCATAATAAATCTGTATCCACATGGGTCATATCTGATGACCATGAAAAGATGAAGAACTGTATTTTACACCAATTATTTACATGTATTGATAGGATTAGTGAATCAATCGTTTAGATCAACAGATGGATTTCCATCAACAGTGGATTAAAGAGATTGAAGACTAACAGAAACCTAAAGACATTTACATACTTTAATATCTAACATATGTCCCTCAATTTTATTACAGAACACATATATCAAAATCAGCATCAGATAATGAAGCTTTGGGTAAGTACAGATATATCTGATATGTATTTGATGTGTGAAGTGTTGGATAAACTGGAATACTTTCAAAAACTGAGGGATCAGTAAATTGAAAGTGTATGTGTTATAAGCTGCCAAAATGTTTATTTTTTTTTATCTGACTAACATAAAGCTGCCTATCCTTCATGTGACCTAGACTTCATACACCCTGATGCATATTTGTGTCCTCCATTCACTCAGATTTTTCACATGAAATCCCCAACTTTTTTTTTTATTTGCCTCCCTCTGTTGTAGATAACCCCGGCTGTAATACAGCAGTTTGGCAACCTGCCAAAAGCCGAGAAGATTTAGTCCACACACCCAACAATCACAATGAAGGTAAACGGAGTGCACAGATTTCTGGAAAATCCCCTTACTCTTGTACAATGTACCCATGCTTTTTTAAGATCATTTCTTTACATTTTCACTATCTATATCGTTTAGTCATAGTTTTTTATAGTTTCATATTTTATTGATTTTTATATATTTCTTTATTTAACTTATAATTTACCTTTTCTATTTTAATTTTGTGGAGGATGCCAAACTGGGTCTCACTGTTTTACAAACTGTTTTAATAATGTTTTTACAGTAACATTCATTACTAACTTACTTCATTATTTTTAAGATAGTCAACTGCAAAAATAATCATTAGAAAAGTAGAAAATGCAATGTTTTGTGTTCACACAGACACCAAGAGGATTAAGCACAGAACAGAAATAAAAGGAGGAAAAGGATCACATCAATCTGGCATGAAAAAGAAGGAGAAACCGCCTTCATCCCAGGTTAGAATGTGACTTTTTTAGTTCATATGTAAAATGGTTGATTTTAGCAAAATGTGTGATTTATGCCTATTAGATCATAGGCAACAAGTGGAAGCAAAACATCCACAACACTTTACTTTAGGGATCACTAATAACATGGTAATTATATGGGAATTTTGATGTAAAGTGTAACCAAGACATCAACAATACACACACACACACACACACACACACACACACACACACACACACACACACACACGAAAAGTATTAAGAAATGTCTTGTTTTCCTAATTGTTTAAAAATCCCCTTCGTGCAAAAAAAGAACATTATAATTGCATTGTTGTCTTGACTATCTGTTCTAATTTTCATAATTTCTCAATGTACATTTTATATAAATCACTGTAACAGCTGTAATGTTCTTTGCAGTTTAGTAGAAAAACGTAACACAGAATTTTAACAGAGAAATTTAGGAGCAAAGTTAAGAATCTAGTGCATGGTTAGTTTTGGTTTATAGGGCCAAATAGTAGTGAGCGCTAGAGCCTGAATCTGCTTTAGTTTAATTGTCTCTTTTCTTTTTCCCCACTACATTGTAAAAAATAAATCTTTACGGAAAAAACTGGCAGCTGTGGTTGCCAGAACAATGCTGTAAAAAAAACACCCCAAACCATAAATATATCGACAGAATAAGATGTAGATTGAATATTTTAAACATGTAGATTTAACATTTTAATGCAAACAGTAAAAGTGTTTTATAAATCCACCATGTCTAAACTGGGAGACATTTATAGTTCAGTATTTTCAGAGTTTTGCAAGGACAGTGACATGTGACTACACACCCTGCTCTACCAACTGAACCACAGCCACCTGTTATTTCATATATTTAAAATCTTATATTCCTAAATGTTTACTTCTTTATTAATTTTTTTATTTAAATAAATAAAAAGCAAATAGGCTGCTATTTTAACATTATGGTCTTCACATTGTTTTTAAATTTACAGTTTTATTTTCTCAAAACAATAGAAAAACATCATTTCCACATACAAATATGGTTTTGTGAACATACGTTTCCTGTCAAAACTACAGCTATATTTGATTTAATAATTACCACAGATATTTTCCTCAAACAACTTTACATTGTATTTTCACTTACAGTTTTTTATGTTGTAATTGTACAACTTTGTGCTGTTAATTCTATAGTTATTTATTTATTGTTTACAGTGCAGTCAAGCTGTGTCCTCACCACAGATTGATGGATAGTTGATGTTGATGTACCCACCAGCAGAACTAAAACAAACCTGTTGTTGCACAAGAGGCATTGGTTGCCAGTACAAACCCATGTTAATATAATCAAGCCTCAGGGCAGTTTGTGTCCATGTTGGAGTTAAAAGATGCCACCTGTTTGTGACATCCAGTTCACCTCTGATGGCCTTAATGGCACAGTCATTTCACCAAATGCCGATTGGGTTTTAATACAGTACAGATGGCTCCAAGAGGGGTACAGCTCTCTCTCTAATCTCTAGTCCACATGGCAGGGCGGCTGTGAAAGCGGGTGTATGTTTGGAGGCTGTGTGGCAGCTCAGTCACTGCCCATTCAGACTAATGCACATCATAGTGAACACAACACAGCCTGCCAGAACTGGATTGGTGGCAGCTTTTTCCCTCCTTATAGTGTGTCAATGAATCAAATGGGATTGAACGAAAGTTACAGGATCAGAGAACACACACACACACACAGATACTTGTTTGTATGTATCATGAGGACCAAGTTTATAATCAAGTAACCTTTGGTTAGTGAGTGTAATGAGTGTAGTGTTTTTTTCTTTAATAAAATTAAAACAAATAATAATAATAAAAAAAAGAAAATGAAAGTACATTTTAAAAAATGAATAAAAATGAATGTATAAATAAAAAATAATAATTGTAAAAAATATCAAATGTTGGATTTATATTGTGCTTTTATTGTTACTTTTTTTTTGCTATTTAGCATTATTTCAGATTTTGTTTAGTTAAGCTATGTTTGGCTAAAATGTGCCAACTGCTGACCTGTTTAGGGAGTTTTTTTTAATTGATCCCGTATTTTGATCACAGCAGGGCTTTTGGACTTTATTTTATGTTAATTTAATTACAATTGCATTCGTGATAATTGTAGAGTTGTATGATTGTGTGTATGTGAATTGTTTAACTTTTTCTCACTCAAGATTAGTGTGAGTTGACCCACCTTGTCTGTTTTATTTGATCAATATTATAGTATGTTGGGAAACTGAAAAACAGAATAGTATATATGAACACATATTAATAAATGTAATGTTAATTTTAATGCAATAGTATATAGTAGGTCTGGGTAAAACTCCACAGGTGGGCTGCAGGAAGCCTGGAAGATATTTAGACTTCAGTTATAGGATAGACTGTTGACCTTTTCACTTTAACATTGAATATTAGTGTTTATTAACTATACTAAGAAGGCATCTAAAAGGTTTCTGGACAAAATAATCAAACCTGTTCTTAATAACACATATCATGTAATTAACCTTAGACAAAAGTAAATATTGTGAGGTTAGGGAGAGGATGAGAGAAAAGTACTGTACTTTGCTGAGCTGTTGTCATGCATTAGTTTAATAGTGTGGTGTTGTGTCACAGCCACTAGAATAGTATTGCTTTAATTACTATAAGGAAATGATGACCCCCCCCCCCCCACACACACACACCATTAGAGGCTAAGAGAATTTTGTGCACATCCTTTCAGAGTATCCATGCCAACGGAGTGACAGCAGAGTCCAAACCTCCTGTTAAAAGAAACCAGAAGCCTGGAAAGAAACCAGGGGCCAAAAGTGGAAAAGAAGGGACAAAGAAAAGTCATAACTCCACAGGTATGGAAATGTCTTATCAATGACACAAAGATTTAGAAAACAAAACAAAAGTCACTTACAGATTTTGTCTGTGTAGGTTCTCATTTTCCCTGGTCATCATTCTTCTGAACTAGACTGGTTTATTTTTTATTTATTTATTTTTTTTATGTTTCATCTTTCATCCAGGACATTTCTTCACTTCTAATAACTGGTGAGGAACATTTGACTTACAAACCTGCAGTGGAAGTGGTCTGTGTGTTAGAAACCCACACTCACACTAATCAATTTAATTGAATGCCTTTATTGTCATTGCATATGAAATCCAATTGAATTGAATCTGGCCATGGCTCAGTTGGTAGAGTGGGTCGTCCATTAACTGAAGGGTTGGCGGTTCGATTCCCGCTCTGTACTAGTCAGTTTGTTGTGTCCTTGGGCAAGACACTTCACCTTCCTTCCCTCCTGTGTCACTGAATGCGTCTGAATGTTCGGTGGTGGCCGTAGGTGCCAAATGGCAGCCACGCTTCTGTCAGTCTGCCCCAGGCCAACTGTGACTACATATGTAGTTTACCACCACCAGAGGGAGCATGTGAGAGTGAATGAATAATGGATCACTAATGTAAAGCGCTTTGGGTGCCTTGAAAAGCGCTATAGAAATCTAATCCATTATTCTATTCTATTCTATTCTATACCCACTTTACCCTCAGAGCCCTAATGACCCTAAGGGCAGCGTATTCGAGTACATATCCAAGTATACTGGAGCCCAAATGCCACTTATTTTCATCCGTGTGAAAACAGCCGTTCTGTGCTCCAGTACCACACCTGAGTCCAGTTGAGAAGTTAGTCCTGGGTCGGTACTGCCCGTACACCTACACAGACCACTCCCTGTGCAGGTTTATAAATCCAGTTTCCCTCAACAGTTATTAGAATTAAAGAAGTTTCTTGGATGAGAGACCAAATGTTTTCCAAAAGAGCAAAACCAAGTCCAGTTGAAGTAAGAAGAAGGACCTAAAAGCACTCGCAGACTTTCTTTCCACTGACTGACATGTCCTTTCTGACCTTTGGTAGCATCTCCCTTCTATATGACCAACCTATGACTCAAATAAACTCCTGCTTACAGTAGCAAAATAATACACATGCACTGTTCAGAAATTAAGAAATTCATAGCTCAAAGCTTTTTATACTTCTGCTTTTAAGTATTTCATCAACTTCACTTTAGGTTTTTGTGGTGTCCAGATTAGAAAAGAAACCGCACAAGAGCTCCGTCTCCTCCTCACACATGGTCTCTTTGTCTGAAACAGAAGTCTGCAAATACTTTATTACTGCACTGGTATTGTTGTTAGTATCTTATCTATAATTGAGTTTACTTCTATTTCTTTTACTTATGTTCTGTATATTTCTACTTCTTACATTATCAGGACAGATTTTATTCCTTAAATCAAGCTAATTACCTCTGTGAAGGAGGTTATGTTTTACC
Source organism: Siphamia tubifer (assembly GCA_020466265.1). Classification (NCBI taxonomy): domain Eukaryota; kingdom Metazoa; phylum Chordata; class Actinopteri; order Kurtiformes; family Apogonidae; genus Siphamia; species Siphamia tubifer. The sequence continues at coordinate 24,782,839 of CM035795.1, read as the reverse complement.
TCGCGTTTGTCTGTCTGTCTCAAAAAGATATGGACGGATTTTGATGAAACTTTCAGAGATGATTGTTAATACGTTGAGGAAGAAACTATTACATTTTGAGCTATAAAGGCCAAAGGTCAAGGTCACAGTGAAGGTCAACAGCTATAACACATAAGTGGTGATAGTATCACAGAGTTTTTTGCATTCACTTCATCTTACTTTCAGACATGAGATAACACCGATAGGCTCGATGATGTCATGCTTTGACGTCATGTGACGGCAAGCGAATGGTGTATTTGCAAAATTTACCTTAAAGCAAGGTTATTGACATTATTTTGTTAAATTGGACAATATCTTGTGCTTCATATTTAACATTAGATCTAACATGTGAAATTTGGTCGTTGTGAGACGTCGCATAACGTCATACGTGGTCGAGTATTGAAATGGCCATATCTCAAAAACGGGACTGGGGACTTCTTTGAATTCTTTGAAACCCTCTAAGGGATTGCTAATGACCGACAAAATAAATCGTAAGTGAACATGGAACACTAGTTTATAAATAAGTTACGAGCATCCAGATCTGAACCTTGGCAGACTTGCACTGCTTCACAGAGGTCTGCGCTCTGAGTGATCAAGTTAAAGCTAAAATTGAGCAACAGATAATACATACAAAATACTTGAGTGTTCATCAATGCACATCCCACAGAACAAATATAACAAGATGATGATAATTATACAAATGACATAAGATGAAATAAATATGAATGTTAGACTGACTTGATAATGGGTACTAGGTATTACATTTTCAGCTGTTTTGCTGAGAATTAAAACTAATTTGCATATTGTGGCAAAATCAATATTAATTATTGCTGTTTAATGGATTTTTTTAAATTTCATTTGAAGTGTGTTAATAGTTTTAAATTAACTTAGTTTACACAGAATAAAGGTTCCTCACAGTCCTTCTCTTTGCTTATAGGCTTTGTCCTTTTTCACTATTACTCCACTGCAGAAGTTAAACCAATAGTTCTACTTTTACTTGAGTCCTTTTAAAACAAGAATTCAATTTTAAAAAGGAAGACATGCACTTCTTCCATTTACCTATTTATCCAACCATTTTCAACCACAGGACATTCATATACTGTATTTCACTATCATCAAATTAATATGTAAATATAATAAATATGTTGTCTAAATCTATGACCCTGTGTAGCCCTTCAGTAGTGCCTCTGTGAGTATGAATCACTCCTTACGCAGCAATAATGACCAATTCTGTTTCATCAGTCATGCATGTGATGGGGACATTTTAGGTTGAATGAGAATAGTAATATAACTATGTCTGACGTGCTAAAGAAAATCTCCAGTTCTCTTACAACATTTGCTGCAGTTTCCTGAACACAGTGAGAGTACTATTACAGAAAGTCTGTTACTATAGTCTGACCCCAAATGTAAGTTTTCAGGTGGTATTTATGCACTTACTTGCAAGCAGTGAACAGAAAAAAGACAAACAAATTAAGAAAAAGGGGTTGTACTCCAGAAGGAGCCAGGGAATTAGTATTCGGGTGGAAAAGGGGAGGGGGTGCTCATCAGGAAGGATTCAGACCCACATGGAGCCATTTTAACATCAGTGGTCGATGCTAAACAGGTTAATTCAGCAGGTTATAGCATGTATGGGGGGTGGAGGAGTAGAGCACCCAAACCAGGGTTTGTTTTTTTTTTTCCCCAATTGTCAAAACACTAAAATGACACGCATTACACAAAACAAAAAGTGACACACGGAGAGCAAAATCTCTTTTCAAGTCTCCAAAACTCTAAACACATTTTATGCTTTACACACATTTTAAATTCAAAATGGCAGTTTTTCAAAGCCCTGAATAAGACACAACAATCTGACATGGTTAGGGTTAGGGTTAGGGTTAGGGTTAGGGTTGTTTATGGGAATTTATATGATCAAAAAACAGCCTGTACGTACCAACTCAAAAACCACACTGTGTATCAGTTAAAGGAGTCAATCTGTGGAACAACTGCAGTGAAGAACTGAAAACCTACAAATCATCACAAAAGTTTAAACGCATTTTTTATAAACCACAAGTGGATACAGGATAGAAATAGAAATATGAATCTAACAAGGAGCAAGTTTCCCTTTTTTCTGATATGCTTTCTTTTCTTTTCTTCTGTTGATTATACATGCTTTGACAGAGTAATACAAAGGGGTAGGACTAGATATGTTTTATTAACTTCATCCTACACCCTTTCAAAGAGTTGTCGCTTTAATTTTGGTTTAAAAACCTTGTATGTTTTACTTATTTAGTTTTTACCTGTTCGAATAAACAAACAAATGAAATGAAAATGTTTGACATGTCAAAACTATATGACACTATATGAGCTAATTGTGCCGTCTGAACAAACAACTCAATGGTTAATTGTTACCACTTCAATCAGGAAGTGAACACTATAAAAAGACTACACTGTGATGTGGATGAGGCACTGTGCGCCAACATACCACCTAATTACGTTGCTTGCCTTATTTTTTTCCTGCAGTTTTATATTTCAGTTTAAAGATTTTTGTGAGCCTATTTTTGTTCAGTAAAATGTAAATATATCTGCTGTGCATATGTTGAACTGACTTGTTTGGTGAAAATAAAAAAAATGCATATGTGTGTGTATCTGCAAATATTTCTGTGCATGTGAACAATGTGAATTATTTTAGTATTATGGCAAAGAATACCAAAGATGGCAGTGCTTTTCATTATGTCCTACAGTGTGCAGTTGGTAACATGAATGATGTGTGTGCCATTTGGTACCAAAGTTTGATTTTGATAATGCTAATGTGTATGTAGTTGTGGTGACAGTGCTTCGTGTAGCAGGATATATGAGGTATTTTGCAGTTTGGGTGTGTGGTTTTGTGAATTTTGATGAAACCAGCCTAGTTTGCAAAGTTGTGTTTTAGCATTTGGAAATAAATAATTTTTCTTCTATTCTGTTTTGTCAGTGAATTCACCACCAGGAGCCATGAGCACACTCCCAGTGCCCCATTATCTGGATGTGCCATACCGAGCAGACAGGAGGCCTTACCTGGGCAAAGCCTCCACCCTTCCTGCTCAAGAGAACACAACACCTGGATGCTGCAAAGAAATGGTCAGCCTTCCTGGAGGGGCCACACCCACTCACATCAACCACCAGCGCTGGAGTAACCCAGGTGAAGGCAGTCCTGTATGGGGGTCCATCCAGCACACCTGCCGCAGACCACTCACTGAGTATCGAGTTTACTCTCATGAATTTTCTGGATCTCATGGGAAGGAGTGGGAAGGAAGACAGCAGCAGCAGCAGGGAACAGGTCAGGACAACAGCTTGAAAAAGGACGGTAAACCACAACTTCCCCCTAAGGTGCCACGGTCGATTACGGATGTGGATCTGTCAGAACCAAACGTGAGTTTACAGGATACACATTCTGTAGGTGAACTCTTACCTATAAGTCTAATGAATTATTTACATTTCCACTTTGAGTATTAACACAATATAAATTAAATATAGATATTATGTCTTCTTTTAAAAATATATAAAGCACATTATTGTCAGATTCTGTAAAACCACTGTGCAGTCATTGAAGACTCAACTCCTACTTTTTTGACACTTGTTGATATTTAACATCATAATGGGCCTCAGATGAATACCCTCACAATGTATGAAGTATTGCAGAATCAGTGTATTCTAACACAGTGTCATTATCGTGGACAAGGGTTTGTGATCATAAACTGTTTATAATTAGTTAATGGGGTAACAGTGACTCATTTGAACGCAGCAGTGGTTGTGATTTAACCATGAATAAGTCAGATTTTTGGAATGAGAAATGACCATATTTGGACAAAAAGGGGCAGTACTACAGGAGGCTAAGGTGTCAGAGGTGAGCTAAGTGCTGCATGGCCACTCAATACGTTTACAGGCATATCTAAGTTGAGCTATTGGCAGTAATCGAGTTTCTGAGAAATCTGTTTATATGCGCAGCAAGAGATTTGAATTATTGTTCAACTCCCAGACACTAGGTAGCGATACACACCCTTTTGTCTTGCCATTCTGCTGGTTGACACCATAGAAGAAGAACAATCCGTAAACAAATGGTGCAGATTTGAAGCAGACAGTAGAAGGAGAACAGCAACACCGAGTGATAATATGGACCATATCAGAGAACATTTAGTAGGGTAGAATGAGCACTCTCAACAACTCTTCTGGTTGATACTACAGCTAGATGGTGATGGCGGACAGTTACATAATGTGTTCTATGGAGCTGAGCCCCTGGAATTATTCAGTTCTAGGGATATAATTTTTGTTTGCAAATTTTAATATTGCATTCGATACTAGGGGTAAAATAATACATTTTCTGTAATATATACATTTGTACCCTTTTAGATTCGTGTCAAATGGCATTTCAAGCTATGTGTATGATGCCACACTTCACAAACTACTTTACAGCAATCGCCATTTTTGCCTGTAGTCTCATTCCACCTGCCGATACCTTGTCATCCGGCAGTTGGCCTTGAGAAGATATATGTAAGTTTATAATAATATATAACATAATGAAATACATTATTGTACTTACTGCTATAGTCTTATGTAGTGTAAGTGGACGTGTTCACATGTGCGTAGATGAAGTGCTTGTTCATGTTCTCAGGTTGTGGTTGTAAACGGTCGCAGGTGTTCTCTGGCCAATCAGCACCCATTAGCTCAATGCTAGCATGTTGCAGGAAAAGAACTTCCTAATCTGTATGTCAACAAAATCACATGAGCAAGTTTCAATTTAACTGATATAAAATACATAGCAAAGTTACGAAAATAACAGATATCTTTAGAATCTAGTAAACAAATAATTTATAAAATATCAATTTAGCCGTTTAGCCCCATAGACCCCAATTGATTTTCCAATTGTCCACGATCGCCCCCTAGGTGGAACTGCAACTTTTTACACTACAATGGACGGTAATGGAAGTGCTCAGGCTCAATTACAAAGGATCTGATGATATGGACAACAACTATGCTTTTTCCATGGTGCCAATTGTTAGAATACCAACATGAATGTATGTGTATCTAGTGTCTGGCAGCTGAACAATAATTAGATTCTTTTGCTGCGCATATAAACTGAGGTTGCTCACAAAGTCCAGTTAAGTCCTTAGCTCGATTATTGCCAATAGCTCGACTTAGATGTGCATGTAAACATACTGATTACAGACTGACATCATTTAGCAGCTATAATCCAGCTGTTTGTCTGGAAAAATTATTAAATAGATCTTATTAAATAAATCAAAACTCAATCTACGTCTGACATGGCAGACACAACCTCTATTTGACCTAAAAGCTTACTAAAACATAAAGACGGACCATCAGATCACATGTTCGAAGACCTGAATGAAACAGATGAGACTAATGTGAGTCCTGGAATAATGTACTGACAGTATGTTTGTGGCTCAGTATTTTTACAGAGAATTTTTATGTACATCGGTGGGTGCCAGAGGTTTGTAGAGCCACACATTACAGACACCAGCAGTATTAAAACATGAAGACGCTTATATATTGGGTGTGACCTTTGCCCATTGGTTGTGATTACTTTGTGATAAGTGAGATCCCTGACTTGCCACTCTGATCTTGTCCTTCTACTGAAGGTGGTGGTATGTTTGATGCTCTATAATGGTATAAAAAATAAGGCTTTGTGAGTTTTAATGTCACAATTTAACACAATTTAATCTCTTGAACCTCACAAACTACCTGAATAATAAATCTGTGGCCTGTTACTGTAAATAACCCACATACACTCTTATTGTGATTGTCTTGACCAGTGTTCAGCCAGTGTTAATGCCTAAGTATACTGCAGATTGACCTTAAAGGGCAATACTCTGCGTGCATGTTGTGACCTCTTCATATGTGCAAGGCCTCTGCTAATGTGCAGCACGTGCAGTGTGAACACAAAGCAGTGGGTAAAGCTTAACATGACTTGAGGGAAAATTGTCTAAGATGAGCAGGATGATCTGGTGTACAGATTACAAGATCCCTATGGATGTGTAGTGTCACTGAACCTGAAGCCTCTTAAGAGACTAGTTAGAGATATTGATTTAACACTGTCTTTGAATATTACCCATTTATGATGATCAAATGAGTTTTATTACGAAGCTATGAATCATTCAGCAGTCATATGCATAGGAGTATTTATTTATTTTATTTTATCTTTTATTTTTTACACCAATTCCGATTCTGGCTTTAGGTTTTTAACTATAGATCTTTATATATTTACTCAAAAAATGAATAATATTAATGCCAAAGCTAACATTAATGTAAAAATACAAAATTCTAATTTCTACATGTACCAGGTGTAATTTTCCAGATTTTATGTACTTCACTATGAAATAAAACTACCCAGTTGAACAAGTGATTCTCCAGAGTGTCAGGAACCACTGAACTAATAGATTAGAAGTCTTAATCTGGATTGGCAGGAGTTCATCAGTGATTGCAAGATATGAGATTAGGCAATGGCTTTTGTCTGTAGAATTCACTTTTCCACAGTTGACCAATCCCCAATGATGTAAACACAGTGACAAATCCCATATAGCAATGACAGTCAGTAGTGAAAGGAAAGCAGGATCCTGTGGAGGGTAAAACCACACAGTAAAAATGACTGTAGAGTTAACACTAAAAAGACTTTTGTGTTAACGATTAAATCAAACATAGCTGTTGTTTTTACAGGAAGAGTATGTTTAAAAAAAAAACATTTATGTAGAAATTATGTATTTTTATTGTTTTGAGAAAATAAAAATGTAAATTGAAAAGCAATGTGGTGTCGTTTAAATTCCAAGAACACAAGGTTAAAATAACAGCCTATTCACTTTAATTTTTTTTAGAATAAATACATGAATAAATTAATGAATAAAAGTAAACAGTTATCAATTAAACATTTTAAACATACATAATATGCCTCAGTTCGTAGAGCAGGTTGTCCAGTGACTGAAGGGTTGGCAGTTCAAATCCTAGCTCTGACTGCTCACATGTTAAACTGTTTGTTTAAGACACTGAACCCTATATTTATCCAAGTACAGTACCATTTAAATCCAATATAATATTGTGGTTTTTAGAGTATTGATCTGGTAACCACAGCTACCAGTTTTTGTTGTTTTTTTTCTCGTCAAAACAATAATTTTTATTTTTATTTTTACAGTGCACTTCACATAGTCAGACCCTCTTTCAAACAGGGGGATGTTCATAACATCTGTATATTTATTTATATGTAAATTCTGCCTCCATTCCTTTTCTATAAAATGCTCTGTGACCCTGCTGGACTAAGAAAGTGTCTTTTCTATGGACTTGAACAAGGAAGTGTTGAAATTATGTTAAAGTGAAACAAATAAATAGTGTGTTTTATTTACAGTGTAAGAAATGAATAAGGAATTTCACTGAGCACATACCAACAAATACATCGCAATTCAGTTTGACTTCTCTTGCAAAATTGTGGTATTTCTCCAAAGATGGTTGACTTTTGAGGCAATGAAAAAACACTGTGCGATTTAGCTCCATTGAGTTCCATGGATGCTGAGTTTCAACAGGAAAATGCGTCGAAGAAAATGTATGAAAAGTGAACAACATCCGATCAGTTGATTTGTGATAAGGAGCTCATTCTGAATGAACTCGTCTAAGGGATGAGTGTGTTGTAACACATTTGTAGTCAATGAAATGTCAACACAACCAACCATATATGACCATTTGATATATTAGTCCTCAGTTAAACCTTTAGTTAAACCTCATTAATGTGATTGTGATGCTGGCTATAACCTTATTCAAGTACAAAGATCTACTACTGTTGCTTTTACCATGTGTTGACAGGGAAAGAAAATGACCTGAAATATCCAGTTCCATAGCGGAAAATATTTCGACACAGCAGAGTTGCCTCTTTCAGCTGTTCCTCTGTCATTCGTCAGCACTTCCTCAAAAGTTCACCCCAACTTAAGAAATAAATACAATTATGTAGTCCAGGATCATTTACCAAAACCAAGTTCCTCATTGCTACTAATAGCAAATGTTGATGGATACTGATTTCTGAATCTTATCTTAATTTAAATATTTGTAGTTTCTTCTTTATTGATACCTGCTGAACATTACCAGTTTGCTCACATGAACATAACCCTGATATGTTTTAACTCATGATATAATGTTGTTACAGGCCTGAGCTGTTTTGGATGACATTACATCCACACTCGGAGCAGATTAACCACAGACTCACAATCACAATCACATCACAGCAGCAGTTATGACACAAGATTATCCCCACCAGGTTATTTTACCCTCTAAAAAAACAAACACCACAATTACAGAACCAAAATGCAGTCATTCCTGGAAGTGGTTCTTGATGTTTTCTTCGAGCAGGCCACAAAATGCAGACTCAAGCATTTGTATTTTTCCCCTTTCAAAGTGATACTGCATGAAAGACGCAGTGTCAATTGCCTCACATCCTGTGTGTAGAAAGGAAGTAGGGCAGTCAGTCCGGCAGACAGTCATCTGCAGTGTTAGTTCACACTTCACTGTCATTTAGAGCAGAGAAGACAAAAGAGAAGAGCACAGCCTGAGATTGAACTTTAACTGCATAGAACAGGACAGGAAAATGTTACACAGAGCAGCATCCAATGTGTCAGATAAAACAAAGAGCAGCAAACCAAAGGTAGGTGAAAATCTGTGAATAAATCTGAATTCTAGAAGATTTGGAGGATAGTTTGACTATAAAGGAGGTCAAATGTCACAAAGGCGGCAACTTAAAATGACAGTCTGTTATGTTCAATAAAAATTTACAGCTTCCAAGTACAGTAATTCAATGTTTAGTTAGATGATAATCGTATTTATAAATGTAATGACAATCTAACTATTATATACAAGACAAGTTTCTGTTTAAAATGAATAAACCTGAACTAATTTTAATGTTTGACAAAAAAAAACAAAACATGAAATTACAATGCAAACAATCCTCCACAAATGTAACAAAATTGAAGTAATTGTACTGCTTAAAAAAGACTTAAATTCTGCTGCTTTATTTATGGATGCTGCATTAAATCAATCCACAGAAGGCTATCTAGGAGTACGCTCATATTTAACCAGGATTTCCAGGGATTATTCATTTATATAATTATTTTAGTACTCTGCTGCAGAGATGATGAGGGGGGGTTTGGGAGAGATTATAATGACTTTTAGTTTTATGAAAATTGGGGGGGGGGGAGAATTAAATCTGTCCAAGAGTCGAGCCAACAAGACAAGTGCATTACAGTCTGTCACTACAGACTGAGGACATATCGGTCATTTTTATTTTAACTTATTTTCAGTTCAGTTTTCTGTTGGCATGAATACAAAAAAACAGCTTCACCCCACTAAAGCAACACGCTTTTGTAACAGCTTTTACGTTTGACTGTCATTACACACCTTATTGGAGCTAATGTGTAACAGTGAGGAAGGAAATGACTGAAAGTTTAACGTCATCTCTGAAATCCATCAGGGTTCAACATGTCTTTGAACACTGAAACAGGGAATCACTGATGTTGTGTAATCCATCTCTCATCCTTTCCTTTCTTTGTAATATCTTCTCCACAGCGTTCCACAAGCTTTGGCAAGTTCGAGGGCCTCAGACATCACCCATCACAGGCTAAACCAGAGGAAAATGGAACACCTGTGGTTAGTGGAGTTTAATTGTTTATTGCACATCATGATGAACTACTGATAATAATGCCTTTCAAATGACCCTATACAGTCACTCGGTAATGAGACGACATTTATGTTTTTACCTTTTGCTAAAGTGTTATTTGTTAACAACATAATATTCATGGTGCATTGGAAAACAAGGTGCATCCTGGGAAAGTACCTTTTACAGTACAGGATGTGATGCACTTTATTGTACATTTGTTCAGCAAAACTCTGTACTAAAGACAATATAGAATAGAATCAAGTAGAAAAGACAATATAGTTTAGAATAGTACTTTATTGATCCCACAATTGGGAAATTGCTTAAAATATAAAGGAGACGAGAGATGTATAAGAAGCATTGATAGTGCAGTGCATTTGTGTTTAATATGAAAAAAACCTGACTGTAATATATGATGAATAGTGACTTTTATCTACACAGGTCACAGAAGAATGTGAGAGTTCAGACCCAAACAAATCTGCTGGACTTGGGAAGAAGATGAAGGCGATTTCACTGACCATGCGCAGAAAAATGGGCAAAAAACATGTCAAATCTTTCTCAGAAGAAGCAGTGAGTTACAGGCACACACACCCACACACACCCACACACACATACACACACACACGCACACACACACATGCACAAACATGTTTAAATCCACTGTGTATCAGTAAATGCATCAATTGTACGTGCAAAATAGTAATTGAAGTTTCACACAATCTGTGGAGTTTTTCTACAGACTCTTATCACTTTCATCTCCTGTGAACCCACATCCTTGAATATGACGCTCATGACAATATTTGCTCTGACCGTCAGATCAAAACATGCTGTGGTGCAGCTTCATAGTAATAACAAAAATATACAAGAGAAAGTGAAGGGAAATGTTGCAACTTTCAGAACCTATAGAGCATATATATATATATATATATATATATATATATATATATATATATATATATATACATACACATACATGTTTTCTGTTTGTTAAAAAAATAATAATATTCGAACATTTAGACCTGATGAATCAAATATGATACAAACTCATACATGGAAATTGTGTTGTTCAGAAGGACCAGTAAAGACTCCAGTTTCAAAGAAGTGGTATTTTCTGTAAATTATTTAAAGGTTTAGGTTTTACAGGGTTAAATGATACAAGTATTAATTAAATGTGCATTTGTTTTTATTATTTTAAGGGTGATGAAACAGACAGAGATCAAGATGCAGAGACAGAAAGTAGTCCTGCAGCCGTGAAAAACACTGCACACTCTTTGGAAAGTCTTTACAGCGGCCAGAGCTCCTCCAGTAAGTATTTGTAGAGCGTATTCATCCACAAACTGTAAAGGAGGCTGCAGTCTCTCCAAGATGTGGAATTACAAAGTGTCCTGTTGTGTTTGTGGCTTCAGGTGGTGTGACGAGTGAGTCCAACAGCTCTGCTCAGAGAGACAGTGTAAAGCTGGAGGAGGATGGTTCCTACCAGGGACAGTTCTGTGGCAGAGCTCGTGTCCATACGGACTTTGTTCCCAGTCCATATGACACAGACTCACTCAAACTCAAGGTGAGATGCAGTGTATTTAAACAACATAAGATATGGCAGCCACAGGAAATGTGCAACACATTCAAGATAAAACATTAGATTAGATTAATAATGACAATAGTTATTAAAAAAAAATACAGTAGTGAAAAAACTGAAAATTGGAACATACTAGTAGAAATGATAAATAACAAATTAGTAATATTAAAGTAGTGGTGGTAATAATAATAATAATAATAATGCAGATTAATCCATCATCGTAATTAATCTGATTAGAAATATTAACACTATTAAATGGAACAGTTGTTTGTTATTCTTTTGTTGAAACTGTTGATGGTGTTGTATGAATATGTTATTTGCATATATAGTCGTAATCTTGTAAATGTTTTGGATATTTTATTAATTTTTTGGTGTTTTTTTTCTGTATTTTGGAAGAGTTTTTGAATATGTTTTGGATTGATCGTCAAATTTTTTGAGTCATTTTATTTTTTGTGAATTGCAGTGTATTTTAGCATTTTTTTTGTCTATCTTTTTCATCACATTTTTTGTGATTCTTAGTGTATTTTGTATGAAATATAAATGCAAAAAACCCCACGAAACAGAACAGTTGACCGACATAAAGTATTTTGGTGGAGTTTTCTTTTCACCGAAAGACTTGCAGATTAAAATACAATTTTAATGCGAAGCTTAGGTTAGTCAGGGATTCTGCCGACACTGCAGCTAACATGTCACCCAGCTTCAGAAAACACATTCAGTGCAGATATATTCCCTTCTGTCTTTAGTCTGTTTGCCCATGTAAGATGAAACGATGATTTACGATGATTAATCCAAAGCAATCCTGTGATTAATCTGATTACTAATTGTAATAATTTGACAGTGTAATAATAATAATAATAATAATAATAATAATAATAATAATAGCTCATAGATAAAGGGTGAAATGTGTGATCTTTCCTATTGTAAAGTGATTTTGGTTTGATTATGTGAAAGGTTGGTGACATCATCCACATCATCAGTAAACCTCCCATGGGCATCTGGACTGGAATGCTTAATAACAAAGTGGGCAACTTCAAGTTCATCTATGTAGATGTTTTAGTGGAGAAGGAGGAAGAGGAGGAAACCCCCCAGATCAGACAACAGAAGCTGTGCAAAAGGCCACGACCGAAAACGCTGCTGGAGTTACTGGAGCGTCTTAATCTTGAGGTGAGAACAGAAAGTCTTCACCTGAGACGAGGTTTCAGTTCAGTTTGGAATGTGTGGTTTTAGAGGGACTAAAGCAGGGGGTGTGGAGCTGATGCTTTAGATTTAATATAGCACTCCAGGAAGGATGAATTGAAGACTTTGGGTGACTTATGTATTTAAACAACTGGTGACACATTGGGGAAAAAAACTCTAAATAAAATAAAATGATGTGAATAAGTCACTTCACAGTTTCATATAACTTCATATGATGAACTCTCCAACATAATTCCATCATAATTTATTATCTTGGAGACAAACTGAGTTTTTTTTTTTTTTTTTTTTTTGAGTAAGATGATGGATGATCTGTTTGCTGTTGCAGGAGTATGCATCTGCACTGCTGTTGAATGGCTACCAGACGGTGGAGGATCTGATGCACCTCCAGGAGAAACACCTAATAGAACTGAATGTCAAAGACCCCGAACACAGACACAAGCTTCTTGCTGCTGCAGACTACAGATACACAGGTCAGAAACAAACCAGGGAATGACCAAATAAATGACAAAGGGGTGTTGAATTAGTATCTAATGAGTCGAAAATGTGTCTATATGCAGTCAGCTGATCAAACTGCAGAAAGTATCAGATATTTCTGACAATTATATTGTCCAGAAGAATTACCTTTATCCTTCTTTTATTGCACAAAATGTTGATTAGAAATACTTGCATTTCCTACTTTCTTCTCAGTTCAGTAGAATTTCTGTATGAATCATAAGGTCCACATTCTTCATAACTGCAAAACGTCATTGCTTAACATTATTTCACCATTTAAAGAGCAACTTTAATGTTACATTTTTCTTGCTTTCGTGCAAGTTGATGAATCCAAAGACATATTATATCAGTATCTGAAGATATGGTCTTAAAGATTAAATAATTAAATAAAGTGTCAGTCGTAAAAAATATAGAGATAAAAGTCACAACTTTCAATAATTTCATTCAAATTACATCAAATTATGTCACAAAGGTGAATTATGTCTGTAACTGGTTTCAGTATGTGCCAGTAATACACACATGCAAACAGGTCAGTTAACCACATGTTAAATAAAGAGCATGAGCTGAAGGTCCTCACTTGTTCAGCTCTGCTCTTACAGTTATTTCTCTACTTCCTCATTTGTTCTGCGTCTTTTTCATCAGGAAAAAAAATCTTAAAAAGCCTAAATCTTACCAAGTGTATTATTCTCATTTCTAGTCAAAATATCTAATAGTATTAATAATAATCTAATAATAACATAAAGAGTCATGTTTCAGTGAGATGTAAGAGTGGATTTTTAGACAATAGATGTTTCAAATATTATTTCAAGAATATTAATAAAATAATTTTCACTTCTTCCATTGACAGTTTTTTCTTTCATAATTCAAACAAAAAAAATATCTGCTGAAAATGATCTTGGAAAGATTTATTGAAATAACATTTTCCAGATCTATTATCTAAAAATAAGTTGTAATATCTCACATTAAAGTTCCTCTTTATCTGTTTATGTTTTATTTTAAGTGTGATGAGATATTTTAACTAGAAATGAGAAAAACACACTTACTAAGATTTACATTTTTGCACTGCTTGAGTAGGATTTTAGAATTTCAACCTTATTAACATTGGTTTGTTATTTGTATAGTTAGTGTATGGTATCATTAGACTCCCTTTTGTTTTAACACACTTTTTTTTTTATTGTTGCTCCTATGAACTGAAAACCTAGATTAAAAGGCCTCTAAATGTCACTGAATATTTTTCAAATATAAATATATAATGTGTTTATTAAAGTTCAAATTTAAAAATTCTAATTCAAATTTTATTTTATTTGTAATTTTCTCAGTACAAACTACTAAATAAATTAATTAGTGTACTCCTAGGTTAAAAGCACTGTAAAAAAAAAAGGCAATAGATAACCAATCACCACATTCAACAAGATAAAGATAAAAAGACATAATAAGTTAGATAAAATAGACACGTATTAGACAACTCTCTACACATCAAACTTTGCTAACCTACAAGTTACACCTTAAAACAGAAAATCTTCTCAGCCTCATCTGACATGAGTTAATTTAAATATGATTTCAGTAGATTTACCTATTTAGAAATGTTTATTATTATATTTATTGTTATAATTATATTCTATAATATTACTATTGTTGTTATTGTTTGTATTATTTCTTCTTGTTTCGTGCAGATCCGTAGTCCTACATTGAAATGGGGTGGGTTGGGTGTGTTAGAGGGGAGGAGGGATGGGAGAAATTGTGACGTGTAAAACATATTTGAGAAATGTTATGATTCTGAATACGTTGATTGAAAACCAATGAACAAAATTTAGAAAAAGAAAGCAAATATATTCATAAAATAAAGATAATCAACATGTTATCGCATTTGCCATGTGCAGTGTTCACTAATACTAAGAAAATGAGTTCAATATGTAATACTCAAAAAGGAGTGGGAAGAAGAAAACTCATTAAATCCTACCCTTTCCTCACATTAGACACATTATACATTACTTTTTGCTTTATATTTCACGCTATCAGTAAATACATCTATTCATATTAATTTAATTACGCGTAAATATGACCCAAATACTAGTTGACTTCTATCAGTACCGATGATGACTGATGTGTCTGAAATGAGTGTTGAGTTCATTACTAGTGGAAAACTGGAATGTTAAATAGCTACTAAAAAATGAGACATTTGTGCCACTGAACTGAAATACATCATGTGCACTGTGAGAGGCTTATCAGTGATTTCCTGTTACTCAGATAGAAAGTGCTTAAGAGGACAGAAGGTGTTCCTGTAATCTGCCGTCTTCAACCAGAAGGCTGATTATTGTCAGGATGAATGAAAACTAAACTTGTGTCCCAGACAAAGAAGGAACTGTGCACATGAACTAGTTTAGTTCAGTTCCCTCACATTTTATGCTGCTGATGCTTTTTTAATGGTACGTTTGTCAGTTAAAGGTGATTGTAGTTTTCCTTTGTTGTGACTAAACAGATGGTAGCAGCTGCAGCGTTCCTCTGCCAAGGCCTGTGGATTTTACATGAGATGGCAGTAATTTAATCAAGCTGAATGCCATTAGTGTAGCGCTTTCAACCTGGACACGAGGATTAGTGCTTGGCTATTGGTGAAAACATGACAGGAAAAAAAATTAGTGTTTTTCTGTTGCGTAATTTCAGTTTGTTACACAGTCCAAATATTTCAAACAGGAAGGAATGTAGCTGTGGTGCTTCTTGTAGAGTTACACCTGCACGACATATTTTAGTATCTGGGTAACTGGGACACACATAGCAAACACACATGTCCAGGTTTAACAGGGTGGTTCTAAGAAAACAAATTTTAAAAAAATGACAACTTACTATTAATGTGCATCTCATAATATTTTTATTATTATATTATATGTATTATTTTATAGTAATGAATGCCATCTGAATGTAGAATTTTTTAATTTTTGTGAGTCTTAATTGAGTCTGCATAGAGTGTGGAAAAAAGCAAAATGTATCGACACATGAAGAAATAAGGTGTGATTTAACACCGTTCTCATATTTTCATTAGTTTTACATGTTTTTCATGTTTTAATTCAGTTTCATTTGAACACTTGATGCATTTTTTAGTAGTATGAAAAAAATTTATGAAAGGTTGGTGGTATAACAGTCTAAAGGCAAATTAAAATAAACAAATCTATTTACATTTGGTTTCAATCTGTGCGCCATTGTTCAATGTAAATTTTTTTTAATTTAGATTATTTTTCTTATAGTTCTTATTTTCTCTTTGTTTTAGTTTTGTACGAACCTTAATGTTCCCATTACCTGATATTTAAAGTAGGAACCTTTGTCAGACATAAAGTCTAGAAGTGTTTTTAAATAATGAGACCCCAGTACTTATTATTATTTGTACTTGTTTTTTTGTTTTTTTTTACAAAATGTTACCAAATTATATTTTACTTCCTTTACTTAGTGCTGAAAATGTCTGACTTAATTTAATTATTGTATCACAAGTTTTCTAAAATATTTGTTATGTTCCTATCACAAATAATTGTCTCAAACCTCAGGTAAATACCTTGTTCCTCCAGGTGTTATTCAGGAAGGAAATTGGTGTTTAATATTTTTTTTAAGTATTAATGTGACATTTCTGATCAAGAGGAATGTGAAGTTCTATAAGCTGTAGGTGTGATGTGTCTCAATGTAATGTATTTTTAAAATGCACTATTCAAAATATTTTATATAAGATGAGAATAAAAAAAAGAAAAACTAAATGAAATTGTATTGGTTCCACCACAGGGAAGTTCACTAATTAAGGCGAGAGGCTGATTTGCAGGAGAAAAAAAGAAATATGAAGTCAACAGTAATAAGATAAGATAAGATAAGATACTCGTTTGTGAGTCCCATTAGGGTCATTTCCAGGTTTATAGCAGCAAGACTATAACACACAAGAGTAATGACTTCTATAAATAAATAAATAAATGTATATACAGTATAAATTTTTTTTCTTGTTTTTTTTTTTTTTTTACAAAGTCCTTAAAATTTGAATGAGAGATGACCAAATGTATATTTCTGCAGCTCAGAAGTGTGTCAGGGAATTACTGGGTTGTTTTTATGATCAGTCAGATTACATGTAGAAATACTGACGTCATGCTCCACTTGTCCCAGATTTGGTTTTCTGTGATGTGGTTGGAAACAGAAACTTGTCATTAATGACCTTCTTATGTGGTTTGTGACTGCAGGTGATGAGGCCAGGGATTCAGAAGAGCACAAATCCTCCCACAGTCCACAGGAAGAAGACAGTGACTGTCCCAGGGACTCGGGCTGTTTCATCCCATCTGAATGCTCAGACAGCAAAGACGATGCAGAGCAGCTCACAGACACTGTGGATTCTTAATGCCATCATTTCTTGTGTGGATACTTTGACATTTTGAATATTTTCTTGACCAAACACCATTGACTTTAAAATAGATTCAACAAGAAGAAAATTGTTATGTTCAATTGTTGAAATTAACATTTATAAACCTGTAGAGTAAGGCCACAGTTTGTCTTATGGAGTCATTTTATAACATGCACACTGAGGTAAACAAACCAGATTCTGAATGTCATCTTATCTGACGAACAAGAAAATAATCAACTTGTACATTTTCATTTCAGACATTTTTGACGTTTTAAAAGACATCAAATATATTTATTACATTCTAATTCAGTGTTTTTACATATGAAGCCATTATTTATCACACTTGCATCAACTGATGGAACTCATCACATCCAGTTTTAAATTGGTACGTTTGTTTTTCTGTAAATGAAGTAATGGGTTGTTGCTGAAATATAGTTTTTTTTTGTCTCTTGCCTATAATGTATACTGTACAGATAAAATGCTGTTATTTTTTAATGTATGTCTGTATATATGAGCCTGAGTGCACTCACATTGAAGTCTTGTGTTTTCATGAGGTTTTGTAAATACAACACAAATAAAACTATAATAAAATGTGGAGTTTTTTTCTTGATTTATTTTTCCTTCAACAATATTTAATGGGAAAGGGAATGCTTTAAGATATTCACTATCTAATGGATAACATATTGCAACATACTGATCAGTCATTTGATAATCAAAATGAATGGAGGTGAATATTTAATGGGTAAAAGTGCTAATATCACACAGTGAAGCACAGAGGAATAAGTTCGGCATTTAGACACTTAAGTAAAAATTAGCATTATTGGAAAAGTGTCCTAAATATGTGACTATTCAAGGTCTTAACTGTAGTAAAATGGTCTGTGTCACTATTATATGTGATGTTTTAGATTCATTGTACTGCTCTATTCATGTGTATATTGTGTTTTAGAACTGTAGATGTTTATAGTTAATGTTATTTCATATCTATTGCATAGTTCAATCAAATTAAATGTATAAAATCAGATGTTTTTAGTGTCACTGTCCTGTGAGAATCATATATTCCTAGAACGTCAATTTATCGAAAATCTGACCAGTGGTCATCACATTCCCCAGTAAATCCACAAAGACATCTAAAGTATGTGTGCATAAAATATAAATGAAAAACACAAGTATCTTAGCAAATATGTACTTCAGTAAACAATTTGAGAAATGATACTCAGATAAAGTCCTTTACTGCTTACAGTAGTGCAAAACTATAAGTTCTTTAAAATGCTATTGATGACAAAATGTTTATGAAAAGCAAAAAAAAATACTATTTACAGCAATTACTTATTTCATTATGAAATCCAAGCAAAACATGTTATATATCCCTGCAACATTCTACTCCAGGTCAAAAGCCAATATGCACACAAAGTGACAGGTTGTAACTGCAGCTATTACAATGAGTCTCATAAAAATTATTAAGTAAGAATAATTAAGATGAACAGTAAATGACAAAGGGACAGAGATACACGTGAGTTAGAACAAGGAGATAAAAAAATAGTAATGTAGAAATAGAATTAAAAGAAAATTATATGAATGAATAACAATAAAGTGCTGGAGGGAGTTCAAAATAAAGCGAGACAGATAGACAATTGAAAACTCATATTAAACAAAAAGCTGGTAAAAAAAAAAGAAGATAAAATAGTATGTAGTTAGATACGGCGAGATAAAAACACATTAAGATAAGTTCAAATAAATTAAATTACATTAAACTAAATAATATTCATTAAAATAAATGTGTCAATAACATGTGTCAATTATTTTTTATTATTTTTTTCTCATTTTATTTATTTGTTTCGTTATTAATTCACAAACATTTAACATATAACAGAATACACACAATATATGAGAAGTGATATACATTCAAAAATAGAACACAATCATAGAACTAGAATATATCTTCAACAAACATTTATCTTCATGATTCATGCTTTATGACGTTCCCCCTTATGTCTCCTTCCGATTGGCTATGAATATAACACGTTATGGTATGTTCCTTTTTTTACGAGCATTTATGGGTATTGTAGTATAATGGAATAATCTTCTGTACATTCTTCTTGTCGAATAAATACGTCATCAACTACATTACCCAGAATTCTAAGAGGCCATGGAACGTTGACGTGTATTTGTTGGTAGTCTGTTTCATCTCACCAACTGTCAAAGCCGGTCCGGGTATCACAGCAAATTAAACAGTCTCACCGACATTTTGTGATTTTTCAAGTTGGGGAAACTCAGCCGCAGTGTCTGACAATGGCGGGAGAAATGTCAATGTTTGGTAAGTGTTTTATTTTCCACTTTCTTTTTCACGTGTGTTAAAATAACCAGCGGCCGAATGCTAGCATAAGCTAACTGGTTCGGTCCACTTGTCATATACTCAGGTTCTGTGATCCTGGCCTTGTTCCTGGCTGGGTACCTGGGCCAGCAGTATCTACCGCCCCCAAAGCCTAAAGTGATCGGCCTGGACCTGGGCACCACATTCTGTTCTGTCGCCGTCTTCCACCCGGGCAGCGGAGAGGTGGAGGTGGTGGCGGATGAAGAGGGGCGGAAGAGCATCCCCAGTGCCGTGTCGTTCACCGAGACTGGAGTGTTGGTTGGGCATGAAGCCGTGGACCTGGCCGACAGCAACCCGCAAAACACCATCTACGATGCAAAGAGGTTCATTGGAAAAATATTTGAGCCGGAGGTTTTGGAGCAGGAGAGCTCCCGGTACCCGTTTAAGGTGGGTGAGGATGAGAAGGAGAGCTGTGAGTCATTTTGGCACCAGTGATGATTTGTGCAGGATGCTTCCAGTTATCTCACATGAACCTTTTCTGTTTGCAGTCTTTCCATGGTGCCTTAGTTTCTCTTAAACAGTCCAACAGTTGATTAGCAGCTACCAGGTCCTAGCAGCATCATTTCACCTTGTTGAGTTATTTCACCCACTTTTCCTCCTGAGCCACAGGTGTTCCAATAAACTGTATATTGTTGATGGTGAAATGAAGAGCATTTTCTAATATATGATAGTGACTGATAATTACTGATGGTGTCATTGAAGCGCAGTATAATAATGATAGATTGGAGCAGGGAGGATCCTAACTGTCCAATATGGTCCATGCCCCTTCCCTCAAATATTATGACAAATTGCTTCCCTCTATAACTTCTACTGTATTAAACACAAATACCCATTGAACTGAACCTATAAGTCTAAGTAATAAATACTGTACCTAAATGAGTAAATCTAACTCAGTTAACATTAATGTATTGATGGATCTGCAACTGATCATTATAACTAACCATGCAAGATGTGGGTAGTAATAGGTTAGATTTTTTATTAAAAAAAAAAATTATAGCACTTTTCAGAACACCCAAAGCATTTTACATTATTGAACCACTGTTCAGTTGCTCTTACATTCACACAGGTGGTAAACTATGTTTGTAGCCACAGCTGCTAACAGAAACATGGCTGCCATTTCATGCCAGATGCCTCCTCTGACCAACACTAAACATTCATACACCAGTGTGAGTGACACTGGAGGCAAGGTGTGTGAAGTGTCTTGCCCAAGGGCACAATGGTTCATGCCTAGGACAACAGGATTTGAACCACTAAACCCTTGGTTATTAGATGACTCGCTTAACTTCCTGAGCTATATGGCCACCTCACTTGGCAGTGATTTATTTTCCCTCAAATTCTAATATTTCTGAGTAGCTGTACCAAGTTCTGCCTACACCCATAGTTTATAAATCACCATATCAATGTAGATTAATCTATTTATTTGACAGAATCTGTCAGATTGACTTCACTTTATCCCTGTTAACCCAGCTAATTAACCAAGAGCAACCAAGGTTTGAATCTGGATTCATCTTGATTTCTGAGAAGAATACTCTAAAACGAGAGATGTTTTAACTGTAAAAAAAAAACCACCTTGGAACTGCGCTGCATCCATCCTGACTCTTTGTCTTGGTTTTTCACCAGGTGATCAACACCAATGGAAGTGCAGAGTTTCTGATCTCTACCAACCACACCTTCACTGTGAGCCCAGAGTTCATTGGTTCCCGGCTGCTGCTGAAAATGAGAAAAATGGCAGAGCAGCAGCTCGGTGTGCTGATCCAGAAAGCCGTCATCTCAGTGCCTGCCGAGTTTGACGAGAGGCAGAGGAACTACACTGTCAGAGCTGCTAATCTTGCTGGTCAGTGAATTATTTAATATGATGCTGGATATTTCTGTGTTTCCGATGGCAAAGCTACACATCTGAAAGTTAACGTTTTGGAAAAAAAAAAGTTCTGGTGTTTGTTGCTTATGTTCTATTCCTTGTCTGAATCATTTCATATCTGCTACTCAAGATTTCTTTGTACTTATTTTTTATTTGTATTTTTTTTTAAACATTCTTTTCTTTCTTTCTTTTTTCTCAAAAGTCAGTATGAAACCTATTTCAGTTTCAGTCTAAACATTCCAACACTTTTCAAAAGTTTTCTATAAAAATGTCCTGATTGTTAATATAAAATCTTAGTCTTTCCAGAGAAATATATTCTGTCTGATATCAAAGACGTCCACAGATGTATATAAAGAGCTTCTTTTCTTACACATATAGTCACAACAGCCTTTCATCCCAACACAAACAAAAATAAACAGTGCTCTCATGTGTTCTCAATGATCCACAGATGAATCCCTATACACACAGTAATGTACCTGACACGAAATGACCACACTAACCTCAACAAACTGAAACTGGTAAATCTCACATTCCCAGAGGCAGTAAAATCCTGTCCTTTGGAGTTTGGAGAGGACACTGTAATGATGCTTTCATTTGAGAAACTTTATGCTTGTTTTTTTTTTTTATTTTAACTTTTGTTTTTAGTTGTTTTTGTCATTTAAGTTTTACTTTGTAACTTCAAGGAGATTATTATTATTATTATTATTATTATTATTATTATTATTATTATTATTATTATTATTATTATTATTATTATTATTATTATTATTATTGTTATTATTATTATTATTATTATTATTATTATTATTATTATTATTATTATTAATAATAATAATAAAGAACATGTGTAGGAAATGGAGCTTCATGCTTTTTTTTGTGCTGAACTCATATTCTTAAATGTTTAGAGGCAATTCTCTTGTATTATTCTCAATTTATATTTTATATTTATACCTGTAACTATTTTAGGTCTCCTTGATTAGTAACTTGACTCAGTAACATGCATCAGTAATATATACCAGGCGTGACAAACTATGCTGGTTGACTATTAGAGATTTCAGTATAGTTTTGTACCTCATGCATTAGTGCCTTAGTAATAGTCAGATTGTAAGCACTACTTCCCTTATTGTCTCGCAGGTTTGGAGATCTTGCGTGTGATCAATGAGCCCACAGCGGCCGCCATGGCCTATGGTCTGCACAAGGTGGATGTGTTCAACGTGCTGGTGGTTGACCTCGGGGGAGGGACGTTGGACGTGTCTCTGCTCAACAAGCAAGGGGGCATGTTCCTCACCAGAGCCATGGCAGGTATGAGTTTCACAGACAGAACAAAGAGGAAACGATATGAGCAAACAGTTCTCAACATTACCATGATACAGTTAAAGGCTGTTCCTCAAAGTTGAGGAACAGCCTTTCTGTGGTTGTCATTTTTTTCAAGTCGGTTCCTTTCTAGACCTGAAGAGAAGTATGTCTACTGATAAATGGACTCCTGAATAAAACAGAGTTACAGAGACGGTCCAGGCCCTAATTCAGTGATTCATTTACATGGACAATAATAAAGACACAGCAGGGTTTATCATACGTCCAATTAATAATTTTAAAGATTCTTAAATCCTAATACTGACTCATAATGTGATTTTATGCAATCTGTTTTATTTTTCGCAATATTTATATATTTTAAGATCTTCTACATGTTCCACTTAATTAATCTAGAATCCCACTGATTTACCTTAGTTTATGAAATGCATCATAAAATGTACATAACCTGTGATTCACAAGGTCTTTGCACTGGTTCTTAATTCTTCAGTGAGATCTTGTTTTCAGTTGTGGTTGCCTCTTTATAATTTACCTGTGCAGAGGTTTTTGGGTAATTAAGGTGGGCTAAGGATTACTGAGTAATCCTAGAGGTATCCTTAAACTCAGTCTTTGGAAGGATCCTGGACTTTGGGTTTGTTTGTCCCAAAATTATGCTTTATTTTTATGTAAATAAAGGCTTGATCTTTGACTTTGAGAAACATCCAAAAGCCTAAAAAACATCCTGTATTTCAAACTTCCTCTTTTAAGCTGAAATGGGATTTTAAAGGTTCAGTGACTTCTATAGGTTAAAAACACTGAAAAGTGTTGTAAACAACAAAATAATAAGAAATATTCAGTATTTGATCTACTTCAGGTAACTTTTAATAAAAATATTATGCATTTTTTGCAGTACTGAGCCACATAGAAATGAAAAAAAAAAAAATCTTCTAAATAATCCTCCATTTCTTTTCTGTTTAATTTTTCTTCTTGCAATATTAACCAAACTTCTCCTGGTGGTTATAACATTGTGACACTTGAGGAAGTTGACTTGAGTAACATGGTTGACGCATTAATTCACTTCAGATCAGTGACGTTTTTCTCTACAGTAATGTCTGTTCGTGATGTTTTTTGGTAGCAATGATGAACTATTTAGTAACAATTTGTAGTGTTATATGATCATAAATATTACACATGACATGAGCCTCAAATATGAATCTTTGAAGATAAATCCTACCTGTAATATTCAGGTAAATCATCAGGGTTGACTTTTCTCCTAAACGTGATGTAAAATTCACACAATAATAGTATAATAATTAATTAATTATTAATTAATAATTAATATTGGTATCTGTGCTCAGCCTCTTTCTCACAAAAATGGAGGGATTTGATTAAATGAATGACATTCTATTACAGGTAACAACAAGCTGGGAGGTCAAGACTTCAGTCAGAGACTGCTTCAATACACAACAGAGCGAGTCCGACAGGAGTACGGCGTCTCACCCACGCTCAAAGAGGACATCCACCGTCTGCGACAGGCTGTGGAGGCCGCCAAGCTCAACCTCACCCTGCACCCCAGCGCCACCGTACGGGTTCCCCTGCACCTTCACGTACAGGGCACCTCAGACTCGTCCGCCCCGGCCCAGGTTATGTTCCAGGCCGTGATCACTCGTAAACTGTTTGAGGAGCTCAATGAGGACCTTTTCCAGAAGATTCTGACCCCCGTGGAGACGGTTTTATCCGAAGGTCACCTAGAGAAACAAGAGGTGGATGAGATAGTTTTGGTGGGAGGGTCGACTCGGATACCACGGATCAGGAGGCTCATCAGTGAGTTTTTTGGGAAGGAGCCCAACACGTCCGTGGACCCCGACCTGGCGGTGGTCACAGGTGTGGCCATTCAGGCCGGCATCATGGGTGGCTCCTGGCCGTTACAAGTGAGCGCTATAGAGATCCCCAACAGACACCTTCGCAAGACGAACTTGAACTGAACGTCAATACGTCTTTTGTGCGATTAAAATAATGAAAAGTCCACAGGTGAGACTCACTGCTCCACGCTTCTCTAATGCCCTTAATTTAAATGTATGCCCTAATGTGGACATTGCACAGCAGAGGACTGAGTTGCCAAAATAATCACATGAATATATTCAGGTTCTTTAATTTCCTCCTCCTTTGTATCTCTGCCGGGCAACAGTGGTTCATGAAAAATTGCAGATCACATTAACTCTTGCCAATATTCCATCAAACATATTTGGGTCTGGTAACGTATGCTGTCCCGGCAGAAAGAACAGGAGAGGTTATGTAATGTGAAACAGAGTCCCCCTCTGTGACGTAACTGCTGTTCCCGTCAGTAACAACCTCCAGTCGAACATACTTCAGTATTATTCAGAACAGGGAACGACCACTTTGTACGAATTGAAAGACTGATCAGCACATCTCCATCTATTTATTTATTTATTTCCATGAACTGTAACGTCTGACTGAATTAGTGTGTGTGTGTTTTGTGCCTTTGCAGAGCTGCTACATTGTGTTAAGTGTCGAAGCCTTTCAGACGAGGCCCAGTGAAATTGTGTGGTCTGTCAAAGGTTATTAGAACAGAGGGTAGAGAGTGGCCTCATAAAGGAAGAGTTTTTGTGGTGGTTCTATAGACTTAAGTGTCTGTTGGAGACTGCCTTAACACTGACCCTGTAACTGTAACACAATCACAGGTAACTTTGGACAGAATAGAGAGGATCATTTTCCACAGATGAGGAGACACTTGTTGCACTTTGAGGACTTCCATTTGTTGGCCAGCTTGCTTTAGTTTATTTTTTTATTATTTAATATCGGAGTTGAACGCATCAGCCTGCTTCTGCAGCTGTGGAGGGGTAGGTCCACTCTGGTATCCCACAGCATGACCAAAGCATTTATGTGCCTTGTGTGTTTGTTTCGTCTGTATTACTGAGAAATGTGTCACATTCATTATGTTTGATGCAACGAAATGTCAACTGTAAACATTTACGTTACGATAAGGGGTAAAAGATGTTAATGTAGCAAAAGAAGTTTCTCTGAAATTGTAACAGACCAAGGTAAATAGATCCTTTTAAGGAGTTTAATTTTTATGTGTCTTTTTCTTTCCAATGCCATACAAAGTTGTTTTCATTGTAACAGAGCCTTCATGAAGTCATTCTAAGCTACAGTTTCCCTTTGATACTGAAGAAATCATTTAACAATAAATGTCTTAGGTCTATTTTTATATTAAATGTTACTAAGTCCAGCAATGTAAAAAAAAAAAAAAAAAAAAAAAGTGTGCTTTTTCAGCCCATTAAAATATAATTCTCAACTTTTGTTATTCACTTGATTTGAATATGTTAAAGTGTTTTTAGTTAATTCACACCTTTTTATGAGGAATGTCACCAGGAAGTAGTAGTATTTATTTATTTTTTAACAAATGAGTCAACTTCAGTCTTAGAATTTTCAATGTTTAATTCTGAGGCACAATACCAAAGAAAAAAAAAGGAAAAAAAATCCATTTCACATCCCTTCAGTAGCTTAAAGCTGAGTTTTCACATTTAGCATCAACTTCATTTCCTTTACAGCAGGTTCAGTTTAACACCAGCAGCCAACATCAAGATGCATTTAGTCGACACCAAAAGACCGACGTGACTGCACCTCGTGTTGTGTGGGAAGTGAAATGACTTCCACAGGGGCTGAACTATTGCCGTTGTGACCAATAAGCAGTTCAACATTGTCACAATTGTCAATTTCACACATCAATTAATCTTTTATGTACAATAACACTCAACATAGCACTGCACTCTGCATAAAAAAATACATTCCCGGCCAGAAAACAATACACTATACACATCATGAAAAAAAAGTCCAAACATTCACATGAACCATAAAAAGACAGCACAAATCATCATCATACACCATTTCCACTAGTGTTTTTTTTTTTTTTGGAGCACAGCTCACATGTCATTGGATATGCTCATTACTGTTAACATGCACTGATCAAATGTAGGGCAGCAGGCGTTCAGCCTCCATCTAATTATCTTACATACACTGTGTGAATATTTCACTTGGAGGAGAAGGCAGGGCTTCTGTAAACAGTGTGGTCTTTTTTTGTTTTATTTGTTTTTCATATAAATTAGTGTCATTCTACTCTGAACGTCAGCACACAGGAGTGTGATAGAGGGCAGGCAGTAGGATAGGAACTGGAAGCATTTCATCTCATGCTGCAATTAATAAGCCTCGTAATCTCATTTACATCATATAACAAAAATGAAGATCAGCTTTGGAAAATCAGCTTTAATGAATCCATCTTTAAAAATAAGCAGAAGCCTTGGTAACTCTTGGAGCCTCTCTGACATCTAGACGTGAGTCAAGGCCAGAGGTTTGGCGGATTTGATCAATAAAAAGTGCTTGTGTACCATGAAAAAAACAGCATGTCTGACAAAGGAAAAATATATATACAGGATGTACACAGAGTGGAAGGGGGGTAGTTGTGACCATCAGGTACAGCAGGCTGTCAGAAAATCAACCGGAGAGAGAGAAGAATACATTGTAAACAGATGAGGATCGGGCCGCTGAGGCTGATATCACTGACTGATGCCTTGGTTGGTGTAGTAGTCGTAGCCGTTGTCTGCATACAGCTCCTCGGCGCTGCCCACTCCATTACTGACCTCTGGAGGACGCCAAAGGACAACAAAAAATAGTCATGAGCGCTGGAAAACCACTGGGTTTACATTTATTTTTTTGTTATTGCTGAAGCCCAAAAACTGGAACTTGTAGCACAATGATTAAAAAAAAAAAATTAATCACTATATCCTGTAGATTATCAGGTATACACTAAAAAGTGCACCATTGCCATTTACATTAGACATTTCATTCCAAAGTGAAAGCTTGTGTGCATTGTTTGTTCAACATTCCTATTGTACTCAAACACCTGCACCCAGAATGCACTATGCAAACATGCAGAACCAAAGAGGTCACATGGAAATGAGAGGTTGAGGATTAGGATTCAGGTCTGCAGAAAGAAACAACACTGTTGGAAACAAAGTTAGAGGATTAAAGGAAGAGGCGTTTGTTACAGGAGGCTAATGATTATAACTAATGAGAAATAAGAACAGAACATTCTAGGATATAATATTACAATATTAACATTACTGCCTCCTTAACAGATTGACTAAATAATAACCATGCTCTTTAATACAGGACCTTATTCAGATAAACCTTCTAAAACTAAAACAGGCCTTTATTTCCATCTGTTTAGAAATAGAATGAGTCATACTGATCCACTCCTGTTTGTGCTCTAATAGTCACTTTACACAGTTTCAGAGGACATTCTTTTCCTAAAAGGGGAATTAGTATATCAGATATTGCTATCTTGTGGTGCTTTTATGTTACTACAATCAGCAGTGTAGCTGAGATACAGCACCTATAAAAAGCATCCACCTCCTTGGATGGTTTCTTTATATGTTATACTGAATATCCCTTTGTTTAGTATGATTGACTTTGGTGACAATCATTTCTTCAAAAAGCTTTTCAAAATCGACACGTTGAAACAAATGTCAATTCATACAAATCTATAATGTAAAATAAGTAATTACATAAATATCCACCCGATTATGTCGGTATTGAATAAACCTCTGGCTACAGTTACATGACTGAGTGTGTGTGGGCAGGTCTCAGAATACCTAGACACTATTTTTACTACATTTTGTCAGGATGCATAGGGATCAGACAAGAACAGCCCTTTTTTTTTTAATCTAGTAACAAATCCTCAACTGGATTCAGGTCTGGCTTTTGACCAGCCTGCTTCATAACATATGCCTTATTGGGTTAAAAGCGTTTCTGTGTTGCTATGAAAGAAAATACCAAAGACTCTACAGTATTTTTAGTATGCATATAAAAAGAACTATTTGCTTGTTGTTTGTGTCACGTTGCAAGAAAAACAGGCTTTTTTAGAAGAGCTTCAAGAACTTCAAGGGCTTTGAATGAAGTGTTTGATTGTATGTATTGATGTGTGTGTGTGTGTGTGTGTGTGTGTAGATGTCAGAAAGTGTTTAGCAATTACAAAAATCAATAAAGTAAACATCACCAACGTCAAACCACAGCAGTTCACACTTTAAATAAAACTGAATTAAAACTGATGGAGAGAATCCTTGTGGTTGTCGGACTTACCTTTCACCCCCAGCACTAGAGGATGTCAGAGCGGGGTGTCTATAAGCTCCCCTACACTGGATGACATCTCCCAGTAGGAGGACTGAGGGGGAGGTGAGGTGTATGAAGGATGAATGGATGAAGGGGAGACACGGGGATGGAAATGGATGTGTGGAGAAAGGTAGGAGGCGCTGCTCGGTGAAGATGGAGAGGTAGGATGGAGAGGAGGTGGTGGATATCACACAAAGGAGGCAGGCGGCTACTGGGGTTGACCTTTAACAGGGGAGAGAGGAGGAGGAAGAGGAAGAGGAGGAAGAACATTCACAGACACTCAGACAGATGCATGCTGAGATGGAACCACATGCTGGATGAACAGCCCACTCTATAACTGCCTGGGAGTTTTTCCAGTGTGAGAAATCAATTTTGTCAATCAGAAAACCACATGGGTTGGTAAGTTGAGCTGCTCAAACACTGACACGTCACAAAAAAATGAAAAAAATTAAAAAATTAAAAATCCAACAGTAACAAAACCACACATGTTCCTGGGCTCAGTCTGGGAATCCTTACCAGAGAAGATGAGTTTTTCCTTCATGACGTTGATGTCTCGGCTCGACCTCCTGACGGCAGCAGCGCTCAGCATGATCTGTTCAGGGTTGTAGCTGCGCATGCCGCTCATGCGATACCTGCAGGGTCACACCACAGGTCAGAAGTCACCTTTGGACGAAGGTGACATCAACAAGTACTGCTGCCTCTGCTCCTACTGGAGGGACCTGGACCATAGATGTCTGATCTGATTATTGAACCTGAAACCTACGGTCAGTCCTGAGGTTTGACCTAAAACTAAACTTGTATGAAAAGGTGCTGATGTGACTCTTAAGGTCGCTGCCTCCGACTGTTGCAGTTACTCTGGTTTTGAATACAAGACAATCTCACCGGCTGCATATTATGACTAATCATTTATTGATTATTTATGTCCTAAAAATGCCACCATTTGGATTTAATGCATGATAATAAATTAAATATTGGAATATTAATGAATTATATATATTTACTCCATCGTCAGCATAAAGGAATTTCCGCACACTATACAGTTATTCTAAAATTTGACACCAAGGTTTTTTCAGTTTTATCATAATTTACCGTATATCTACTTCAAACCTTAACCACTGGCCTCATTAAAAGGTTCATAAATATATCTTCTTGGGGATAAACACCAGATATCCCATAAATCAAAATCTAGGTACAATGATTCCAAACCTGAAAACAGACTTTCTTCAACAAGTTAGAATTTTGTTAGGATGTTAAGATGTTAACATATAAACCTTGAAGTATTTCACAGCAGTGTTTTAGATCTATAGTGATTCAAATTCACAAGGTTTCAGTATCTCAAAGATATTTGAGGCCGTCCAAAATTATACAAAGCTGGAGTGTTCACTGCAAGCAGATTGAAGAACCTTTGGTTAAAAACATACGCAAAAAAGGACAGGTCTCATTCTTTTGCTCAACATCATCCTTTGTTTGAGTAGAAGATCAATTTCTGACTCATGCAAGAGGTCAAGAGTTCAAACCTTGTACGTGAAAGTGCGTCATTGCTTTAATGAAAGCGGTCTTGACTTCAATTAAATTAACTCAAGAGCATTAGTCGAAATGAGCTTTGACTAATGCACAGAGGATTTTACAAACAGAAATGCAAACAAGCAAGGCTTTAGATCGTCAGCATCAGTAATAGCCAGTCCTGCAAGAGTCCCCTGATAATCTTAGTTCACTTTGGACATTAAGTACTCCCACTGCTCAGTGAGATACTTAATACGTTTATAATTCTATTTATTACTTAATATTGTGCATATTAATGCTGTATGAGTGGAAAGCTGAGATAAAGTCTTGAACTTGAAAAAAGGGAGGAGTGGCAGCAGTGCAATACAACGATACAGGTGTGATAGTCAAGAAAAGGTGGAGAATAGAAATAAATAAATAAATAAATAATACAATTAAATTAAAAATCAGAGGTTGAGGTCATAAGACAGAGAGAAGAGAAAAAATAAAGAAAACAATGAAAATGACAGAGGAGATAGATATCAAAGAGGAATGATAACCAAAGATGGTGAAAGGAGAGAAGATTGCGGGTCAGAAGAGGTGACCCAGTTACCTGATCATGTGATAGCTGAGAGAAGATGCCAGAATGCAGCAGAGGAGAAGAGCATGCACATCAGGCAGAGGAGAGAAGGACAAGGAAGAGGCAGAAGGACAAAAAAGGACAAAAGAAGGCGGGAGACAAGAGAGGTCAGTTTAGAAGCCAGCAGAAGCTGCAGAAGAACTCGGCTAAGCAGAGAAAACCCGCACTGTGGAAGGAAAACTTCAACCATCCCAGAGGCAGCAGGAGGAAAGGCCATCTATATCTGCATTCGACTCCCAAACACACACAACTGCACTCATATATAATAGAACCAGCAACATAACAACACATGAATCTTTAGAAGATGGGCTCATATATTCAGTACATCTTCATTTTCTACACTTTCTTGGATTCACACAGAGGTTCAAAGGGTGGAATGAAAAAAAAAAAAAAACCTCATCATAGCAGCTACAAATTTAGCTTAAAATGTACTTTTCCTGCTTTTCATTATAAATCTACTGACAAATTAATACAAAAAATACTTGCACACAAGGGAACAGCTTAATTATTATTATTATTATTATTAATTGTTATTTTCTTAAAGTATTCCACATGGAAGTGTATAAAGGATCCATTTATAAACAGTGGGTTGAAGGACATTTTAATAAGGTTACAACATTTCTTCTGTTCTCTTCAAGATTTATCATTATGTACTTTTACTGTAGGATGGAGTCTAATATGAAAGGCTAGTTTAGAGAACAAATGAAAGTCTGAGTGAGACCCTTTGTCTCATTATATATATTTGTCAAATATGCACAAAGAAAAGCTGTGATATATCAAATGTACATTTCTTCAAAAAGGCTGACTGTATTAAAGATTACATCATGAGGTGAAGTGGATGTGGCAGTAATTCATTCTGTTCTGTCAAACATGTGTGAACTGAGTCATGATGACTTGTCATAAAAAGTGGGTCACCAGGAAAAACAGTTGTATAAAACACCTCAAAACAGAGTTGACAAAGAGGTGAGGGAAGACTAAATAGTACCGTTGATTAATACTGGATGTTGGAAACAGAGAGCAGCATTTACTGTCCTGATGTAAAAACAAAGTACTTGAGTCTTTCAGAAACAGCTACTGTCATGATTTCACCACAGTGTGGGACAGTACTTACTTCTGGAAAATAAATATTCCTATGACTACAGCGAAGGAGAGGAGGTCTGCAGATACCCACAGCATGCAGTATTCCTTTGGTCTCTGCAAACGCACAAATGCAGTCAGTTAGGATGAGTCTTGACAATGCACAATGTACCACCAGGTGGTGCTATATATAAAAAATAACACCTCTTCTACCAGGGGCAGCTTCCAACTTTCTTGAAATTATGAATATAATGAATAAAACCCACAACCTGTGGCAGGTTTGAGTTGTACAGACAGGCAGCAGATATCTTGATAAGCAGAATCCCTGAAAACGGTTTAAAGGAAGGCAGGTATGTATGTGGGAAATAGTGTGGGTGCTACCTACCATGACAGACAGTTTGAGCTGGAAGAATCATGTACTAATGGATAGAACACAGTGATGCTCATCTTTTGATTCAGTGGAATGCTGGCAATTAATAAACACCTGAATGTGACGTCTTATGTGCCATGTAAAATAATGAGAGTAGATGGGTTCAGATGAGAGTTAACATCCGCTGTTACAGTGAGGAGGAGGAACTGGGGATACTGATGGGACTTTGGTTTCAAGTGGGACATTAGCACCTCTACATTACAGTGGTGTAAATGTGTCAGAGAATAAGACAAAGTAGAGACACCATGGTGTACAAGGTCCTGAACTCAACATGTTACTTAATGCCAATGCATTATAAGCAAAGTAGTGTCACAAGTTACAAATCTTCATGTGAGTGTGTTATGACTGCTATTTATAGTCACTAACTAGTACATATAATGGAATTCCAATACTGTAGGTCATCAATGCGGAACCAATTTAGGATCTTACCAAGTTAGTAAAGTACAGTATCATACCAAATAAAACGTGTGCATTTATACACAAAGTAACATCTGATATTCAAGTTAAAATAATTGTAAAAGTGTAAAATGTACATAGTATATTTGCTGTTGCTGCATGATAAAAACCAGATATATTTACGAGTGTCTTAATATCATGAACTTAAAACCATAACACTTGAATGAGCAACTTGTGAAGAGTTTTTTTTAAATGATATCAATGTCAATTTGCAAACAGATTCAGTCTTGTTACTTTTCTAGGCTCGGCTGAACAGAAAGGACCAACTTTATGTGTAGAGAGGAGAAGATATGACTCAGCAAGTGCTTACCATGAGCCAGATGGGGTAAGGCACCTTTTTGAGGATATGTGGAGCCTCAGACGATACTGAAGATACTCCGCTGCACCACAGCACCGAGTACAGCCACGGCTCATTGACAGAGAACAAGGTGAGGTTGATGTTGTTCTGGGACAAATCTCTGAAAACAGTCACAGACATTTTTCTACACAGATCCATATGTGTGTGTGTGTGTGTGTTCCTGCTATACAACTGTCAGTTATGTGAGCTACCACATTCCCACCTGATTTCCTGTGCACTGGCCTGGTTGTATCGGAGCACCAGCCTGCTGATGCTGTCCTGGTGGAGGCTTTGGGGATTCCGTTTCTCCAGTGAAGCCTGGACAAAACCAGGCGCCATTTTTCTCACCTGCATTCTGTTGTCACCTGGAGTCCAAACCACCTGCACAAAGACAAATAAAAAGCAACGACAGTTATACACATACACTGCAACACGCATCAGACACATCTTAATATACAATATCATTATATAATTACTGTGTTAAAGTTTAACTGTTTTTCATCCATATTCTTTCCACTAAAACAGCAAAAATATTTTCACTGTGGAGAAAAAAATACAGCTGATATTAGAGATTTTCTTAAATTATAACTCAGTACTATTTTGGAGAGTCTACTTTGGAGTTTTTTTCTTGGAAGTTTATGAATCTTAGTATTTGACTTTGATCTGGGAGAAAATCACCCCCTGATTAATTTGTAGTCATTTATCACTATGTAATGGCCCTAACACAGTGTCACTGCCTCTGACTGGCTCTTTCAGCATTGACACATACCAGGCTCTGTTGAATCCCAGATTGCTGTATGGTCTGCAGGGTATCATTAATCCAGCTGTGGAAGCAAGGATGCACCAGGGGAGGTCTCCTCAGCCTGATAACCACTGTGCTGTTATTATAGGAAGCCAGTTTTAGAAGCTGCTCCAGGCTGCACACATTCTGGTTGGCAATCTGATGCTTCTGTTTAGGGAACAGAGTATGCACTGTCCAGAAGGGGTCGTCCTGAGGCATGAGAGGAGAGGTTTTCAGGCAGAATATACATATTATATTGAACAGAGTGGGATTTCACTTGGTCTATGGAAGACATATTCTATCTCATTTCGTTTTTTTAGAGGCATGCAAGAATCCATATGAATCCCCTACATAAAGTCATTAATCAGATGTTATATACAGACAACACCTACGGGAAATAAAAATACTGAAGGTTTTCTCGCTGTACGGCTCAGAGACAATAAAATGGTGTTTATTTAGGTCATCTATAATGTCCTTCACTTATTATCAGGACAGTGCAATGTGACATATTAGGCATGTAATGCATGACAGTGATTTGTCATAACCATGTGTATAGATAGATGTCTCGTCTTTGAACACAACAACCACAATGAGCACCGGGAGCACAGTGGCAGTAATGCAGACTCAAATAAAAACTGACACAGAAGTGGCACAACAGCCAATCTTATCTCATAAATATAATCTGTGCTTCAGAGGAAAAAAGCACTGTTGCAAAAGAGGGCAAAGAGCACACTGCATGGTGAGTATGTTAACTGAAAAATGAATAAAAGAGAAAGGACCATAGCAATTTGTAGCATAAAAATAAAGTGGAGGTGCCTGGAGTGTAAGATGAAATAACGCCATCTCACATTTAAATTGTTTTGTTACTTGCAGAAGCAAAGCAGTTTTTAAAATCGGAGGAACATTGGGGGGGGGGGGGGATCAATGGAAATGTACAAGCAGGATTTTAAGCTACTTCTCTTGGTTCAGTGGTCTTGTATTTCACGCCCTGTTCCAAAGTGTATTTGTTTAAGCACTACTTAACTTAGGCCTGTACTGCAGCCACTGTTGGATTGTTAAAATATTAACGTCGCTGAATAAGGGAGTAACCAAATTAAATCATCAAGGGTCATTGTGTATTACAGTGTGTACAATGCATTTATGAATGAAAAGGCACTTGGCCTTTAGCACACTTCACTACACTCATTTGCACTGCTAAATAAAACTAAGCCTATGCAGTCATCTCTGACTGCTAAAGGTATATCCCCAAAACGTGATGCTTCCAGTCACCCATCATTTTCACCACTCCCGTCCACCCATTCATAAAGTTATATATTAAATACAAAATATAAAAGAATGAGTTCAAGTGTCTGTCCTAGAGCATTAGCACACTGAATTTGGTGGCAATCTGCCCACCTATTCAAAAGTCATGGGCCACCTTGAAAGTCAGCCATATTGAATGTTTTGACCTCCAAAATCTAATCAGTTCATGTACCTTTCCTAGAGCATTAGCACACTGAATTCGGGACAAATGCGCCCAACCGTTCAAAACTTATTGTGTTAACATGAAAGAACTTACGCGGCGGCGCACATAAAACCATTACATCCCTGACGCTCCACCTTTTGGGGATATAACTAAGCATGAAAAATAACACCTGAATCCACAGATACAGTAAGTAAAAATTACACGTACTGTGAGAAACCATTGCCCTGCGTTGAGCTGCTGTAGGTCTGTCCAGTTGAAGAGTGAAGCATCTTCCATTTGTCTGTCAGGGAAAACCTTCTCCACATCTGTGGTTCTCCGCAGGGTCTGGTCATGCATCAGGAAAGGCACTCCGTCCATACTGGAAGTTCAACAGGGGGAAACGAATACAATGAATTATATGTGAAAAGAGAAAAGGACAGTGGAGAAATACACGAAGGCGTGATTTATGACAGTATTGGGTGAACAGATTACAAAAGGAACCAGGAAATAGCACATACAATTGAGTACCAAATCTCCAGTATAAGATCACTGCTTACATCAGATACCATGAAATGGCACTGATGCTCCAAGTACTGAGAAGTGGGCTTCTGCTCTAATCAGCTTTAAAAAGATGTGTTAATTGGAGCTCGCACTTACATGAAAAGTAAAAAACAAACCAATGTCATTAAAGTATGAAGGCTAAAGGAGATGGTTAAATTATTTTAATTACTGAAAATCAAGAACATATGATGAAAAACAGAGGGGAGGTAAGACAAGAGTTTGAAACATGAATGCTTGATATTTTATATTTGAATAACAAAGGTCTCCCACACAAAAAGAAAAAAAAGACAAAGAAACACTCCTATTTTTCCATATTTGCCATTCAAATCCATATTTGTGTATTTGTACAAATAAAGTAAGAAAACAGGTTGTGCAGAGCTATAACAACATGCTTTGTATGTGTGTGTGTGTGGTGTGTTTTCTGCAGGAGTGTAGTCTCTGTGTCGCTCTGGCTGTCATCAACTCTAATTACTCAGTACAGTCAGGAGTTCACCTGTCAGCAGCCTACACCAATCACACACCCAGTCACCTCTCACAGGACTGTACAGGGAACACAGAGCAAACACACACGTTGCTAATAAAGCAAAAACACTCCACATCTAATTAAGATGAGCATTAAAAACAACTTCAAACCCACTGCAGAGCACAGGCCCATCCTACCATCATAACCTCCTGCATCAGAATAAACACTGATCTTCACCTCAACATAATCACTGTAGTAGACACATACAAATACACACACTTTAACCATCATATACTGCTGTCACTCTAGGATCCACCCATTGACATTCTCTCTGTTCCTTCAACTGTATCTCAGAGCTGAGCTTGTCACTTCTCATTACATTGTCGATGTCATGCCTCTATGTACCGTTTGATGATCTGCTACATTGTTCAAGTCTGTTTAGTGTTACAGCCATGAGCCCTGGGCCACACCATAACATGCTTTTCAGTTTCCAAATAATGTTAGTTCAAAGTAGGGCTGTCATGATAATGGAAATTTACTTGACGATTAAATGGAACACAAAAACTTGCAGTATAAACACAATTTTTTTTTTTTTCAAGCTACTATGTTGTTAATTGAGGCTAAAAAAAATAGAGGAGAATCAGAAATACAGTCTTGGGCTTCAATCCTAGTGGTGGACGTTACATGTTCTCCATGTGCCTCTGTGTATGTCAGATTCCTCCCACTGTACTAATAGGGTAATTGAATCTCCCATAAATGTGACGGTGAATGTCTCTATATGTCAGGCCTGTGATGAACTGGTAACATGTCTGGGGTATACTCTGCCGTTACCCACTGGTAGCCAAGACAGTCGCGAATAGGACTGGCTATCGAAAGGCGGTATAGATATGGAACCGGGGCAAACATTAATGGTAGAAACCAGACTGAAATCGAACATGAATTTTGGTACCATATTTCAGTAAAACACATATATGCAGCTGTTGTTTAATTGCGTCCTCCGTCCACTGTTAACGGGCTTGTGCACATGTAGCAGTGTGCGCATGTAGCAGTGTGCACATGTAGCAGTGTGCACATGTAGCAGTTGCAGATATCAACATGTCAAAGGCAAAAAGGTTGAACGTGCAAATACAGTTCACAAGAAGATACAGATTCTTCCATATGCAACAGGCGTCTAAAGACATTGACATGCAAAGGTGGGAATACATTTAAAGATGCATATGGTGACACACAGCATTTACCTTAAAGCAGAAGCTGCACCATGTTTGAAAGCTTCCATGATGAACTAAGTAGCTTAGCACAATGCTAATAGCACATCAGAAATGGAAAATACCCAGCATGGGAATAAAAGACCCAATAGATACATCTTCTGACTATCTACTGAGGAGATACTGGACCATTACAGTGACAGCGCGAGTCATTTTAATGATGACTACAAATATTACTAAGTAACTGGTATATGTGAATTCCTCAACTAGTGACATGACATGTAGTGGTAGCTTAATAAGCTGTAGCAGAGATGTGGTCTCACAGTTTTTGCATTTGTCAGGCAGATTTTGAGGTTACGGTTCAATCGCGTACATCTGGTTGTAATTTAAAATTACATAAAAAAAAAAAAGTACTGATGTAAATACCCTTTTGGAACCAATACCGTTTTGAAAGTGCCGATTTGGTATCAGTATCAAATGAAAGCCTTTCGATACACTACCCTAGTTGAGAAAAGTTAACTGGTTTGGAAAATAAATAGTGACGATGATAGATCAATAGAAGTTAAGATCCTTGAGAAGACAGGACCATATTGCCAAATATCAAATAGTTGAAAATGTAACATGCATGTCGTTTCATCCTCCAGTGATATAAATCAGTGGAGATGATCATTTGCCATCACATCAAATAACCGTGATAAAGCTACAATGTAATTATGGTGTCATGCCTGTTTCTCTATAAAAATCGCCTCGTCTCGACATCTGAACCTGCTTTATCCTCACTAGGGTCATGGGGGTCACTGGGGGCCTAATCCATCTACAATGGGCGAAGGCGGGGTACACCCTGTACAAGTACATATATAGACGAACAATCACTCTCACATTCACACCTATGGGCAATTTTTATTAACCAATTAACCTATCAGTGCATGTGTTTGGACGGCGGGAGGAAACCGGAGTACCCAGAGAAAACCCATGCAGACACGAGGAGAACATGCAAACTCCACACCTGGTGTGGGATTTCTATGAAAATCGTATTTGTGTCATTCCTATTTTCTCTATTTTAATGTACACAATATAAGAAGCAAAACTATATTTTTTCACCTTTTTTAGATCCCATATGTAGTCTGGTCAGTTAATACTCCCATAATGAAAATAAATTAAATTGTGTCACAGGTTATGAAATAATCTTTAGTGTAGCTTCATTGTGTGTGTTTAGATACCTAATGGTAACATCAACCTCCAGCCCGGTGACATTCATTTCCAAAGCTCGTTGGAAGGACACCATTGTGTTTTCTGGAGCGAGCTGGAAACACAAAAACGGATGGAAAACATCAAATGAAGGTTAAAGACTTAACAGAGATCAAGATTTTGTTATTAAAAATATGAAAATATATTAATAACAAGTATTAATGATCCTATATTAAACCAGTTGTTGCACTTTGCTCAACAGCTTAAACATCACTTCCTGTCAGGCCTTGTGAGTAAAGCTAAACACTGGGAACCACAGTGAAGGAATGAAACTGTAATCAATATAGTACGTCTGGGAAGCAGCCCAGTCATGTGAGTCTCCTTTCTTTTCCAGTGGGAGATTTTCACAGCCTCCAAGAGTCACTCCTAATTTTAGATTCCACTGTGCTGATCGATCACCTTACACAGATACCATAGAAAGCAGGTTGTGTAGCCGAGCTTGTGGGTGAGTGTTGTGAACACTCAGGGACTGAACCTCTTTTTCCCCCCTTTCAAATATTGTGTAACATTCAGTGGGATACAATCTCAAACACTCAAATCTTATTATTCAAATGTGATAATTGAGCCCATGATGAGTGAATGTGAACTTCTGAGCACAACTGCTAACATTAGAAATGCAGCATAAGTGTCATGTTGTCAAAGGGTGAAAGTATGTGCATGGAAACCAGTCTTTTATTGGCGGAAAATGAGACAAACATACAGAGAGAAATCACATAACATTCTTGGTGGAGATAAATCTATAAATATGAGCTTCAGTGGACACGAATAAGAATCTAAAGGAGTTGACTTTCAGTGAATGCATAGTATCCATAGTATTCTTTAACACAGATTTATGAGAGACAATGTAGCTGAAAACAACAGGTCCAGTGAATCTGATCATTAAACATCTACAAATTAATCATGTTAGTATAAAGTTTCCGACTGACAGTGCCAAGTTTTGTTGATAGAGCTAAGGTTAGGAGTGTTCTCTTTAAGGTCTTTTTACTGCCATGTATGGTCTCATATGCTAAAGTACAACTAATACAACTTGTCAGAGTAGATGTGTCTTATATTCAAACATTTTCAGAAAAAAACTCACCATGGAGGCTCCCCGTTGACCAATGACATCAGGTCGCTGTTTGAGGTTTACAGGGTCCATGATGCAGGGGGAGGAAATATACAGGGGCACCACGTAGAGTCCCAGTAACACACTGAGATACAGCAGCACTACCACCACCTGAAATACTGGATTACAGAAGAGTTGTCAGAAGAAGATAAACGCTAAATAGTAACTGTAACTGCGTACATTTTACTTGGGTCAAAAACTTTCAACAGTATGTTTAAGATTCTTTTTATTGTTCGAATACACATTCCAAATACACATATAGCATCATTCCATTGGATAATTATATAAGTGATTATTATGTTTCAGCTGTAATAACTTCTTTAACCAATGCAGCTGCTTCTCATTTCTTAAACAACTATCAGTTTGATGAGTCGAGATTGACCACAGAGTAATGGGTACATCCGAGTGAGAGGAGAGGTTGATGAAGTAAAGACTACCCATTATGCCGAGTGCCTACAGTACATGCCTGTGGGAGCAGGGTTATCATCTGGGGTCCCTTCAGTTGGTCAGGTCCAAGTTCAACAACATTATGTAAAAAAACAATTAAAAAGCCAAAACACGACAGAAATAAACATGACATTACATAAGCTTACTCAAATTATGTTAGATACGTGCTGTAATAAAAGCTAAAGGCTAAATATTTGAGTGTAGACTTTTTTTGAATGGGATGTATCCACTTAGAAGATTCAAGACTGACTTTATTTATCCCTGAGGGGTAATTCAGTTTGCAGATCCAGATCACAGAAAAACAAACAAACAAATAAACAAACAAAAACAGAACAGGACAAGAAACACATAACTGTCATAGCTGACAAGAGCAGGTCAGCTGAATGGTACGGACATGAAGGTCAAAGTGCAATAGTGACAAGTGCCAGGACAATAAATAAGGAGATTAAAAGAATAATAGATTATTATAAAACAACACAATACCCTAAGTCACATGTGGTGGGAAATACCATCTGCTCTGTCACTAGTATTTAAAAGTCTAATAGCAGCAGGAAAAAAGGAATTTGATTACAATTTGGTTTTCTTGCTGGGGTTGAGAGAGCGCCTCCCAGAGGGCATCAGGGAAAACCTCTTTCAGGACATGGTTTTGGGATATCCCGGCTCTAGACTAACTTTTTGCACTGGTTGCACTGGTGCGCCTAACTTTTTTCCTCAGGTGCACCAGCACAAAATTTAGGCGCACCGCAATTTTTCAACCGCATTGCATTTAACACTGCAGTTGTACACGTTCACTTTTTTCTTTTCTTTTTTTTTTTAATAGTTGTCCATACAGAAAATATTGATTTGTAAATGATTAGTCAACAACATAAAGTTCTTTACTTGGAGCACAGCTCAAGACAGATTAGAATTTACTGAAAAGTGCTATTGCTTAAAGTGCTTCACTGAGCTGAAATTTACAAATAAAACATCTACTCAGATGGTTGTGTGAGCGTAGCGTAACACAGCCAGATGACGTAAGTCAGGTTATGGTCGCACCGGTGCAACCTCAAAAATTTTTTTTGTTGCACTTCTAAGAAATTAGGTCGCATGGGCGACCAAATTGGTTGCACTCTAGAGCCTTCTATATAATGATAGCTCTGGCTTTGAGAAGCACCTCTCTGCACCACAGAGTGTATAGGTCCGGCATCTACACCCCCATAATCTTAGTGCATGTTTTTGTGATGCCTGAAAGAATAATACATTATTTACAAAATACATTTTATATTGGAGAGTAGAAAAAAACCAAAAACACCAACAGTTTAAATTTTTTTAGTTATCTATCTCAAACAACATAGTTATGATTTATCACATATCATGAATCAATGTCTGGTTGCACCTATTCATGGGGCCTATGAGGTGATGTGGAAATGGTGATACAGAACAGAAGTTCATGCAGAATGAAAACCTTAGTCACGATTTATAAATAAGGCATATACAGTAGAATTGGGAAATGGGTCATCTTAGCTTGTCATTTTTAAAAACTGGGGCAAAGGGGAAAAAGCTTGGGAAATAAAACTGTGGAGAAAAAATTTACGCAACTGAGGACTCTCGACTGTATGCAAAGACAAGAATGCTTCAGTAGTTCCAGGTGATGTGGGTAATATTCAGTTCTGTTTATAGTCGTGAACAGCAGCCAGAGATACTGACCTCTGTGGCCCAGAAGATACACTTTCCTCTGCATCATCCTCAGTGTAACTATGTGTGAGTGATGAAGGCCATCAGTATAGATGCACGCGCACACACACGCGCACACACACACACACACACACACACACAAGTGTATTTGTTTCAAGGTCAG
Organism: Siphamia tubifer; assembly: GCA_020466265.1. Classification (NCBI taxonomy): domain Eukaryota; kingdom Metazoa; phylum Chordata; class Actinopteri; order Kurtiformes; family Apogonidae; genus Siphamia; species Siphamia tubifer. The sequence continues at coordinate 24,740,320 of CM035795.1, read as the reverse complement.
CTCCAGGGTGGGGTTGAGTCGACATCTCTTGTTACACACAGGAGACTCACAGACTTCACACTCACACACCTTTATGTCCTTGTTTATATGCAGGTTCTAGGCTACATTATAATAGAGAACCTCAAGTTATTGGACCAAAACTTTTTCACCACATCAACATTGTTCAAAACCTGAATCTAAAACCTGGAAAACAGGCTTCATTATTTCAAATGTATGTATAAAAATATCTTGTCTATTTGGATGCCACCCTTCAAAATGACAGCTCTTATGTAACTCACTGGCCTTAAAATGCCCATGAATTCAGAAGGATTGAGATTAATGCAAGGGTTCTGACTTACATCACCAAAAAAACCAAACCTTTCTCCTATCTGGGCATACATTTTTATTAAGTCTATGAAAATATGTGCTACAAATGAAATCTGAAATTTAATTAGCACCTTCTATGCTCTATTGTACAGATAATCATGGCAATTAATGGTAAAATGCACATACAGAGCTTCTCATTCTGAGTCTTGCATTCAAGGAGAAAACAATCCAGTGTCCTGGTTCGAAAGCATCACATGAGCCTGCAGGAATGTTCGTTATCACAACACCCTGGGTGGAGGTCCTGGCCTCTGTCTACATAGTGTTAATCATTCACCACTCTTCCGTGCATGTGTGTGAGGCGAATGATTACATCAGGTAAAAGTAACTGGGATTCTTAGTTTCAGCTGTATACGCTTACCTGTTTTTTCTGCACGTGCCACCTGTCCAGCAACAATCCAAGACAATGCAGTGACAGCAGCCAGAGCCCCTATGTGCAGGAATGGACCTGTGGCCTGGATAGAGACAGAGATGTGAAGTAGATTGGAGAGAACAGGCACAGAAAAATACAAAAACATGAATAGAAAGATCAGGAAGTAAAAGAAATAATTAGAGAGGGGTGGTATAGCGTCACAGCGAGCAAAGGAGAACACCGTTATAAAAGACAAAGAATTACAGACATTATGAATGGTTAAGACAGCAGCAACATCCTTCAGGGATAATAGCTATCATTTGTAGAGCCATTTAATTCTAATGGCATCAGTGTCAGTGGAATCATCACCCACTTGACTCCTTGAGAGATTCCTTGTGGTGGAATAACCACACTGAGACACGCTAATTACACGCTTCTAAGAAGTCAACAGACCAGATCCTTCTTGCACTTTGCTCCACATATTAATGGAGTAGAATATTGAATAAATATTCCATGAGGGAATTTTATTAGAGACAGTATAATAAATGCCATTTAGTCTGACAGTATTATCACAAGCAATAGGGTGCACAATTTGAAAAGTACTAATTTTGATACAGCTGTTGTTGGATGAAGAGATAACTAAAGACAGACAACTGAGAAGTGGATATATGCCTGTGTGTTTTATGAGCAGGAACTAATTAGGTGGAAGTTAAGTTTTATAACTTAATATAACTTCTGTTGTAAAACAAAATTATACTCCAGTTCCAATTGGAATTCTAGTTCTAATCCAAATTTAATTCCAATTTCAATGTTGATTCAAAGGTAAAGGGCAAGTATTGAGCTTTTTTTTTTCTCCTTAATCTTTAAAAAAAAAAAGAAAACAAGAAAAAAATCTGATTCGATTTGCATCTTGTTCTGACCTGCATTTTACATATTTTGTACACACCTCAACACAAAAATGCTGTAAAGAATGTAATTGCCATGCTGTGGGATCAGTAAAGTCATATCTTATCTCTTAAACTGTGAACACCAGTGACCCTCAGGAAATAATAATAGACACGACAGAGGCAGAGGCTTCAGCCTGCTGTGGAGATACAAACCCCCTACCCACTTAACTTAAAGGACTGATATTTTGCCTTTAAAAATAGAATTATGCAGTTTAAAACATTTTCCTGTGGTCTACATGAAGTGTTAATGCTATGCTTGGGTCTGAATGTGTCATTAATTCAACATCACAGGTCCATCTTCAACCCTATTTCTGAGTAATGACACCAGAAGGGCTGTTGATCCACTTCATGCCCCATGTTCATCAGCAGTCTTGACCTGATATGTGCAAATGTCATGATATAAGTATTTACAGATGTAACAAATGAAGCAGCAATTAAAACAGGTTGTAGAAATTCACTCAATTTTTGCCAAAATAAATATAAAGATGGAGGGTTCAAATTCAAACGTTATGAACTATTAGGGTCCCCAAATACACAAATAAATGCACCAAAGACTAATAACAGTGGGTTTCGCAAAAATGACCCCTTTTAGAAGTGTTTGTTCATGTTGTTGAAGTGAATTATTTATGTTATACATATTTCACCACAATATCAATAAATGTGACCCTACTCCACGCCCATGGTATTTAGTGTGGAGAAATAAATTATATTTTAATAGGGAAAATGCTTTAGACTGCAAATAATTAATGAGTTTCCTCAAAGTATCACACAGTATGTCAACATTGAGGTTAATATTCTGCATCAAAACTGGCTTTAGTTTTGGGTTTTCCCATGTTTTTCTACTGACCTGCAATGAGATGGGAATGACGTCCCATTCTTGTCCCCATGTCTCATTGACAGATATGACTCCAACAATAGTAGTGAGTAGAGCAGCAGTAACTCCTATCTGTGACAAGACATGAAGAGAAAGCCATCACTTCAGACTTACACACATATATTTAATACACGGAGCACAAAATAGCTACAGCCCCTTTCACTGTGTGGTCGTGACCACTATAAGACAAAGCTTCAGGATAAAGTCAGCTGTCTATAATTAGTATCAGGCAACAGCAGACATCTAAAAAGAAATGCATATGTAAAACTAACTCACCCTTTTCTCACTCCCACTGATCTCCACCCACTTATACAAACACAGTTTCCCAGTTTCACATTTTACACCGTACCTTATGGAGCCAGTGTAAATTCAACTGCTGTCCAACTGCGATGTGGCAAAGTGCTAAAACCTAGACAAGAGACAAAAACAAACACACTTGAAGAATTTGCTGTTTAAAAAGTCAAAACCATGTGGTTTGGCAACATACACTGAAAATCTGACACCTTATGCAGGGCTACTGAGACAATATTTTGGCAATGTGAATTTTAACACCCTCACAAAGAATATTCAATTTAGGACTGACTGTTAAAAATGCAATGTAGGTGAAACCCGCAGCAGTGGTGGCCAAGATGGGAACGGTGCCATCGCTCCACTCCCCATAACGGTTGTAGAGGAACCTGCAGGAACAAGAAAGAGAATGTTTGTAAGCACCCATCCATGTTTTATCAGCACTAACCAGAAATGAGGAGATTATATATTTCTATATATATATATATATATATATATATATATATATATATATATATATATATTTCTATATATTTCTATATATATATATATATATATATATATATATATATATATATATATATTGTATTGTTTACAACATCATTAGCACTTTGACTGGTATACTGAGAATACTAAATAGAAAAGTCTGAGGTGTGTGTTGAGACTGTCATACACTCACCCTGACTTCTAACATGTAAGTGTGTCTTTTTCACACAGCTGCAAAGAAAAGACAAGTGTGTAACAGTGTGTTTTGACACAAAAGCTAGGCCCTATAGCACTGATTACACACTAAAACTTATCGGTTATTCTCAGGGCACAGACACACAGCAGGGTCACTCAGCGCAGATGCTTAGAGACCCTTCTGAATGTATTAATGCTGCATATGGACTAGGACATTCCCTGCTGTTAAATCACTAGAATGCATTAGGGCAGTTATGTTATTGTCTGTGATTACCCAAAGAGGAAGAAGCATGAAACTGTAGATTTTCTTGTCAAGTATCAAATATATGAATATTTTTAACCTAAGCCAAGCTAAGCTAAGCTAAGCTAAGAAAAGCCATTACTGATCCCACCATGGGGAAATTCCATAGTTACAGCAACAAATATACAGTACACTAGTTACAGGTAGAAAGAGAAGAACAAACCCACAAAAGGAGAAATATAAAGAAATAAGAAAAACATTTTTTATTTAATTATTAATATAAATAAATAAGATAGAGAAATAGAATTAAACATTCTTAGAATCTGAAATATAAAATAACATTTTAAATGGTATTTGCATATTTACATTCTTTACACCATTTATTTATGTTATTTTCATAAGCCATGATATAAAAAACCCCTTCTAGTTTAACTGGAGAAATGACTACACTTTAGAGAAAAAGTGTTTACAGCTAAAGCATATAAGAAAAGAGACATGAAAGGAAAAATATATAACAAGAGGAAGGATGAGAGAGAAAAAGGGATAAAAACGTGACAAAAATGGGAAAGAGATGTAAGAAGTGATAATAGAGGGCAATGGATAATAATAATTGGTAAAGGTGACATTGTAGAGGTTTGTGAGTGTGAGAGGGGGATGGGGAGAAGAGCAGCAGATGGAGAGAAACATCAGAGAATGGGATGTTACATGACAACGCAGTCACCATTTCCTGCTGAACACACCGTCTAATAATAATCTAATCTAAACCAATAGACAGACAGCATGTAACCACATGTTACATTTAGTGGTTTGACTTTGAAGATTTTAATGAACTGCATTCGTTAAATTGGTGGAGTATGCAATAAGTCTTTTCCTATATAATTTCATTATTATGACTTTTATATAGAATCACATTGAGTGTTTGCTCTGTTTTTGGAGGTTTTATATTGCATTGTTGTGAAGTGCCTTTAAAAAAAACTTCTAGACATGCTCAAAGATATGTGTTATTACAGCGACCAGAATTAATGTGTGAACATGGAAACCAGCCCAAACCACAGTTAAAAAATCCTTGTTTTTTTTTGTTCACAAGCCTATAAGTGTATAAATGTATAGTGGTACAGTACATATGGCACAGGGCCATGTCTGTTATGCAACAGTTAAATCTGTGGAGGCCTGGGTGGTCTCTGATCAGATTAACATATGGCATAGATTAAAGGGATGATTTAGGGACGACTGAAGGAATACCGTAAACAAGCATGTGTATATGCGTGTGTGTGTGTTTCACAGTTTTTGGTTAATTACTCACCAGTTAAACTCGTTGTAATCATTGTGAGCCTCCCACCAGAAGTAAAACCAAACCAGCAGCAGACAGAAGGTGAAAAGGAGGATGAGGGACCACAGGAGCTCCCACTGAAATCATAAGTACACACTCCTAATTATTTCTGTGCACGCAGTAATTAACAAAAGACAGATTATGACTCTTAACAGGTCTTAATGGTGCCAAAAGATCATGAGATGTTACAATATAATGAACAGAATTTATAGGCTGGACAGCACAAGTTTCCAAACATAGGAAGAACATCTTATTAGCCAGTAACTTTTAACAAACGTACAGTGTCAACCTAGTTGCTGACCTACGCATAGGGTATTCCCTAAATCTCTGTCCTCATTATCAAGGAATGACTTTTAATAACTTCACACACAAGGTAATTACTGTCCTCATCAGTCATGCACTTCTGTTCTGTTCTGTTCTTCTAAGCTGATATTAAATTGGTTAAACCACTAGCCTATGTTGTCACACACAAGTGAAATTGTTCACTAATATTTTCTGTTCTGGTTGTTGGTGGTTGTGCCAGCACCAGCTGTTCTCTACTTCTTGATAGTTCTGGTTCAATTACACAGGTCTGCTTTCGGAATAAAACTAATTAAATTTTACCATGTGTGTTACTGATAAAGAAAACTCTTACGTCTTAAATGCTGGTTGGCTCACATTTTCAAGATAAGTCTTGGGTCAAAATGTGAAATTCTTAGAATTAACAAGAGAATAGGTTTTACTCCAAAAGGAATACTTGTCTCAGATCTACTTCAAAACATTGTCTGCACATTATGATACATTTACTTTACAGGTTATTTGTAGTAAAATATTTAGAAATCCATTGTACATCAACCACAATATATATGTGTAATAACATACCATCATATATATTAAAAACATGAGATAACCAGCACTTTTGTCATTTGTTTTCTGCTTCATCTTATTAAAGTATGTAAGAATTAACACATTTAATGTCTAAAGCAGATACTTTCTAAAAAAAAAATTGTACAGCAGTGTTCTCTGTGCATCAACTGCATCCATGTGCTTCCTCCCTCTTCTCCTCTTTTAGCCTCTATCTCTAACTCCAAATGGTCAAGGCAAACCGCCATCCTCCAGGAGTCTGAGTCTGCTCAAGGTTTCTGTCTGTTAAAAGGAAGTTTTTCCTGGCCACTGTCATGGATCACAAGTGTTTGGAGGATTCTGTTGGATTTCTGTAAAGTGACTTGACTGTCTGGATCCAAATGACTCTATATGTAAAGTACCATGAGATGACTTGTTATGATTTGGCACAAGATAAATAACATTTTATTTGTTCTCAATAAGTGCCACAATGTATCACATTGTGTGTGTGTGTGTGGGGGGGGGTTGTGCCCCCCCTGCTGCTTGATAATATTGATACTTATACAGACCACTACCCCCATTTTGGTCTCAGCTCTTCCCTCTCAGTGTTTTCATTCCAAACATCCCCCGATAGTGTCCCAACGCCCCTGTCAACAAACTATGAATTAAGTGAAAGTCCATATATGACTTCCTATCAGTGCTTGATCATTGATATCTCTAACCATTTCCATGCTATAAGCCATCAAAACATGGACCATTACAAGTCAAGGTAAAGGTTCAACATTTTAATTCAGTACAAATTTTAAACTTTTTTTTTTCAAAACTTTATAGACTTTGTACCAAGGACGCTACATATAAAATAGGAAATACATTTAACCAGTAGTTTTGTCAGAAAAGATGTTTGAAGAAATTGGTATTAAAAAACAAAAAAACAAAAAAAGAGGACGGTGGCTGCAATGAAGACAATGCTGGATAACTTTAACTCTAAAAATCCAAAACCATCAACATGCTGTCAGTGTCAGAATCCTTATGGAATTTTGTCATTAGTTATTGGACAGCACATTAATTCATAAGAGTCTTGAGAATCAAGCGGTGATAATTAACCTTCACTGTCCCAGATGTCAGAAATGTAAGTTATTGCTACCGTTTTAATTGCTGCAAAATTGAGGAACAACCCCCCTCCCCTCTGATATTTTCACAAAGCTAAATTAAAAACAACAAAAATATCTGTTATCTGTGTGTGCTGCATTTTCAAGTTAAACACATCATATTGAGCAATCCAAGCACAGCATCTTGAAAGCATCGTTGTCGTTTGTACCAAGGGTCAGATCATTATCACCTCGACCAGCTGATGCGGTAAACAGGTATGATGGTTTGCTCAACCTGTTTGTTTTGTTTAGAATCGCAACATGTTGATGACCAAATCACATGAAACATGACAGTAGGGCTGAGTCACACTGTCCATACTGTAATTACTGTGGGCAACACTTCCATTAAGGTTGTGAAATCAATTTGAGTGTAGTTGCTTGATTATGTAGTTTATGAACTCAGACAGACAACCTAATGAAAAACAAACACACATATATAAGAAATACAAATATACAAAAAAACTCAGCAATTTCCATCTTGCATGTTTTACATACAACCTCTCTTCTAGATCAATTACACTTTATTTGAAAATAGAAATTGTTTTTATTTTTGCCACTTTTTATGGAGTTTGATTTTGATTTCTGCAATTTTGGTAAATTCTCTTAAATCTGCACCTTAAATCGGAGACTTTTGCACAGGCTGATAAACTAGTTACAATCTGATTTATGTTGCAGCCTTAGCAAATGTTGACTGGTCAATAATACATTTAAGACGTGAAAATTGTGTGACAAAACCTTTTTATATCCGATAATATCAAGATTTGGCAGTAGTTCTAGAAAATCACTTCAACCCCAGGTACAAAGATCTGACTGCGTCTCCATGGGAACGTATTCCAGACAACTGTGCTCATTGATAGGACTGCGTTGACCATGGTTCCAATGACCCTTAATGACTGCCTGGAATTACCTGTGAGATTCAACCTTGTTCCTGAGAGGGGACATTGTTCATCCTCTTCTCTCTAAAGCCCCCCTACTAGATTATGATGAATTAGATCCAGGATGCACCTGGGAATGCAGCAGTGGTACGGTCAATGAGTGCCTAATGCTGAGATTTTATGAATCAGACTGCTATTGATCGTCATGTCTAGAGTTTTGTGATGCCACACTATTATACTGACCTCAATCTGGTATTTTTATATTCTTTCTGGTCTATGTTAAATACTTTACCTAACTCTGGATGAACAATATATTTTACTTAAGACTATTGCATAAAATCCTAATTTTTATACCTTTTACTAAATACCATCTTTTTCTGCTTCTATTTGCTCTAAGGTTCACCATCTTTCCTTTTCTTTACTTGTTCTGGAACAGGATTTCATCCAGCTTCATATAACTTGGCTTGCCCTGGTGACATCACATTACCATTTTGCATGGCTGGCATTCTGGATTTGCTGCTGCACAACAGCCAATGGCATACACTGAGAGGGAAGCAACAACAGCCATCAGAACATGACAAACTCTGCATCTGCGCTTGCCCCACACATCCATGCATTGTTCTGGTATTCACTGTAGCTAGTTTTTGGCTGACGTGGTACCCTTGGAGAACACGTGCAAAGATGACAAACTCTCTATGGGGACACTGAAGGGTTAGTGAGTTTAATTTAATTTAATTTAATTTTAATTAAACTATGTGGTTGACTGTGATTAAAAGACTATTTAAATACATTGGATTAACATTAAAAACCAAAGGCTCTTTTCTGAAGCTACTGTGGTTGTGGCAGCTGCTATTAAACATACAAGTAGGTACAGTATATTAAAACACATCTGCTGTGTAAAGTGCAAACAGTCTAGGAACGAACTTAAAGCAGGTTTCCAAAGGATCAAGGAAAAAATATGAATGTAAGATTCAGCAAATCTTAATATTTAAAAGGATCTCTCTGAATTAGTGATACATGCCATAAACAAATTAAAGTAGGGAATTAACAGTATGTAGGTTCACACAGAGTTTACTCTGGCAAAATGACAAAAAACAGGAACTGTTAAAAACACTAAAGTTGATTTATCCTCCCGACTCACCACTGTTCCAGTGCAACTTAGGTCAGTGTTCTGAGAAAAGCAGGAGGAGAAAGTACTAAACACTGACATACAATTGTGGTTACAGCGTCATGTCTTTGCTGAACTCCAACCACTTTATTAATGTGAAAGGACAGTAGTACTCCCTATAGGGAGGGAACATTCTTCTGCATGACAATATTCTGATACATCAAGTTAACGAAGCATGTATGGGTGTGTTCCGTTAAGATGGCATGAAGAAATCATCCTTGTACTGTTAATTACCATATGCTGTGACAGATTTACTGCACTTGCCCACAGTAACAAAACAATTTACAGCATATTCAGCACATTTTGGCAGAAGACAACATTTCAACCACTGTAGATTTACTGAGACATGATAAAAATGTCACACAATACATAAGCAAGAAGATGATGTAAAGAAAACCAATGTCTTCCTGTGCTTATACCATAATGCCTTTTACTGCAATACAGTCAATAGCAGCCAGCAGTGCTACTTCTTACACCTAAACAGATGTGCTGTTGCTGAAACACATGACTCTGCCATCATTAAGACTTATTTAAGTGTATTAGAAGGTGACTGGACCAGATGCTATAGACCTGTACAGTACTTCTCAAATATAGGGTGAGGGTCCAAAAAAGGCTCAAATAGCTGTTTTTATTGGGTTGCCAATTTGAAAAAGAAATGCATAGCAATAACATCATATGCAAATTAATTTTGCTAATTTGAAACAGCAGAAAAGTATTCTCTGGAAGAGTTTCTGTGAAAGAAAGCTTCATATGTAGTACTCAAGACAAAAAGAGATGGAATATATGAGAAATACAAGACCCAAAAACCAAAATAACAGGAAAAGAGACTTTGGAGGCAGTACTTTGATAGAAGAGAAGACATTCAACATGTGGCTGAATGGCAATTCATGATGTTTTAGCAAGTTTGGGTCTCAGTTAAGCAATGAATATTTCTTTTGGGTCTCAACCTGCAAAAATTTGGGGACTATTACTAAAGACTAAGGTCTGCCTCAGTGGACGGTCCCAGTTCCTCTTGCTCTTTACTAAAAAACAGCTTTAAATGGAACATTAATTAAATTGTAAATTAATTTCACTGTAAAAGCCAAATAATGAGGCCCTGTAGATCTTTGTCTTTTGTAGATATGGCTTCCTTTCCTGCACATGCCTCTCTCTTATTGCTTCTATCTTCACAGGACTTAACACCTCAGTCCCTTGTCACATTCCTGAGCATATCCAGATAAGTCCCCGGCATTTCACACATGGTGCGCTGCTCTGCTTTATAGTGCAGCTGTAGCATCAGTAACATAGAGCTCTTTTATCAATTAGAAATATGGTTAGATGTGCAAAAAGGATGTTGAAGCAGGAAGAGAGAAAACATGAAGATCTCACTGGCATTTTTGTTTTGGTTCGTTTGAACACTCCATGACTCAACAGATGAATGACTCACCCTGTTAATGCAAGGCATGAGCCAGTTAAAGTTTTATTTTTTTTCCCCCTGACTTTTAATAGTTCAGAACACCAATTAGAAAAGGTTGTGCTCAGATTCATATGACTACACATACAAACTTCAAAAATGAAACAAACTGAAATATATTCTCTTCTATCAGTCAACAAGAAACAAAAACAAGGTTGTAAAGATCGGGAAAACATCTGAACAAAGTACATTAAAAAAAAAAAAAAAAAAAAAAACAAGTTCCTAACAGGCTATTCATGAATTGCACCGGCACCAAATCCAAGGCAGACTGGCCTCATCAAAGTCTTCTCACATCTGCTATATTGAAGGTTTTGACCTTTTGGTTTGAGATCTACTGTACAAGGAAAAATACTTGGAAAGTGTTTAGGACACAGAATGGAGAGTAAAAGAAGAATCCCAGATGATCTTTGGAGCTCTAAGCAAATACAAAAACATCCCTAAACCAATTATTCAACCTCTGGCCTTTTCAACTGATGCTATACAAGGAAATTAAATAGACTGTGACCAAGAGATGGTAACATCTAATGTTATGTAACTGATGGCTCTCCTGTCCATTACTTCACTGCCCTATGCCAATGGCACACAAGACCAGCTACAAATGAAGACAGGAGCAACTTTGCTTCTATTTTCGCTGCCTTTGTGTTACTGAATGCTTAAGACTGGCTAAATGGAAATACTTTCAATTATTACTGAGAGGACAGATCACCTTGCACTGGATGACGTGAGGCATCTTCCTACAAAGCACCTTGAACAAAGACAGAAGCAGCTCCATGAACAGACCTAGTCATCCTGAACAGCTCATTTCAGTGAATAAATTGAAGAAATATAGAAATATCACTGCCCCTGTTGGCTATGGATAGGTCTACAACTGTTTTAACAATAGATTCTCAGTTCTCACGCTTCTGTGATTTGCTCAGGTCCTGTTACATGTAGCTGATACCTGTTCTTGATTGGTTGCAGTTTGTTTACTGGGATCGTTAAAGATGTAGTTGTTGGCGACATCACCTTGAATGTGTATACGTATGAAGACACAATATAAATCATGATAAAAATCTGCAATATAAATTGTGATATTTCATGCCAACATGAACATTTCCAAGAGGGAGGGCCTGGGGAGAAATTAAACAAAACTGAAAACTCAATTCTATTTGTTACAAAGAAAATGTTACAAATAGTAAAAAGGGAAAAAAGTACTGGTGTATGTATTTAAAGTTTTTGCTTTGTGAGGACTCACTTAAGCAAAGTAGAGTCCGTAACTGATTGTATTCAAACTGCCATTGAAACCTTAATGTTCAGGGAGTATAAAAATAGACAATAGAGAGCTTATTCTCCATTGTCAATTATGGGATCTGATAATTAGCCTAATTATCAGAAGATAATCTTACCCATATTTAAATAACCTGCAAATTAGAACACTTATTTGTCAGGTATTCTAACAAATACATCCTCATAAATGACACATTACCACATTTGGATGTCAATATTTAGACTTTTACTGCTAATGGACACTGTTTCCAAATGTTTTTTTATGTAATCGCAATGACTAATAATATATATTACACACACACACAATCCCACCTTTGTTTAGCTTGTTAGCATTGCAGGCAGAAGATGGATGTGAATCTATACCAATTTGACTACAATCTACACTAGACAGGACACTCAAAACCACTAGGAATAGCCTCAGAAATAGACATGTTATTCTCTGCAAATGATGACATTTATTTTAGTCAAATATCTTGCCTAAAAACTCGTACTCATCGTTTCCCGCTTCATCCGGGTCCGGGTCGCGGGGGCAGCAGCCTCAGCAGAGTAGCCCAAAAACAACAAATCAAAAAAAATCGACAAATGAATAAAAACTATCCTAGTGACACAACCAAAAACAAAAAAGGGAGGAAATATCAGTAGATTTTTATTAGCAACCACCTTTTCCCCACACTCCATAATTGTTAAGGCAACATGAAGAAGAACAAAAAAAAAAAATCTTTGGAATAAATCTATTTCCAGTCTTCTCTGCTCATAAAATTAACAAGTTAGAAGAATGCTGTGGGACACAACATCCTCTCTGTGAGTCATACGAGTAGAGATGGAGAGCAGGCTGGAGAGAGCATTTGGCCCTTTTGTATGTCTGTCACTGAGGTCAAGACAAGCACTATCCACTGACATGATCAAAACAAAGGCTGGACAGCATGGACACAGAATGCTGACTTGGCACTATCCTATCAGTTGGCCTGAAAGGCAACCACTTGCAAGAGGAAACAAATATATACGGTGTCATTTTTCTTGAAAACGGGGAGGGGGGAGGGGGGGATCAATATATCTTTATTTAGTACACTACAATGCTTTTTATATGATCCAAGAAGTATCAAATCTAATCACCCTTCTTTACCTTTTATATTTTTATCTCATAATTTACAAGTGTAATGCTGTTTTAATGTGAATTATATTTTTTACTGTCACATAAATCTACTGTATGTCTGTCTGTCAGCACCACAGAACAGTATGTGAGCACAGCACAAATGAATTATTGAAATTGGCTTCTGCATGCCTGTGAGTTGAGACACACACCTTGGCATGTGTTGTGTTTTTAAGTTTGTTGCAGCAACATACCCAGTGTGTCCTCCTCAAATACTGAATTGCAGATAAAGAGAAAGGTCAGGACAAATGGCTCATCTTTTTAGGCTGCAATACATATTTTATTGCGTAATAGAAAAAGCAGAGCCAAAATGACACTGGAATTTTGGAGCAGATGCAAAAATTAGGGAGTACTACACATAATCCATATATTTCATTGAATTTCAATGTTGAAGCATTACTAAATACTGATCAAAGCAACACTTGGTTAAAAAGCAAACAAACAAAAAAACCCTCTTATTTGTTATATATTCTCCAAGTAACAAACTGTCCGGCTGTTTTTGGAAATGAATTTGACCCTGCAATCCATCAGAATGGTGCTTCATTTATTGCAAAAACTAATTTAAAAAACGAACATGAGAGCTGACAGACAACTGGAAACAGTGGGGTAATATGATGGTAAATAAACCCATGTGTGGAAAGCTCAAGGTTACTATATAGAGGGCAAGCCTCGAGTAAGACTTCGCTCAAGTTAATTGTACTTTAGAAATCAATGCTGAGACAAACAGTGTACGCATCTTGAGACATGTGATGCGAGTGCATGCTGATAAACATGTCAGCCAGAGACAGTAAAATGCCAAGGCCCTCTAAGGGTTTCTTCCTGGTTTGCTCAGTGACCGACAATTGTTAACAAAAACACTCTGTTCCTACTCATTCAAGCTTGTGAAAGTATCAACAATAATGTAACACTCTACACAACTAGTTTGAATAGGCAAGAAAGCTAGAATCTTTATTTATGCTGAACATAAATCTATATTTTCAATGTCAGTTTGTGCAATGATATAATAGCACTGAAATTTAAAGGTACATTGCGATATTTTTGATTAAGTGACACTAAGAGGTTCTGTGTAAAAAAAGGTTCAATAAAAGTTGCTACATTAGCTTAAGTATTTAGATTATTGACAATAATTCTAATTAAGGTTTGCGTGTGTGTTTTTACACACATTTACACAGTCAAATTCTAATGTTTTCCCCAAAAATTGCAAGAAAAAATGTATTGCCAAAATGTGTCAGCTCTAGATGAAAATGATTAAAAATGACCTTTGACTGATACATGTGACATAGCTGGGGGACAATCAGATCTGTTTCATTGCCATCCTGATCTTAGCAGAGAAGCATCTGTTGACAAACTGTTTTTCTTCTTGTAAGGTAATCACCTCATCAAGGGTAGCATCTACTCTCTTTCTAACTGTAATTGACAAAGCATCAAACCATTAAGAAGCTTTCTTTGCAGTGAAAACATTAAATATAAAGTGGCCTCTACGTGAATGTAAAATGTTCCTGACTCAATCAAAGCCAGGATAAAAGAAAGGCATTTACATTATGGTCTGCATGAAATGTAAAAGATAAAGACATAGACCTACTGTGAGTGTTGCAAGGTCTGTGAAATGTCATCCTGTGGCACATTAACTTATTGGCTGCTGAGGGAGCACATGTAAATCAATCCTTACATACATCAACACTATTTTATGGAAATTGACCTCTGTGTGGTCTTTGATCATTGACAAGTGCATGTTCAGCAGGTCTGACTGCGGGGTTTCAGTCTCACCTTGGTGGTATCATCATGGGAACGCTGGTAGCGTTTCCAGCGGCAACCGTAGATCCCAGTGATGCATGACAAACACAGCTGGCGCTCATAGACCTGGAGAGGCTGGTGTTTCACCATGCTCCTTCTGTCAGTCCCTGTCGTGCTTCCAGAGCACTAACATCCCAATGATTACGAAGAACACTGCAAGGAAATTTAGGAGTTCATGTCAAAGTAAAGCATATAATTTTTTGGCAGAGAAATAAAGTGCACACATTTGACTATTGTTGGTTTAGTTTTAAAAAGGTTGGGTGGTTGGATGGAAAACACAAGCACAATTAATGCATTTTAGCCCAGATTTTTGCATTTCCATTGACAGCTAACTCTCTAACAAGATGTGAATAATATTAAGAAATAAAAGCAAAATTAATATTAAAGTAGTGTGTGAACCCACTACTGAACAACACGTTAAATCAGACTTCAAATCAATAATATTAGACACATCAGCAGAATACAGACTATTCTTGCCCCCAGTCCAAAGTGTCCAAAGGCCTCACTTAACAATGATGTAATGCAAAACAATGACAATTAAGTGGCAGAGAAAAAAATAAATCAATGCATGCTGCTTTGTCGTATTTAATGGTCAACAAAATAGTGAAAATAAATGTTTGTGCAATCCTTAAAATTTGACACAATCACAAATATCATGGAATAAATGTGGAAAAATCCTCTGGTCTTTCAAAGGGTGTGGCTGCACCCAATTGAATTCGTCACTTTTAACATGTTATACCCTGGATGTGTTTCATTATCTTGCTGAAACATTCCATTTTAGCCTTAATGGATCAATTCACACGCAGAAGTATGTGGGTTTGAAGAATGGAGCAAGATTGTTTATTACTGCAAGATATTACACACATACACACATACATAGTATACATAGTATACCCCCCCCCCAATCATCAACTTAAACCACTTTTGGTTCTTTTGCATCGAATCTCAATGCTGACAAAGGTCAGAGGTATCCTGTAAAAGGCCCCCCCCCCCCACAAACATACTACCATAATGAAGACCGTAGCTCTTCTAGCAGCATGTCACCACCCTACTGCCTGCTCTTTAACATGGTGAAGCTATGGCATTAACAGTCACTTATAACCAAGTCAACCTGTTAATGCTTTGCAGATTCAGCACTAAGACACAGCTATAATAACAATAACGATATTAAAGCAGTGTTATCGCAAGTTTGCTTCACTCAGCAGGGACATGTCACAGCCTGTTGTGCTGGGCAAAAACCCACACCTCAGATCCATCTGGGGTTGAGAATGCATACTGTTGTTATCAAAGCATGAACTGTATATAATTAATGACATGTTGAACCATCTCTGCTGATTAGAGTGAAACAAAACATGACTGTATGCACACAAATGCAGATTTGCCCAGAGCACTTTAAGTGATTATATTGGCCTTTCGCTGCAGCTCATGGAGAAGAACATATGGTCAAGTTTCATCTGACATTTCAGGGCAATTCTGCATGTTAACTACACTCTTCCTGCTATAATCATTCTGTCTCAGGCTCTGGGCAGCTGCTCATTAGCATCGTCAGCAGAAGCCATGTTTCCTGTTATTAGTACAACTGCTCTGAGGAGGTCAGACTTCACCTAAGGATAAAAGAAGCTTAGCAGTATTGGACTGTATGGCTTAAAATGACAGAACCAGCATAAATAAATGTACATATCTTTCAGTTTTCTACAACAGCATTGTCAGTAGACATGTCAACTTTTTATAATGACGTAACAACAGCTCATTATGTTATTCAATTACAATAAACACTGCAATGACTAACAAATGTTCATAATGCATCTGTAAAAGTTATAAACCTCAAAAAAGAAACATCATCAACATGCCTCTAACAAACCAGAAACCTAGAAATTATTGATCAAAAACACCCCATTTGGAAGACAAAAAGTAAATACAGCATAAAATAGTCATGGATGAAAATGGTAAAAATAAAGAGATTGGTGCCAATGAGAATCAAACCTGTGTCTTGTCAATGCTATGCTTCGCCAGCAAATGTAATCCAGCATGTGCACCAACAAAGGTTAAATTAATAGCCTATAATTATTAATATTAATTATTTAGTTAGTTTATTAGTTAATTAGTTTTCTGACTCCCAAATATAATATATGGTAGTGTATTACCAATAACACACTTTGACAGTACATGTGCATTGCGTCACACAAAGGCGTCATGCAGTCAACATGATTAATACACATAATGATCTGAGGGATTTAGACACCTCTTGGCTAAAGGCACAATACTGTGGCTTCCTGAATTGGAGATTTACAAGAAAAAAGTTTGAATAATTAACAAGAAACACAAAAGTCTGTGGCTGTCACAGACCTAACTGTGTTTACTTTTGGGCTTTTATGCCAGACTCAAACCTAACTTTATTGTCATCTGATCAGTGTTACATGATAGAACGAAATATATTTACTCAGGTCATAGAAGAAAACAATGTTAAAAAACAGAAGAAAAAAAAAACAAAAACAAAAAAGGTAAATAGGGTTGAATAAAAGCTACCATAAAATGTACAAAAAGTAAATGCAAAAATAAATTACTCCTCAATATGTACAAAATGTAGCACATTTTATCCTAAATGTAAAAATAAAAAAAAATATTTTTCAGTACAATGGAAAAAAGGACATATCTGAGAAGAACATCTAATTTCAGGTTCATTAACAAATAAAAATGTGGTCTATGATCTCATCAGTTTATCATTCCATTATCATTTGGCATTTTGGTCTGAATTGTACAGAAATATCCACCATGTCATATTTTATTTTACCCTAGTGCGGTCTTCCAGGTCAAGGTGACCCAGTGGCCCACAAACGTGCCTTTTCATATGTACTGTATGGCGCCATTACTTACTACTGAAAACAGTATAATATCCTTGGGGGGTAGGGTGATGAGTCTTTGGAACTGAACATTGGAATCTGGGTCTTTAAGACCCGATCGTAGGACACAGCCTGGACCGTACAAGGGTTAAATAAGTATACAACAGCTCAACAGACAAGTGTGGAAATGTGCCTGGTCATGCCAACCCAACCCTTTAAAAAAGAAAACACCCAATACACTGAAGCCTTAGTGGTGCGTTCATCGAGGCAAAGAACCAACGGCTCTGAGCAATACCATGTTGTCACTTGTTGACAAATTATAACCTTCAGACGTCATCGGTAGATGTGTCTCTATGTTGTTAAAGCAGAGTGGTTTGCAGGGTTTATGTTGCAACATGTTTACCTCCAAAAGCTTCTTTTGCTGGCAGCGTGGCAGCCACTCCAATCCTCAAAGCCAAAAATATCACACAAATGACTGCTACATAAGTTGAGCTGAGCTACATTAAACAAGCACATTATTCCACCTATTTGATGAGGGTTATTATCATAATTACGCAGAGCAGTACTAAGGCTACAAACTTGTCACCTTCACAATGCTCATTCATTTTTTTTTTTATTCCAGTTAATAAGTCAGCATCCATCTTCAAACTACATTAATACAGAGCACAATGTGCTAGAATTAATCCTTTTATCAGTGCGATGTCTTGCAGGAAACTCATACAGGCAAATACTGTATGACCCAGCAGAGATAATTAAGTCTTGAATAAACTGTAATGAATTTGGCAAAGCTAAGTCAAAGACAAATAAGAAATTATTTTCAGCAAGAACAGAAATAATTGTCACGTTATCTGAACCTGCTTTATCCTCACTAGGGTTGCGGGGGTCACTGGGGACCTAATCCAGCGAAGGTGGGGTACACCCTGTATGAGTCTCCAGTTCATCTCAGGGTTGAACATATATAGACAAGATATCACTCTCACATTCACACACTATGGTCAATTTAGATTAACCAATTAACCTATCTGTGTCTTTGGACGGTGGGAGGAAACCGGAGTACCTGGAGAGAAGAGAAGTAATATCATACATAAATAAAATATTTTCGATACATCTACACTAAGATGTCTATACATCTTGTACCACTATGTTGAGAGTCTTCATTTATTTGGAGTTAAAGCTAATAAATGCTGTAGAATAGTTAACCTGTCGCCATCTGGTATCACGATACCATCTGGGACCCTTCCACAACCAATACGTTTTCAAAGGAGGGACCTTATCTTACATCCTTGCATATGATTAGATGAAGAATCCTTCCGTGATCTTGACTGACGCATCGCTTCAGCCACACATGTTGAACTCAAGTCGTGATGTAGTGACAGCAGGAAGAAGAGCCATACTGCAAGCAGACCATCAAAACAAACGCCACAGTATGGCTGCACCTAAACGGACCAGTGCGTTGTCTGTAAATGCCCATTGTCGTATATGCAGGGAAAATCTGAAGATAAAAAGGCAACATCGGCAACAGCCAGCGGATATTCCTTGAACTTCCCTATGGAAAACAGGGAGACCAGCGGCTTGCAGAAGTTGGTCTTAACGTGTCGGATGTTCCAAAAAATCCTCTGACATATGTCTGAAATGTCTTTGCTTGGTAGGGAGACACCAGAGTACTTTGGCCACAATGCCGACCAGTCATGGGAGGTCCCACCCGGTGACACCTGGTCCTTTGTTTTTCAGAAAGCCTGAACTACACGATACTCAGATCATTGCGCGAGCCTAGCGTGTAGTTTGGTGAAACACAGGCAATGACATGAGTCAGGTTAGTAGAATAGTACTAGAACTAGTACTACACAGAAAAGAGACAAGACGTCAGTGGCAGTGGTGTATATATCAGGGATGTCAAACTCATTTTACTTCAGAGGCCACATACAGTAGCCCTGCCAGCCATCTGTCTTTCTCAATCACAGGGCTTGAATCCAAATATGAAGGCGGGACTAACAGGTACTGAGAAAACCAATCACAGGTAAGATGGACATGAAACTTTTGTCATAGTACAGGGTGCAAATTATAATTCAAGCCTTATTTTTGAAGCAAGTAAACAACCCACCACAGTTGTCAAGGGATATGCGAACTGGGATTGACATCGACTCATGAGTTGTGACAAAAAAAAATTAAAATCATGCGAAACACCTGACCCCCAGACTACTGATTGGTTTGGTATGGTATATAAAATAGATCATGTAGATGTTTCACAGCAAATGGCCCAATTTCAGATTGTTTTCTCAGTACTGAATACATTGAGAAAACAGAATGGCTGGACCAATGTGATCTTGAATGGGTTGAACCAGTGCTATATCCTATTAATAATAAACCCCATTTTCCCCACTTTGTTTTAGTTTGAAAGTCAGTTAACATAATAAAATTGTGCATAACCAGAATAACAATGTACAGCCTAAAATATCTTTAAAAATATATAACTGCAATTTCAACAAGGCAGTCAGAGACAGCAGACTTCTGCCGAGGCTTGATTTTTCATTCACACATGACAAGATGAAGCCATAGGTGTTGACTCATCTGATGTCCAAAGGTGAGATGAAGTAAATGCAAAAAAAACGAGAGATTCCATCTTGTCTGAATCCTGAGATATTACCACTATGTGTTTTAGTTGTTGACCTTTAGTGTGATCTTGATCTTTGACCTTCATTGCTCAAAATGGGTTTATCCGTGACCCATTATCTATCATTCCTGAAAATTTAACCAAAACCTGTGCAGAACATTTTGTATAATCCTGCTGACAGACAAACAAGCAGACTCGAATTTAATACCTTCTAGGTGGAGGTAATAATATTATGTCTCAGTTTATCATTAGGGTGGATCTACAAAAACACATTTAGTAACAGGCAGAATATAGTTAAAATTGCACTTATTTTTTTATAAGAAATTTCAGGTTCATTTTTGTTGAAACTTTTCACATTTTATTGTAGCAGGATAGTTTGTAAATGTAAACATTTTTATAATACAATTTAACTTTTTTTTAATTGTCATTATCATAGGGTATTATGTTATTATTGTACTTGAGATCACATCGAGTTGTACATGGTCCCTGAACATCCTTCCCTGACAGAATTTTCAGTGTAATTTTTGCACTGAATCATCCCACCAGCCGGATTGGACCATTGGAGGGCTATTTTTGGCTGAATGCCTTATGTCTGACAGTTCTGGTGTCAATAACTGAACTGAATCAG
Source organism: Siphamia tubifer (assembly GCA_020466265.1). NCBI lineage: Eukaryota > Metazoa > Chordata > Actinopteri > Kurtiformes > Apogonidae > Siphamia > Siphamia tubifer. The sequence continues at coordinate 24,719,489 of CM035795.1, read as the reverse complement.
GCAGAAGGAAGTTGAATTTTCTGTGCTTGTCTGGTCATTGTGAGACAGCACTAACAAGCTGACCAGTCACAGTTGTTTCAGTTCACATTATAACAAGCCATAATTAAATTTCTAGGGCCACAGCACTGACAACAAGTGTCACTGCAGACATGTTTAACCACAGTGCATGTAAAAAAAAGACATTACCATAAGGTGTATGTAGGTAGACTGCAGTGTGATCCTAACTTACCTCACAACCGACAAAATATCTCAAACAAAAAAAAACCCCTAGAATTCAAAGTCAGGGAGTATCATTGCTAATCTTCCAAAATGTCTATAACATTTATGCATCTGTGATAGTGATTCAGAACTTAAGTGGTAGGACTGCCTGTTGTCACCTTGTTTTTTGCTGCCTCATTTCCTCCAATCAGAAGCTCAGTGAAGGAAATGCTTCAGCAGTTTCCCAGCAAAAACAGTGTCTCCTTCTGACCAGGGAATTGAGGGAGACCAAACAGCGAAGAACTGCGAGACTCAAGGACAAAAACGAATTAAAGGGACAGGTTGTAAAAAAAAAAAAAATTAAATTAATAATAATAATAAAAATAAATAAAATAAGAGTTGGCTCAGATGTGTGATGGACACCACATAAAGCACTGTGAAGACTTGGCATCACAAACCTGTGAAGCGATTATTGACACATGTGATAAATGACAGTGTAACAAGCTATTCGAGAGTTAATACCGACACTGCCAATGCTGGTTCAGCACCGAGAGTTCAGTCCACAAGGTCTAGGCTACTTTAATTAATCCACAAAAGATCCAAATAATTAAAACCTTTCCAAGTTAGTTTTAAGATTTACATTGCTTACGTTGTTTTATTCACTCACTATTCAGGGGTTTAATTTGCATCGCCACAATGCACGCTAACTGCTCCTCTTTTGAATTTAATACAAACTCTGCTACTTTCTATGAAATAAATCCAGTCACTTCATATGCTCTATATGAGGTACACTTCCACAAATCTGTAATTGAATGAACAGGGAAGAAAGAGATTCTGACAAGCCCAATTTGCTCAGTGAGTCACCTGCTATGAAAACACTGGTAAGTGCACAGATACACAAACATACACTAAACACAGATTCAAGTTGATCTTACTTTCTTCTGTTACTTTTCCCTTAAGACAAATCTGTAAGAGTCCCCCGGGAAACCAAAGATCTAGAGACATGTTCTAACTGGCTGAGTGAACAGTACTTAATGTGAGCATATGTGTGAAGATATGATATTTTTAAATTACACATATTGTCCAAACCACTACTTTTCTGGCATAACATTGCATTGCATGTTCCATCATGGACCCTCCCCAATATAAACAATTTCCAGGATGTTATACAAGCAAATAAGTATTAAGAAGTATTTTTGTACAAACACAGATGTAAGTCACTCCCATGAGTCACTGTAGTGAGAGGGAAACAATTAATGGACCATGGCACCTGACTGTAACATTTAGTCCCACCACAAACCACTCTCACATTGGTAATCAGCTGAAAGCCATCACAGTTGTAGATGGAAGAGGATTTATGATACAGTACATGCCAAATGCAACCTTCTCTGGAGCTTTCAAATATCAGACCACATGGGACTGGGTAAGGAAAAAAAAAATGGTGTCAGACCCATGAATGATTCATGTAAGAATTTCCAGCCTGCAAGTGTGACAGCGCATATACAAGTATTAGAATGTTACACTTCTGATATATTTCTGCAGAACTTACAAATGAACACTGTAAAATAAAGCAAAAGCAAATGGCATTATTAATGAATCCTGGCTAAGCAGTGTTTTGCATTAATTTTATGAATGATCACTAACAGGAAAAACTAGAAAAGCACTCAGAGAGCAGAAACCCATTGGAAATGCATAACAGGACAAAATTAGTTTTGCGTAAAGTAGTCGTACTAGAAATGAATGATGCAGCAAAACTCAGTATAAAAAAAAGTCACAAATATTTATTGTGAATTTTTGTTGGTTCACCTTAACATGAACCATGAGCCTTACTTTAAACATTTATGGTTGTGTTAACTGTTAAGTCAGTGATCTGCTTATATGTTCTGTTTCTGATGTTTTATTAGGGATATTTCTACATCATGCAACATGTCAAACTATGCAACTCACTGCGGTACAGTTCTGTCAGAGATAGATCAGAGACTTCTTCTTGGCTGTATTCCCACAAGAATGTTCTAAATGAGTTATGTGATGATGCAGGCATTTTGTTTGTTAGGAAATACACACTGTAAAACAACCAGATACTGTCTTATTTTCCCAATGCTTAGTATTTTGTTCCTTCTTAGGTTGCTGAGCTGAAGGGAGTTAGTCCTATGCTTGTATTAACAAGTTTTGTTAAATTTGTTAAAATGTTTTAACATGCAAAAGGAAAATGTGTATTTCAGCTTTACTGGTATTTTATTCTTATAATGACAGATAACTGATTTATATTATATTAACAAAACAATGAAAGTAAGGTGAAAACAGTTTGAGGGACACTTATTGTTTAAGAGCTCAATATTAAAGAATGATTGGCAAGTTTATGCTCAGCACTCGCCATAGCAATATCTGAAGGTTTATTGAAAGATACACTTGAGACAGAGCATTCTGAGATAAAGAACAGTGCTACTGTGTCTCAAAGTCAGCAATCAAGGAAGATACTGTAGAATGAAATAAATAGTTAACAAGAAAACTGACCGATATAAAAAGTTGTGATGCAGGAAGCTGTTCATCCTAAAAATCTGTTGCTTCTCATCAAACTGACAGCTTATCAAACAAAATAAAATATGGGTTAGTGATAACTCAAAAGAAACATTTTATCTAATCACAATCCATCAGTCTACTCAAATTAGAACACTGACAGCAGGATGAGAGAGTGCCATCACTGTCAATTACATTTATTATTAGAGCAAAACAACATGAGGTAAATAACAAGGAAAGCAGAGGCAAATCCACCCACTCATTTCAGAGTGGATGGAACAACAGAGGTGTAAAATAGGTCAAGTGAGATGTGGAAATATTATCCTCATTTTTCATGTTGGGTTAAAAATAATGTTAAAGGAGCGGGCTTTAGCTTATACGGAGCCTCTTTCGTGGCCTGGAAGGCAGAGGTGATTTGATAGAGAGGAGTATTGTTCTGCTGGATAAACTGAATGATACTGTAGAGATGACTTGTGGATGGAGGTGATCACTCATGATAAGGTGCTGCTAATGTTCCATGAAAACAGGAACCTGCTCTGTAAAGTTTACGTTTCGGTATAGGCAACAGAAGGATCAACCCTTCCTGTGTGAAGACAGTAATGACCCGTGCCCCACCATGTCACTGTTAAGGCAGCTAGATAATTATCGCCCAACAGACTAAATGACACAAATTTTGGTCTGTTGACTTTATGCCCTGCTCTCTCATCAACTTTCTTACAGCCTGTGATTTAGACGTTGGGAAGGACAGTCTACAGATATGTGGAGTGTGGGAGGAAAATCCCACAGAGAGGGATACATGGCTACAAACAACTTCAACACGCATGGGAAAACTAAACTAAATGTTAGTTACACTTTAACAGCCGACTTTGAGAAGTTAAAAATTAATTTAAAAAAAAAAAACCTTTTCCCAACACAGATGTGGGAAAGCATGGTACAGGCTAGAGATGTTAACCAACGACCATTCGACCGCATCAATGTTGTCCGGTCATAATTTTTTGTTGTCGATTTAAAAAAATAACATTTTAAAAAACAGCATTTAGCATCTTTAGCATTGTAGTGCCGACTATGAAGACGGTGTTTTATGATCTCTCCATGGCATATCTTTAAACATGATGAATTTAAGCATTACCAATATAGGACGAAATGTATAAATAGCAAACGCAGAGCTCATTTAATCTATGTGGTACGACCATTTTGTGCAAGTTTAAAGCGTTAGCTCAAAACGTAAAACACAAAGCTGGCGTGAGGTAATAGAACTTCTAGAGCTAGCAGCTAGAGGCTGGGACAACGACTTGTCACCATGAAACCCAAAAGCATGGTGGATGAGTTGTGTTACCCATTTGCTTATCTCGGTGACCAACTTTAACCCGTTAATGAGACTCAGTGATCTGCCAAGATTTTTTAAAAATACATTTCACCATCCCTATTACAGATAGATGAAAAGACCACTTAATGTGTGGTTAAACAGCTTCACATTATCTGTCATCTGGATTGGATGTTCCTTCTTTGTGGTTAATAAAACTCTAAGAAGTAAGCTTTACACTTCAGTTCTCCATTTCACCTGGCTTATCAGCAGCAGCTTCCACAAAACTGCATTTAGAGAATATAATTGTTAATTCACAAAATGATTAATGAAAAAAAAAACAGAAAGACAAAAATGTAGGTGGATATTAATAGAGTACCTGTCTGTCAATAATGGTAATAACAGGGTGAAAACATGAAAAAGAAATATATAGTACCTATTAGTACATGTACATCCTAAACAGTTTAGTGAATTTATTCCAGATCAGAGACAAATTAATCGGGTATATAAATGAAAAGCCTGTCAGAAAACAAACAAAAGCTCATTCTAATGCATACTATAGCCTATCTGAGACTCAACTCAATCTCTAACAAGTATTCTGTATTCCCCATCGTCCACTGTACTGTAGTTCCACATAGATTAAGTAGTATATGCAGAAAATGGATGGGAAGGAGGATGTTTTTCTTGAACAGAGGTGTGCAATTACTATGTACATCTTGTCATGCGATTTCAAAAACAACTTTAGTAATCCCACCTGGGGCAACTTGTTTGAACCAGCTTGGTATACACGAAACACAATGTACATACATACACACAAAATTAAAGGTGACTGATTATATTACAGTTCTATATTGCTAAGACAGGTAAAATTGACAAAGTCCACACGATTTGAAAAGATTTTCTGAAGGAATAATCTAACTGCTTGCAACATTTCAATGTACTTTTCTTTTTCTTACATTCAGTCGACCTGTCATTATGTTTTTCTATTTCTGATGCCTCAGTCTGTTCATGTTCAAGTTTGGTTCCAATCATAGGTGAGACTGCAGTGCTGCTGATACTGTGGCCTGAAAAGCAAACAGCTGACAAAGACATCCATGGTATGCACAGATACGGTGGGAATCATTGTTGCAGCACCTCGTAGCCTTACTGAGAGGGAAAAGGAAAAGGCTTTAGATTGTAATGTTTTTCATAAAGATGCCATCTGTATGCCTGCATGTTGGTTTTCACCACCATCTGTGTGCTGACACCACACCAGCCTTGGTCCTCTACTGTGAACACTGTCTGTGTCCCCGAGGCAGGGCCATACGAGCAGGTGCTACCACTGTGCACCTGGTTTACTGAGAGAGAAACTGAGCGCTCTCCTCATAACATTTGGTGTACAATGATCAGCAACACAAACACAATGAAACCATTTTCACAGTAGCAATAAAAGAAAGATATACCTTAAAATACTGCATGTCTAGACATAATACAAATAATGATTTATTCTGATAATAAAACTATCATAATATACAACAGCCTAGGGTGATAAAAACAAAGAATGAATAAGTCATTTTACAGATTTACATTTTTACAGCTACAGAAAACAATACTTGGGCAAACTGTAGAGGTGAGTCTCAAATGGTGGGAATTTTTTCCAGGTCTAAAAAGAATACAAGAGCACTTGTTATCCAGTCAAGGAGGTATTGTTGCCTTTTTCAAAGGCAAACTAAGCTTTGAGGAAAAAAAGCTGTGCACCTTCAGTTTGTCTGAGGGTAGGACTTTGAAGAAAGATCAAGTTGCAAAAAAACTGAGGCAGTGAACCACAGCCTGTAATGTTTCTATGAGAGGAAAATTATAGCAATTAGCCCAGAGAAATGGACCAACTCAAATAAGGGCAGTAAAAGCAACATCTCTTTTTCCCTCTTCCTTTCTCTACTGACAACAACTTCCCCACATTTACTCATCAGTTGATAACCTAGTTCAGATTCTATGTTCATCTGAACTCTGTGCTTGTTAACACTGATAGAGATGTCTATAATCCTTCCACAAATGTCAAGTCTCTTGAACATCGAGGGGAGTTGCCACAGCAATGTTTGGGAACAGCAAGGCTCCAACTATGTCACAGCAGGCTGGAAATGGAGCAATGCCAAATGCCTTTAAACATTTGGAACAGGCATCTAACCAGTTGCATCAGCAAATTCAAGAGAAACCATAACAGTTTAACGTTCAGTTCTTTAGAATAGCCTGCAGCTTTTTTCCTTTTGGTTCATGATATAAACTAATTCTTTGTTTAGTCTGTTAACTGTATTTTGAAAATACGCTGCATGAGTAGACTAATTGCATACATATGAATAATACGTCAGCACCCCCCAGACTTCTGTTCTCTGACAGATTGAAAACACTGGAATGAAAGACACTGACAAAATGTGTTATCACATGCAACTGACTTGTTATTTGGTCTTGCAGATTACCAAATGGCTATCACCACTGGGCAATCATCATTTGCTGATTACATTCAGTCAGTATCCATGGTGAAGCGAGACTCCATTAAGTGATTGCTATTGTAGATCATTGTCCGCCTCAAGGTCTGTTTTGAAAACCCAAGTATTTTATTTATGGTGAGTCACCTATAGTTTTGTTACACAAACACATGCACCTCAATTTCTAAGCCATTGCATTATTCACTAAATTTGGCGGAGATATTCTCCACCCCAACTCCAATAAAAATGTTTTCAGATAGAGAAGGGGAGCACAGAGTAATGTGGCATAAAATAGATCCTATATTGCTCTACTAATTCGAGGGTCTTATGTGCACAGCCTTGGAGCTGTAATTTCTTTTCTTGAGTCTCTAAATCCAAAAATTCATTACTTTTGCATTAGGCGGTTGATTTTTTTTAACACATGAAAACATTTGGAGAGAACACTCTCAGTTGTCATTGAGAAACAGGCAGAGGAGTGCTGGACTGGACCTCACTGTTTCAAGGTAGCCACTAATAACAGGTCATTTTTACATGTCTCATGCCCCCTGTGGATAACTGCACAGCTCCGACAGGACTAACAGATGTGTTTCCTCTGGCATATAAAGATAACCATCATGCTGGATACTGCATTGATTTTAGTATGACTCGTCATCTGTTTGGTGTATTTCTGTTTTATTGGGTTGCTGTTTAAAAGTACACAGTCCCTAAACATACATTAAGTACAACTGGCAGTTATGTAAGCAGTGCGGGTCAGCATGTCCAGGACACGCAATCGATACTGGTCTCAAATGAGCAATAAGGTCAGCTACTGTCTACACAATGTTATTTTCTGCAGCATGTTTACTCCACTTTACAACATGTAGGTACGCACAAAACTTGAATACACTATAAGATTCAGTCTCGAACCACTACATACAAAGATACAAGTATTATTGTAGCACTTTCGTCACATTGCACTGTCCACGAGAACTTTACATTACCATTCATTCATCTAAAATCAACCTTTAAAATACCCGTTAAACAACCCCGTCACTTGTCAGCATAGCCTTTTTTAAAAATCATTATTAAAGGTGCATTTCAACTATTCAATATGTCAAAATTGTTTTTTTTAAGTGTCTCCATTTTCTGATCACATCTACACTTTGGCAAAAACTACCTTAAATGGGTGGAAAATTGTATTTTCTATTTATTTATTTATCTATGTGGTCACTTCTATAATCATTTTACAATGCAGTATGTCATACATCTCTTGAAATGCATCATACATGATGAGAGATTACAGTCTTCAAAGTTTTACAGTTATTCAACTAGACATACAAGGATTAATCAACAACTGTGTTGTTAATCAATAATGGGTGTGAATATTTTACAAGAATAACGAAGACAACAGCCTCTTAAATGGGAATATTTTTGGTAGTTCCCATACTGTTTCAGTATAAGTTACAAACTCAATGAAAACTGAATATCTTTGAGTTGTGAACCAAACAAGACAAATGAGTATGGAGTAAAATAACTGTCAATATATTTGTGTCCACAGATTGGATACCCATGCGTATTTGTCTGTAGTTGTGCATAAAATAAATATTTGTGAATTGTCAAATGAGTCCAATTGTGCATAAAATATATTGTGTGTATTTTACCCATCAGAATACAGATGGAAAATTCTGAATTCAAATATCTGAATCTGAATACGACTTCCCACAAGTGACTCAACTGTCAAAATACATCATCACCGCATCCACAGGCATCCAGTAAAGTTGGAAGTAATACTTGTCATTTTTGATTCCGTAATTTTTCCATTCATATTCTAATGGATAAAATACTTGACTCATTCATTACTGAATGCGTCAAGTTCATTACTTATATTTCTATAATCATTATAGATCATACACTCTTAGTGTCTCTAAGAACATAAGATGTCCTATAAGACAAACCTTAGCACCATCAGAAAAATTAAAAGTATCATGAATTATGCAAGTTATCCAAGAAGCAGGACAAGGCAATCCATATACAGCCCACTTAGCTTTATTAGCATTATTCAGCTTTACTTGTATTTGTTGTGAGACAGAGTGAGGATGATAGTATAAGTGATATGGGTCAATTAAAGCTTTCTCCAAAATGGACTGTGGAGATTTACAGGATAAAACATCATGGGCGTGTCCCATTTCACAGAATGCATACAATATGAGTGTTAGCAGAGCCTAAACCTGGGATGGGGCAGAAATAATGAATGGGACTGCAACCACATACACACACATAGGCGTCTGTCCATGTTATTAACTTGTGATGGAAATTAGCTTAAACTGTAGAAATGCTACAACAATTTTAGCTAGTCTTACTACGGTTAAACTGGTCTAAACTCGTATTTTCTGACTGAAACGTGTAAATGTAATACTCGTTTATACAACTCATATCAATAAACTCTGAATAGAAGGTGAAAAGACATTTAAAACAAACCAAAAATACTCACCTGTCTGAAGCGGACGAGGCTTTTTTTTTATTTCAATATTAACGTTGCAGTTCGGTGTGAAGAAGTTGAGCGTTTTGTGAATCTCCCTCCCTATAGTCAACCTGGGACGACCCGTGTCAGAGATAATCGTAGGAGAGGTGGGTGGCCGGTAAAATGCTGACAGAGCCGAAGTTTTTAACCCGAAAACAGGCGGAGGGAGGTATAAAGGTGCGGACGTCTAGTATCAACGATTCCGATGTCGCTGAAAGTGTCTCGTGCTCAGTCAGTTTGTCCTTTAAGGTTTTTGTTTCCTCTGAAGGTAAAAACCAGCGTCCCCCCTGGTTGTTTCTGTGTGCGTTGGGAGACAGAGCATTGTAATTCAATGTAGTGGCTGAATGGTGGGAGGAGTGTAGGTCCTTCTGACTCCGGCCCCTCTTGTACAGTGAGGGAACGTCACCGAGTTGACTTTACTCCCAGTGTGCATGTTCACTGTACCTCAAGAAAGTACCTACCTACCCCCCCCCCCCCCGCGCGCGCTCCAACCTCTTCGACATTAGCTTTTAATTTACCAAATGACTAAAATATTCGACAAACCAAGAAAACAAGAATTTATCACCAGAATTATTACATCACTTTAGTGTCACATTTATCACGTATTCCAACTGGACAGCACGTGTGTTTAAAGAATTCCGATTGTCTTTGAATGCAACAACGTGCAAGCGCTTTAATAGCAACGGAGGTATTTTATGACACACACACACACACACACACACACACACACACACACACACACACACACACACAGTGGGTTATTTAGATACCGTTTACAACAGATGAAGGATCAAATAACCGGAGATCACAAAGTTTAAGGGTTAGGGATAGTCCAATCATCTTAAACCTGTCGTACTTTAATCTGATCAGTTTTATTACTTTTATTAGTTTATTTACTGTTAGTTATCGTAAATATTAATATAAGATGCATGATGATGTGTCAAACTTAAACCAATAGAACCGATATATAAAATTCTGCACAGAAATACATAAAAATGTACACAACAGACCTACACACTGTACCAATGACCGTTCCGAGGGTTGCTTAATTACATCTTTGCCTGGACTATTATCTAGGGACCATGACATGATAGATCGAGATGTTAATTTTAGAAAATCTGACCTGGCTGGTAGAGTGGTCCATGATGAACTGCTACATTGCAATTTCTTTACAATTAAATTAATAAGCCCCACTTTTCTTATGGAATCAGAGTAGTACTGTACACCATTAGCATTTTATTTATAGAGTTGTTTTTTTTTCTTGCTCGCTTTTAAGTCAACCAGAATGGTTGAGCTATTTAAAATTGTTTTCATCTCTTATCCAAGAGACTTTTTCAGTCCAGGTGAAGAACTACCAAGAAAAATGGTGACCTGGGCAAATGAGAACCTCCACAGACATACTAAGCTTAATCTTCCTTCGCCTTTTTTCTATTTGACCTTTATTCTGTTTATCCACATTTACAGTGTTTCTTGTACAGCAGGTTGTATCTTAATAAATTACTTGCATGGTCAAATTGAAGAATTACATTTACAGCATTATATCATCAAAATCATTCAGTCTCTGATCATTGTCAGCAACAATGACATGTGCTTAAGGCCTCCACTGTGTGAAGTGATATACCAGGAGATATAGAAACGGTGATAAAAGCTTGTTTCACTTTATATCAGATGGATTTAATTAGTTGGTTAGAGCTATAAACACAATGTGGAGGCAGTGCTATGGTTAAGAAAGTAATCCTTCACATTTATCACCAAGGAAACAGGCAGCATGGTGATATTGGGAATACATTTGCATCATTCTGATGGAAATAAAGTGTTTCTGTTTGATGTGTATGTGTTGCATCTCACATCCAACCACATTGGATACATAAAACAATATAACCACTATAATTTGGGGAAAAAAAATCTTATTGCTTAATATTACACCAAGTCAAATGTTCGGAGGCTATGATTATATGACAGCTCCCATAGCCAAGCAGCCAAACACACACACCTTGACTCTCCATGAGCATCACCAGGTGGGGAAGCAAAAGGAAATGTTCCCCTCAGGATGATTTCCTGTGGCATATCTCTGTTTGATGTGGCTGACCCAGGCCTCCCTGCTCCTCTCTCCACAGGTTGGCATTAGTCTGCAGCTCAAGCTGCTGCTCTTTTTTGAACTCCACCCGTTTTAAAATGCCAACCAGCATCCACCGGCAGGAAGGATTGGACAGCTAGGAGTCTCCTCAACAGGTGGTGGTACATGTAATGGCAGGGACTTGTAAATTCTTTGTGACAGGCTTTTCTGAAAGGAAACATGAGCATAGAAGAGGGGAACAAACCAGAGATGAAAACAAAAAAGCAGTCAGGCTGTCAGACTATCCTAAAAGACAATCAAACAACAAACTACATTTTCAAAAGGCATTCTTCACAACTTGACTGAAATAATCAATGTAAAGCACAATGTCTCCCTTTGATCAAGCTGTTGGAAAATATATAGGTTTCTACTCATAAGTGCATTACCATTGCTAAGTAGACGATAGGCTCGTTCTAGATCAGGGGTGGCCAACCCTGGTCCTTGAGAGCTCCTATCCTGTATTTTTTAGATGTTTCCCTCTTGTTATCAGTCTTCTACAGAGCTTAATGATAGGCTTGTCATTTGAGTCAGGTGTGTTGGAAAAAGGATATATCTAAAACATGCAGGATAGGGGCCCTAGAGCAGTGTTTCCCAACCCTGGTCCCAGAGGAACACTATCCTACATGTTTTAGATGTTTCTCTCTCCAACCACACCTGATTCAAGTGATCAGCCTATCATCAGCTCTGCAGAAGAATGATAATGACCGTCAGGTGTGTTCACACAGGGAAACATCTAAAACATGCAGGATAGTGTTCCTCGAGGACCAGATTGGGGAAACACTGCCCTAGAGGACCAGGCTTGGCCACTCCTGCTCTAGATGGACTGTAAATGATCTGATTGCTTTGCACTCCATCTAGTGGTTGTAAGTTCTAAATACAAGATGATAGTCAATTTCATGTTTGTAATTATAAACCAGAGCCAGTATCTTTCATAATGTCCACATTTTTTCCCCATGAGCACACTTTTGTCAAAGTCCTTTCTCGTCTTTTCAATTTTTGAGAAAGAAGACAATCCTCAAATGTATTTCCAATGAGGCCACAAAATAAATGACAGTTAATACATTTTATCCTCCCTGTGGATCATATTAAATGTAGCAGACTATGAATAAACAATGCTTTTTCATCTCCCACTACAATTATGAAATTGTAAATTGTAAATATATAGAAGACATTTTATTTATTTTGTTAACTATCACAAAAAAGGAAAATAATAGATACCTATAATAGCTAGTCTTTTTGCAGTACAACACTGCATCTGCTCATTTAATGTAACATATGGTTGCTTTATTAGTATTTCAAACCGTTTTTTCACCTGTGAGGTATCAGGTTTTACAACAATAGTGTACATTGCACTATAAACTATGCTGTATATGATCCAGCAGATCTTGTGCAAAACCTTAAAATTTTACATCATGCAGTGGCAGTGCTGAAACATTTCTGGGGTCTTGCATCATGAAATGTACTCTTTCCTTGAATGGAACCTCTGTGTGCTGACATTCCTCTCACTACTGAAAGGTTGTGACTTTAGTCGTTTGTAATCTCTAATGTCTATATCTAGACACCTAGACACACAGACAGACAGTAAGAGAGAGAGAGAGAGAGAGAGAGAGAGAGAGAGAGAGAGAGAGAGAGAGAGAGAGAGAGAGAGAGAGAGAGAGAGAGAGAGAGAGAGAGGTAGGTAGATAGATAGATAGATAGATAGATAGATAGATAGATAGATAGATAGATAGATAGATAGATAGATAGATAGATAGATAGATAGATAGATAGATAGATAGATAGATAGATAGATAGATAGATAGATAGATAGATAGATTATATTTTTTAAAATGCTTTTTCTCTTATCAATCACAATGGTAAATGGTTACCTGTTGTGACACTTTTGGACAATGTGGCTTAAAACTACTTGAAATGGTTTCTTCTTCATGAGATAAGTAAAAGAGAGTTGCTGAGAAAACTCCTAAAGAGTTGTAACTTAGTACCAAAACTCCTGCTGGTTTTTTTTGTTTAGATATTAAATACATGTCCTGTTGACTCAGTGATGCTAATCTGTCTCTGAACTACTGTATATACAGCTGAAATGTAGCTTAACAAGTAATAATCACTACCTTTACAGTCAATACAGTTAAATAACTGAAGATCCCATCATGTAAGACTTGCATTATTTTGATTGTAGACAAAAATGTATCATTTGAATCCAAATGTACATACATGAGCTTGACATATAAGCAAAACTGTCAACAAAACTGAGGAGTACACTAACCTTAGCTGGTTCTGAGATTAATGAAATAATGCCCAGATGGTGAATGGCCTTCTCCTCCTCAAATAACATTTCATTTCTACGCTCATGCAACTCATGTTCCACCCACTTCAATCGGCTATTTTTGCTCTTACATATGACTTCAGGGGGAAAACACAAGACATGGCTTCCTGCAGCTTAAATCATGCATGTACTTGTAGCAAAGAACTAGAACGGTCTTTGTTCTTACACACATCTAGGCAGTATAAAGTATACTGTGAACAACACAGCAGTCGCTTTCCTGAATGATCCTTTGTGGACTTACCGGAAAACACAAAGAATGCACGTGTAGTTCTATTGTTCTATTGTGGTTCACAATATGTCAAATTTCCTACCACCAAAAGTATGTAATTAAAGGGATGCTGTTTAAATGGAGATTATGTGTATTAGGATATTTGTCTAGATTTGCTTGACCCACAGTTGGCCCTCAAGCTACACATGCTGAGGAATTTCAGTGTAAACTGTTGCTCCTGAGGACGTTTAAATGACAAACACTCCCTGAAAGAAATGAAAGGGAAGGAAGAGGCTGCAACCCTGTGTCACACCTAAAGCAGGAATAGCCACAATAGATGGTGTCATTCTTCCCAACACAACAGTCTTATAGTATTTAAAACACATTTCCATCATGCACTGATTTAATGTTAACCTGTGAACTAAACCAAGCTATGAGGTTTGTATGTAATGATGCTTTTGGTTTTTTTTTTTTTTCTTTTGGAGAACTTTCTAGATGCCTCCACTGACTGACCTGGCAAGTCTGGGCAATTTGCAAAGGGTTGGTACAAAGGAGGAGTCTGTCAATAAGACACAGTAGAATTCCACTATCTGCAAAATATATAGAAGACACAATGATGAATAATTTACAGTTTGCATGAACACAATTTTGCAAATATGTAATTATAAATTACTTAGATATGGTCTATCCTTGTTCCACAGACCAAATGGATTTGTGGCTCATTATATTTTACTAATAACTGAGATCACTACTATCATACTCTATATAAGGTTAGTGTGTCAAATATAAATTGTATGGGTTTTTACGAGGAATTACAAATGATGACAATGTTTGCAAAAGTTGGTAAAAAAGAATCCCAGTGAGATAAAACTGAGATCAAAAAGTAGTTTTTATAACAGTAGCCCTCCATAACACCCCCCATCATTCAGCCATGTTACAACAAGCAGCTGCAGAGTTGGACAGACGTGGCAGTATGGAGGCGGGGGCAGGGCTGAAGAATTCTCTGAACAACAGCTACTGGGTCATTTTAAAGTTCTCCATCTGAAATGAAAATATAATGCATTTGACTCAGAAACTGAAGTTTATGTTTTATCATTGGCAAAATGAGTGTGAAGTGTTGAGATTTTTTAACTGCACAGATTATACAATAGTGTTGTCAGAAAGAGGTTGATGTACTCTGATGTGATAACTGTTCTGAAAACTGCTCTAACTCCATCTTTATGATCTATAAACATGCCCATAAAGTGCTCTGATTTTACTAAACTGTTTATTTTTATGCTTTTATATGTGATGCAATCAGTGTTCAAGATTAAGTCAGCAAGGAGAACTTAAAACTAAGACCTTAAACCATAATTTTTTTTTGTACATCAGCCTAGACTGATCCAAAATCAGATTTTTCTCTCTGGTTGCACATATGCAGCAACTTGTGGGAAAGTTTCAGAGTTGAGCCCAGACCAGCATAGATGTGTTAAGTTGAAACGACCACAGTTTTGGAGGGGGACGTCCTTGGCAGTATGCAACTTCCTGAGCAAACCCAGACAGCCTCATTTGAATATCCCATTCCCACTTCCAGAACATTCTCTCTCTCAGGATATATAGAGCAGGAGCGTAAGTTACAGTTACTCTATCGACAGGACACAACTCAGAGGAGAAACTCTGCAAATCTGTGCCAGGTAAGGATTAACTGGCTTTGATTTCAGGATGGAATGCACAGTGTGAATGGGCTGCTTTGTTTTGTGGTTTAAAGTTACAGCACACCATTTTTTCCATTTATTTTTAAATCTCTGCTAACTCTCTGGCTGTTTGCTCTATATACTCACCAGAGGAACTGACTTTCTCTGTGTCCAGGAATCTACCAAGACTTGTTGGAAGATTTTAAAGTTTCTGCAGAACTTATTTAAGCATGATAATACAGTTTTTGGCCATTGCAATTCACTCAAATGCAATTTATTTAAAAGCTGTGATGAAAAAAGGAAACTATTCTACATCCACTCAAACTGGGGCTTTTGACTGAGCTTTAACTCACTAGCTTTAGAAAGCTGACTGATCCAGATCTTTCCTCTTAAAGACTTGTTGGGTTTTACAGTAGCAGTCCTGATTGACTGAGGGTTTTTTGTCCATCACACCAAACCAACTGAGTGACTGAGAATGAGTTACGACAAACTGAAATTCTGACAAAAATATTGAATGTATAAAATATGTTTAAAAACTTGACTAGAATGGGGAATTTAGAGAACTTTGACTTTGTAGAGAGTGATGTCTCCATCAGAGCCTTAATGTTTCCCTGCCTACTCTGTGGAGATTACTACATACACCTCTTGTCTTTCAGAATGAAAATCGCAGGCATCAAAACATCTCAAGGTATCCAGACATGATGTAAAGCCATTTCTACAGATCACAAATATACAGGATGAAAACAAAGATGACGACATTGTATCTTGGGTCACATTCAGAATGGAAAAGAATGCATTACCATGTTTTTAGATGCCAATGCAGCTATTTAATTATAGCCTGAAGTGTTGCATTTGATCCATTGTTCAAACAAGTGATGGGATGAGTTAGATAAAGGCTGCAGGCACACATCCTTATCTTTGAAAAAAAAAAATGCAAATGAGCATCTCAGACCTGATAGAAGAATAAAATGTAATGGATAAAGCTCACCTGCCTTACTTTTTTTTATATTTATTGCTTTGCTTTTCATTAAAATAACTGCGGAAAATAGCGAGGTGTCCTATTACAGTCTGGAGTCAGCACAGGGCTGCTCCAGCTGTGTAGTTAGGCCTTAGCTGCTGCTGACGTGGCAAAGAACATGTCTGCCTGAAATGGGAGGCATTCCCAAGCTTCTGCGTGGCCTGAATCAATCCTGCCCTGTCGCTTAACGGCTTCTCATCCCAATCACACACTCCCTCCCCTCTTCTGGCATTTTATTTTCATAAGCACCAAATCATTCAACAAATGAATCCAGTTGTGAATATTACTTTACAGTGTAATTTTCTGACATCTCAAACAATACACATACATGCTGTATTGGAGTTTAATAAACCACCCAGTGTTGAGAAATGTAACATTATCTATTTCTGATGTCCCTTATTTACTTGTAGGCTGCTGTAGCTGCATTTGGAGACGGACAGGATGTGGATGACTAATGTTGTAGCTCTCTGTCTGCTGGCCCTCATGGCCTCTGCAGAAGACAAGAAGCTGAGCAGCTACGCCACCACACTGGCTGATAACAGTGTCAACTTGGCATTCAGGTATGAAATCCATATTTTACTTTGATTACGCTATGTTATAGTTACAAAAAAAAAACCCTATTGGAACTAAATAAAATCCCTTTTATTGAATTTTTAATACAGTTTATACCAGAATATGGCAAAGGAGAAAGACACTGAGAACATCCTCATCTCTCCTGTGGTTGTGGCCTCTTCTCTGGGGATGGTGGCTCTTGGTGGTAAAGCCTCCACTACCTCTCAGGTTAAAAAAGTCCTGAGTGCTGACAAGCTGAAGGATGAGCATCTGCATGCAGGTCTATCAGAGCTGCTCTCAGAGGTAATTATATTAAAAAATATATTAACCTTCCATTAATCCTTTATGGTATTAAAGACTAATCTTATCTGTTACCAATTATTATTCCATTAAAGCCCCCCAAACCCCTCAACCTTCAATTAATCTCCCAGTTCTGCCAAACATTGCATGTTTTTCACTGTTTTTACATTGTTCCCACAAGGTGAGCAATGCTAAGACACGCAACACCACCTGGAAGATCAACAACCGCCTCTATGGCCCCAGCTCTGTGTCCTTTGTTGACGAGTTTGTGAAGAAAAGCAAAAAACATTACAACTACGACCATTCAAAAATCAACTTCAGGGACAAGAGGAGTGCAGTGAACTCCATCAACGAGTGGGCAGCCAAGTCCACAGACGGAAAGTTGCCTGAGGTGACCAAGGATGTGCAGAACACCGATGGAGCCATGATTGTCAATGCTATGTTCTTCAAGCGTAAGTGAAGATGTGTTTGTTTATTTACCCTTTTATTTATTAAAACACTCATATTAGAAATGCATACTTGGATATATCTGACTTTAAAAAAAAAAAAACTTCATCTTGTAGCCCACTGGGATGAGAAGTTCCATGAAAAAATGGTGGACAACCGTGGTTTCCTCGTTTCTCGATCATTCACCGTCGGAATTCCCATGATGCATCGCACAGGTGAGTTTCTCCATCATCTATATCTCTACATGACATTTTTTGACTCAACATAATGTTTTAGTGAATTTTGTCACTAACTACTTAACTACATTTCATAGGTATGTATGACTTCTATGAGGACACAGAGCACAATGTCTTTGTGCTGAACATGCCTCTGGGCCAGAAACAGGCTTCTATGATCCTCATCATGCCCTACCACCTGGAGCCCCTCAACCGCCTAGAGAAACTGATGACCAAGAAACAGGTGGACATTTGGCTCAGCAAGCTGAAGAACATGGCTGTGGCCATCTCCCTTCCCAAAATCTCAGTTGAAGTCAGTCACAACCTGCAGGTAATTATGGCAAACTGATAGTCTATATGTGAAGATGTGTTATTTATTTTTTAAAGCAATTCCATCTAATCCAAAACTTTCATTCTACTGTAGAAACATCTTGCTGAGCTTGGTCTCACAGAAGCTGTGGACAAAGCAAAGGCTGACCTATCCAACATCTCTGGAAAGAAGGACCTCTACCTCTCTAACATGTTCCATGCATCTGCCCTGGAGCTGGATGTTGTAGGAAACCCATTTGACACCTCTGTCTATAGTTCTGAGAAGCTGAGGAATCCCAAACTTTTTTACGTAGATCATCCCTTCCTTTTCCTTGTGAAGGACAACAAGACCAACTCCATCCTGTACATTGGTAGAGTTGTTAGACCTAAGGGAGACAAGATGCGTGATGAGCTATAATGTTAACGCTCCCAATCATTGTGGTAGATTGTGAAAATTATGGCAGGAAACTTGATGTCTGTCTGCATTTTATGGTTTTCTTTTGGTTCGACTGTTACCTCTAGAGCACATTCCAATAGACAATCTGTGGACCTTTAGACACTTAAAACCTTGACAGGGACTATTTCAGCATAAATATTAGGTCTCAGTTTTATGCCCCCTTATACTGACTCACATAAACACACATACAACAGTTGACACAGCAGACAACATGCTTATATTAAGTATGATCTCCTCTTTCTATGTCATGCTTTGCCGGTATTGGTCAGGTGCGTTTTCTTCCAATATCTTTAATGTTTAAAGAACAAAGATCTTTGCACAAGCTTGTTGCCAGTTTTGTCCCACATGTCTTCATGCACTTGCACTGCAAATTAATTGGTTCTTATCAAGATAAAAAAAAAAAAAAGCCAACAACAACTTGGATTTAGTGTTTGATAATTGATCTTGTTTTAAGTGTTAATTTCTAATTGCAAGTATTTATACATCTGTAGATATACTCATTTCTAGATTTAACCATCTTAAAACAAGAAATGTCAAATGAGTTATCTTACTGCATGGATATATATTTCACTTGTTTTAAGTACCTTTTTCTTCAGATTTAATTGTTGTTTTTTTTTATCTTGTTTTTAAACCCCCTTTTTTGCAGTGCAGTTTTTATTTTCCTTTGCCTCCAGTGTGCACTGAATTGTTCTTCTGCTTGCAGTGGAAAGGTGGCAAATATCTGGTGCCTAATTTATGTTCACTTGCCAACCTTAGTGTGTCTTTTTTTGTCACCATAGGTATTTTTCCACAAATAAGCTGTTGGAATTGTTTGCTTACATTAAAAAAAATTGTCAATTTTTCAATAAAATCAAGAAAGATTATCTTTGTCTGCTCTTTTTCTGTAGAACAAGTCTGAACACCATCCAGACACAATCCATACAAACCTGTATGTCCTCTGGAATGTGATGTCAAAAGAAAAGGATAACAATCTTTCCAGTCCACTGGAGGTCAAACAGTCCTCCCAGGTCTGGAATGCAAGGATTTGACAATGACAGCCATCTCCTCATGTCACTAATCTGATAGATAACCATCCAGTGAATTTTGTACATCACTTCTTAGACAACTATCACCCTACATAAAAACACCAATGCAGTCTTTGTTGGACGGTCCCAAGTAAGACAAAGACAAATATGGCTGCACTGAAACTGGAGTTCAGGGTTCTCATGGTGTCGGGGGGTAATTTAAATTTTCAAGTTGATTCTAACAGGCGGCGTTGGTGCAGTGGTTAGCACTCATGCCTCACAGCAAGAAGGACCCTGGTTCGATTCCCACACCAGACCTTTCTGTGTGGAGTTTGCATGTTCTCCCCGTGTCTGCATGGGTTTCCTCCCACCATCCAAACACATGCACTGATAAGCTAACTGGTTAATCTAAACTGTCCATAGGTGTGAATGTGAGAGTGATTGTTTGTCTATATATGTTCAGCCCTGAGATGAACTGGAGACTCATACAGGGTGTACCCTGCCTTCGCCCATTGTAGCTGGATTAGGCCCCCAGTGACCCCCGCAACCCAAATGAGGATAAAGCAGGTTCAGATGACGACAGAGAAGTTGATACTAACCTAAAAGAAAAAATGGATAATGTGATGCAGTTTGTATTTTTGCCTGTGGTAGAATTATGTCCTCTAACCCATGTCATGATATGCAACATCACTAAAAACTTTAAATACTAGTTGACCTAAGCAATCTGAGTATTTAAAGCCTTGGTTCCTCTTCATGTGAGACCCACAGTGCCACCCACAGGTTAAAACTGTACAATACATTGATGGAAAAAAAAAAGAGTTTTATAAATCAAAGGTTAAATTTATTTTTTGTTGTATTTACATAAATGCAGTTGTTTGCATTTTAATTATAATATATTGTACAAGAAATACAACGACATACAGTATAAATTACATGATGTACAAGTGTACATAACTGATTTCATTTTACGTGATGAATGAAACTACTCTCATAGCCAGCATTAATAGTTTGAGACAAAAGAGAATATTATAAACAGTATAATTAAAATAAATATGTGGCTAAGGATCAAGGTTCATCAGGTTCTTACATGTTAATAAGTAAATCATTGGGTTGGAAAATATACTTTTACAAATATGCCTCTAATAAATAACAGTTTAAATATTGGTTGATTTAAAAAAATATATCATTCCAAGTTTTTAATTTGTGCTCACAGGTATTCCTTTTACACCTACATAGCTCTAAAAAATACAATGCAGCAAGCATCTACATATTGTAGCCTGCTTCTTTTCCCCCCACACAAAAGCAGATCCATTCAGTGCTAAATTGTAGTGTCTCAGTTTGAACACTAGATGTTAGTGTTCAGCAGCTACTTGGCCACAGCAGCTCTAACAAACTGCAACCGTGATGGAAACTGACTCTGAAATGCACTGACATGGATCTAATATGTGCAAAAACAATTAATCATTTCACAAAAGTTAAAGCAATATTTTAAATGGTTAATATTTGAAAATGACATTAAAAAAAAAAAACAACCCGATAAAACTTACTAACACATAAAATATGTAGAATTTTATGAGACATTTAACTGACTTTTGCTAATTGGAATAGACTGTAGTAGGTGTATCTTACATCTTCCAGAAATGTAGATAAAACAACACTGATCTATGCTGAAACCAAATGAAGCACTTTCCTCATAGTGATCTGTTCTGCTAAATTACCTTGTAATATATTCAGATTAATTCACTGTTTTTAAAAGAAGAAAGCTTTGGAAAGCATAGAAATCTTTTTTATTTGTTTGTTTTATATGTTTTCTCAAGCAGTGCTACCTTTTTATTAGGTTGTTATTAGATGATTAAATTACTTAACGCTTTGGGGAAATCAACAATGATAGTAATTTGTAGAACTGGACTCATGGACTGTTCTCAATGACTTTTCCTTGGGTCTGTGCATAAACTACGTCATCGGTTGTTCACCTTGTAAAATAAAATAAGTAAAACCAATGTAAGGGGTCTTGTTGCATGTAGGAGTGTGAGATCGTGCTTCACACTGCAAAAATCAAAATCTTACCAAATTTATTTTTCTCATGTTAATCAAAACACTTAAAATAAGACATAATGTTAAAGAGAAAATCTTCACTTGTTTCATTGGTGGATTTTTTTTTCTTGATTTTGCTTCATTCAAGATTTTTTTTTTTCTTATTTTAAGCAACAATTCTGCCAATGAAACAAGTTAAAAATATCTTGGTGGGTAATATTTATTGCAATATGATTTTCAATATCTTCTGTTTAAAAATCAGTTCTTTATATGTCACTGGTGATTATGTCTTATTTTAAGTGTATTGGGATATTTAACTAGAAATGAGGAAAAAATACACTCGGAAAGGTTTAGATTTTTTACAGTGCAATAGCTAGAGCTGTATAATCTACTCACTAAACTGATATTTTTCGACATACAATGTGAACAACAGCATATAAATTATATTGTACTTAATGACTGGACACCCATATCATTCTGCTTTAACTCTCTGTTGTCCTTGAACAGTAGAAATTAAAGTGTCAAGTGTTAACTTTCTATCCTTGATAATTATATACATTAGCAGCCATTGCCTTCAACTTTGAAGGACTAATAACACGTAACATTCAGCCATAGCTAAGTAACAGCCCCAGCCCCACGTCTGTATTATGTCCAAGTAGAACCGTATGAGCTTTCACATTGAACTAAAAAAAAAAAAATGAGGCAAGATATTGTTGCCAGAATCAAAAAAAAAATTACTGCAAAAGTTAAAATCTTACCAAGTGTAATTTTCTCATTTCTAGTCCAAATATCTCATCACAATTAAAATAAGATATAATCGCCAAAAGTGTAACCTTCCAGTAGGATAAAACAAATTAATTTTTAGACAATAGATCGTGAAAATCTTACCAAGATAATTTTCCTTTGTTCCATTGGAATTTTTATTTTTTTATATATTTTTTTTGCTTAATTCAAACATAAAAAAATCTGCTAATGGAACAAGTAAAAATGATCTTGGTAAGATTTCTTAAAAGAAGATTTTCAAGATCTATTGTCTAAAACTAAGTTGTTATATCTCACTGAAAAGTTATTTGTTTGGCGATTATGTCTTCTTTTAAGTGTGATGAGATATTTTGACTAGAAATGAGAAAAAATATACTTGGTAAGATTTAGATGTTTTTCCAGTGCTGAAATAGGCGTTTGGGGTGTTCAACCTTATGATGGGTGAACCTCTGGTGTCCCTGCAATAGATGACCACTCAGTGGTCAGTGAGTGCAGAGAGGAGTGAATGAGTGCATCCTTCATTTAGGACAGTTGTACCTTCCCCCTGTTACCCTCGCTAGGTGCATAGGCAGGTAATGCAATAGTTCTCATTACATTAGCACCGTCATGTTCTGCTGTGCTGGCTGCAGGCAGATTAGCCAGTCCATGGACAATCCTCTTAAAAAAGTCTGCATTAAGCCACAGTGAGAGGCTGGGAGGTGTTCGCTGTCCTCTGCCTGCTCCACCCAGCCCATCTTTATGTTTGTAAGTCTCTCTTTTGATGCTCCATATTCTCCTCTGAATTGTTTCTTCACGTCTTTTCTTCTGTTTCTCTCATTCAGATCTTATGTTTGTCCACCTGGCGATTGGCCTTGCGAAAAAGTGTTTTGATCTCCTCTGTCACCATCTCCTGCCAGTTGTCCCTAGTAAAGACATATTTGTTTTAAAGAAAATCTCAAGTAAACAAAGTAACACAAATATAGTATAGACACATATCACAAAGGTCTAAAAAAAAAAAAAAAAAAAAAAAAAAATCCAAACAAAAAACACTCAAACAAATGTGATCACAAATGCAATAAATCACAAAAGCGTAGCAGCAACGTAAATGCAAATGAAACAAACAGAGGGCTTTTTCCAATCTGCTTAACAACATGTGAAAGGTGATAAGATCAAGCGATTAACAAGGCAAGTTGATCACAAAACAGTCAATAAGATTTAGAAATCAGTGACAGGAAACTGTATGTGCAGGCACAGGAGCTGCGTACGAACTCGCATGCGTTAAATAACTGCTCGTGTCAAAGTGAGAGCCACGGTAACAACACAACACAACACAACACAACACCAGCTGGTATGCAGGTCTCTACCTCCTTGCATTTCAAGCCTTTTTCTCAGCTTTTTTTTTCCTGTAAGCTGCTATATCCTCAGGATTCAGCCCGTGATTGTCTTCTCTGCAGTAATGTGGATAGTTACAGTTTGTAGTCAAAAGTATACCATTGACAAGTGATTAAAATATATTGGACTTATGAATGAGGTTACTGTACATGTTATCTACCATTTTGTCTCAGCGTATAATGCCATTTTAAGTCAGACTACGATTATAGCTCATTCTTTTCACTACTATTAAATCATGAATACATACAGTTTTATTCCATTTTCTAATTTAGCTGGAGAATGCAAAGAGAATCACTATCCTCTTACCCTGGTTTGATTTCAGGAGGTTTTGGCAAAGGCTTTGCAAAGTCTGTTTTCCCCACCAACCAATATGTTTCTTCAATCCCTTTACCCTAAAGAAATATATACAGCATCAAATATAGCACAGAACCATGTAACAGATGTTATTGTGATTATCTGAGAGGGATATAAAGCCTTACCTTTAGTTCTGTCTTGCCTCTGACCTCTATTTTATAACCCTCATTAAGTGAACGAAGAATATTCACAGTACTCATATTTACATGGATTCTATAAGCTGAAAAGAGAGTGAAGCATGTTACTAAAAAAATTAAGTAAAAAGAACATAAACAAATAATAAAAACAAACAAGGAATCAGTTAAACTATGGTATGGCTCTGTACAGATTACTCACGCAGCCCAGTGGATTCCATTCGAGAGGCAGTATTGACGGTGTCACCAAAAAGGCAGTACCGAGGCATAGTCAGACCTACCACTCCAGCAACACAGGGCCCTGTGCAGAGACAAATGCAACTCCAGTACATCAATACATTTAAGCGTAGGTAGGAATCAGTTTTGCAAAAATATACAGTATATGTCAGAAGATTAAAGTGCACATCAGGTATCACACATAGAATGCTAATGAAATAATTGCATGTTTTAATTTCTATACTTTTATAAATGCACTAAAAGTACTGCACTATTTTTCTTTACTTTGTCTTTTTCTTAAAAATGTATTAGGAATATTCACTCCCCTTAGAGTTACTGACCTAATTCAACAGAATTCCAACCACTAATAGTCTCAGAACTAGTAAAATGGAGATCAGTGTCAAGAATGTGTTTTAAATGACTATGCTGGAAACATTTCCCCTCTAAAAACAAGTTTAAAAAGTTAATCCAAGATATTTTTCCTTGAATTAAGGGGTGGGGGGTGGATCTGACAGTGGAACAAGTAAAAATTATCTAGGAAACAAGATTTTCAAACTATATTGTCTAAAAATAAGTTGTTTTATTTCACTGAAAAGTTACTGTTTAGGTGATTACGTCTTATTTTAAGTGTGATGAAGTATTTTGATGAGAAATGAGAAGTTTAGTAGTTGCTTAATTCCTAGAAACAATGTACCACAAAGACAAAATGACACCCTAAGCAACTCAGAGAAAAGTAAAGTATAATTGAGGGGGTGAATACAAAACTTTTCCTCATCATTGAACATCAGCTTAAGTTACATAATCTATTCAGAAAAGGAATGAATATGCTTTATGTGTAAATGTGCAAATGTGTGATAGAGACAAATGATGGAGGCCCCCAAGACCCCATGAGGGAGTAAAAAGATTCAACAAGACTGTTAAGAGGGGCTGTGGATATGACAACTACTGCTTCTACACCAGTCAACGCTTTATCAGAGGCAAAGAGAAAGGCACTGGTGAAGGAATCTTGAATAAATAAAGCTAGATGCACATCACCACACACACACACACACACACACACACACACACACACACACACACACACACACACACACACACACACACACACATCAGGACCAAGACTGTAAAACTAATGTAGCAAAGAAGAAAACAGTCTGACACACTGGAAAAATTAACAAAATGTACCAAATGTGTTTCTCATTTCTATAGTCAAAATATCTCATCACGCTTAAAATGACATAATAACCTAAAGAATACCTTTTCAGTTAAATATAAGAACACATTTTTAGACAATAGATCTAGAAAAGCATAGTTCAAGAAATCCTACCAAGATCATTTTCCCTGGTTTCATTTCTTGAATTAATCAAAAATAAAATTCTTATATTAAAAGTATAATCTCACTAGAACAATTACTCTTTTGGGGATGATGTTTTATTTTACATGTTATTTTTTACTTCAAATAATAAAAATACAATTAGTTAGATTTAGATTTTTCAGTGCAGTTTAGGAAAATAACTGGTTTCCAGCAAGACTACCACCAGAATCATGGACCAGAGGTGGAAGTAACTAAGTAGAAGTACTTCCTTTACTACTTAAGTACATTTTTCAGGTATCTGTACCTAAAAAATTAGGTATTTATTGATTATTATTTATTTTTCTGGCAACTTTTTACTTTTACTCCCTACATTTTTGCAGAAATATCTGTATTTTATACTCCTTACACTCTGAGAATAGACTCATTACTTTTTCATACTAGCCAAATGAAATATAAGTCATAAATCAGAAGTTGTGACTTATTATATCAGAATTTTGACTTTTTATCTCATAATTATCCATTTCTTATCTCATAATTAGAACTTTTTCCTCATAACTTAGATGTTTTATCTCATAATTTGTACTTTTTTCTCATAATTTTGAATTTTCATTATAATTTTGATTTTTTTAATCTCATAATTTAGACTTTTTTATCTCACAATTTGGATTTTTTATCCCATAATTACACTTTTTTTTATCCCCTCCTCATGACTTTTGAATATTTTCCTAAATTCCCCGTCCATATCCACTAAACTGAGTACCATGACATAATAAAACACATAATCTATACAATAACTCACTTTTAATAGCTTTGTTTTTGAAAAATGTCTGGATTTTACTGCTTAAATAAGTATTACAACATCCATAGCAAAAAAAAAAGAGTTTTGCTTTTTACTTTATTACAATTGAGAAGTTGTACCTTTTTTTGACCACCTCTGTCATGGACACAATGGTGTAAAGACAAAAAGGTGGATGTTCTGGTGTTACAGGTTAAATATATTTTTTTCAGCAAACTACAATGGCAGGGTTCACACTGGATGTGTCACTACTTCATCACAGGGTTATATTTTTACTATTGAATGTGGAAAACATCACAGGGGGTGAATACTTTACATCCTCTCACTAGATAGCAACAGGCATAGGCATTAAGCCAAAAGAAAACACTGGAATTGGGACAAGTCTCCTGTCACAAGCTTGGTTTTCTCATATAAAGTGCACTCATACCCCTTGAATTACAGTATGTTAGAAAGTTACTGTCAAGATTTGGTTCACTGGGAAAAAACACCTCTCTTAATACATGCATGAGAAGTAAGACTGTGACCTGTTGGTACACTGGAAAAAAAAATGCTCCTCTAAAAACAAGATTAGAATCAATTAATACAGGACTTTTTTGGCTTGCATTAAGCAATTATTTATTTTTTTTAATCTGTCAACGGAAGAAGTGACAATTATCTTGGTCAGACTTCTTTAAATCAGATTTTCCAGATCTATCGTCTAAAAATAAGTTCTTCTATCTGACTTAAAAGTTACTCCTTAAGTGATTATGTCTCATTTTAAGTGAGATAGACGAAATATTTGGACTGGAGGAAAAATAAATTTGGGAAGATTCTGTTTTTTTTCTAGTGTAGAATCTTTCTGCTGTAGCGATGACAGAAGAATCTAAATGTCACCTCTTACCATAAACTTGTGACAGAAATAATAATGTTGCTAAAAGTGAATTGAATTAGTTAAAGTGGGATATTGGAGACTTTGGCCCACCTGAGTGGATTCCTATGCGTATCCTTACGGGTACGTCTGGCATGTGCCGCATATGAAAGGTTCCCACTGAGCTGAGGATGTTCAGAGACATGTTGGCAACTTCAGCTGCATGTTTGTTGCCGTTTCTCTTTGGCAAACCTGATGCTACCATGTAAGCATCACCGATGGTTTCCACCTGCATAAATAACATTAACACATTTATTTCAGTCCAGTCAGGTATGCATAAGCACATGTTGGTAATTGTTCAGTCTCGTCAATGATTTCCATCTCTTACCTTATAGACATCATGGTTACTGAGAACGGCATCAAATAGTGAGTAGAGATCATTGAGAAGGTCGACCACCTCGATGGGATCACTGAGTGAGGAAATAGTGGTGAAACCCACAATGTCACTGAAGTAGATTGTTACTTGGTCGAAGTACTCCGGCTCCACTGTTGCACCGGTTTTCAAAGCCTCAGCCACAGAGCTAGAAGTCAGAGAACCACACAAAGTCAGAGAGTTAGATGATTAAACTTTTTTTCTTTTGAGAATATTAACCCCATAAAGTTACATGCTCGCCATCATTCAAAAATACATGGTAAAAACTGAAACATACACCAACATATCCACTATCAACTAAGACCATTTACTGATACAACCTGCTTAATACCTGTTGATTAACCAATCCTATTAATCCATCTTTTCATGGTAGTCACATACAGTATGACCATTTTGGACATTCAGAAGCTCTGTAGTGAATGTGGAAACACCATCATCTCCTATAACATTGATTCACCAATAAAACCCAAAAAGTTGGATCAATGGCAGTAGGACAAAATACTTGGTTTATGTTATGTTATTATATGATTACACAATGATTTTATGTATATATGATTTTATAAGCTTTTTATGAACATGTACATGATCAGCAAATTAAATATAGTAAAATATCAGGTTCTCGTGCAGACTACAGAGGATACTATTATAATAATTGATGATAAATCACTTAAGAACAGTTAAATCAAGAGAAACCGACACAAAAGTAGCACTGGGTCTTTAAGGGTTAATGTGTCATCGTGTTGTAACTCACGGTGGAAGCATTTCAGAGAGGAGCTTCTCTGTTCTCTGCTTTTCCACCTCCAGCTCCTCTGTTCTCTCTCTGATGAGGTCCTCCAGGTTAGAGCTGTACTGCTCCAACATCCTCAGCATAGAGTCGATGATGTTGGTCTTCTTACCCTTATTGATTATCTTGAACTACACATGACAAAATATCAACCTGGTTACAAAACATGTTAATAAGTAGAAATGACATGTTAGTTTTGTCCTGTTTCTGTTGTTTTATTAGATGCAGGATACATGCAAATGCCACCAGCTTTGGTTCTTTTATTACTAACTTATTTAATGTTTTCCTGATTAATGATCTATCTGGTTTAATTTGAACAGACTGTAATCACTGTATGAGGAGGTTCAAAACAGTAAGTGACTGTCAAGACTTACCCTGTCAAAAATCTCATCAAAGTTAGGTCTGCGGTCTGGCTGTTCACTCCAGCACTGTTTCATCAGCTGGATACACTCCAGTGGAGCCTGGTCTGGGGCCACAGTGGGGCGGCACATAGGAGGAGGCTTCTTCACCTTACGGATAATCTCTGGGGAGACCATGGAATAGATAGAACGTCTCAGAATGCTATATGGCTCCAAATCTGTATCTGAGCACATCTTTAAAATAGATGTCTGACACATCCATACCCTCTGATGGAAGACCCAGCATACAGTATGGTGGCCCTCTGACCACCACCTCTTGAAGGATGATAGAAAAACTATACACATCCCCCTTGTAAGTTCCTTTACGGACAATCAAAGGGTCTCTGAGGAACTCTGGAGCTGTCCAAAATAGCTCTAAGAGGAAAAAATGACAAGGGATAGAAAATAGCATCAGTCATACAATAATGTCCTCTGTGATAAAACTCCAAACATAGACTAGGTTTTCAGCTGCACATTTAAAAGAGAACAAATCTTATCTCATTTTATTTCATCTCATCTTATCATCAGTTTTACTTTCAAAAAACAGTTAATACCAGATATTTATTTTTTTTTTACCTTCAGGTGGGGGTTCCTCATAAGGGGCTTTCTGAGTCTCTAGCAGCTCATTAAAGCCATAGTCTGTAATTTTGAGGACAAAACGTCCATCTACCACACAGTTACGAGATTTTAATCTTCCATGAGGGAAATCCCTGTGATGGAGGTATTTCATGCCCTAGAAGCATAAACAAGTTTTTGTTATTCACAAATTACACAAAACAGACCTGTTAAAGAGCAAGCTGGGTAAACTAGGCAGTAAAGCATCAGCTTTACCTTAATAAGATCGAGCACAAGTGAGGATTTGAACATCCAGTCTAATTTAACATCCTCATTCCTCAGCAGGTCCTGAAGACTGCCTCGAGAGCAGTGCTCTGTCACAACTGCAAACATGGATGCATCCGAAAAGAAGCCAAGGAATGGGTTGACATTTTCATTTCTTAGATCTTTCATCTGAAAAAATAGATATTTGGGGGGAAAAAACCCACAAAAAATGATGAATATCAATTATTAATATTTTAGGAGGAAAAATAGGAAGTAATATGTCCTAGTTTATTAATATTTCTCTCAAGTAAGCAGAATCAAGTTTTTATATTTGCTAAGTCATTAGTTTAAATCATTTATGAAGAAGTACCTTTGTAAATATCTTAGTGGTGCTTTGTTTCACTTCCTTGAAATGTCCCTCCTCAAATTTCTTCAGCCACACCCAGTCGCCCTGGAAGAGAGGTCATGAGTTTTTATTCATTTATTTTCAAAAAGACAACAAAATCAAGCATCTGTATAGAAAGAAGACAGTAATTACATAAAATAATTACCTAAACTAACACTTCAACATGTGTTTCATAAGCTAAGCAAACTTGAAGTTACATATTGAATCAACTATTACAAAAAATTGTTATGGGGCATTATATATATATATATATATATATATATATATATATATATATATATATATATATATATATATATATATATATATATATATACACATACATATACACATATATGTACACGACCAACATCAAGTGCCTCATGTCCTACAGAAAGATGTTTTTGTTATTGTAGATACAAAAAAAAGACTGCAGCAGTGCAGTGACATTGATAATGAACTTACCTCATATACAGCAACGTTGGTGGTCTCATGAGTTGCAGTCTGCATGCTGTTGACAGAGTGGGAGGGGTCTCCAGATTTCTCATCCAGGGCACTTTTAGACTCACTCAGATCTTCTAGAGTGATTTTCTGTGGGACATTGAATGCCAAAAAGAAGACTTAAATGTTAAATATGCAAAGTGGATTAAAATCAACAACATAAAATTTTGTTTTGTGCATTCTGGGATAATGTTTTTGCATTTTACAGTACAAGTTGCTTACCTTTTTGCTAAGCTGAGGATTAATAAAAGTAAGATCTTCTAAGGTCAGGATGATCCGATTGGGACCCTTGACCAGCTGGATTTGTTGGAGTCTCCTCCTGCCAATGAGATTCGGACACGTTAAGGAAATCAGTTCAACTAGTGGCAGTGGATTCAACTAGATTATCCCAGAGACTATCTTTGTCATTATCATTATTAGCACAGCAAAGCTTCAGTTTAATATTTTCATATAGCAGTAGGAGGGTGGGATCAGCAATCCAGTCTGTACGTCACAGAGAATCATACAGATTTACACAATGTTTATTTCCTGATGTATTTAGAAAACAGATTTAAAGACAAACCTACCCACTTATCAAAATATGGAAGAAGTGGTTGAAATAAAAAGAAAAATCTGGTGTTCTAGCAGTACCTTATATAGAGACTTATCCCAAGCCCTGCCAGAGCTAGAGAGAAGGTCACAGCAAACACCACAACGATGTACACAACCTCCACACCTGAAGACAAAAGCAGGAAACATGACAGAAAATGAGATGGATAGTAAAAGGAACATGTCTTAAGGCTGTGAGTATCCATCACAAAACCGTTTACCTCCTGTGCATACAGCTGTTGGGTCAAACCAGCAGGCCGAATCAGATGGTGGAGGTGATCCCCCTGGAAAATGAATTGACCTTCCTCCAAACTGAAGCTCTTCAGACATTAAATCCACTATATAGGTCTGGTACAGTTGACTTCCCCTGCTGTCAGAGTCCAGGATGATATAGTTGGTCTTGACGTCGCCGCCCTTATCCACCTTAACTACCTGGTTAAAGCCACTGAAAGTTGTATTCCTGGTGAAGTAAGCCAAATTTGATGCTGACAGTGGCATGCCAGATTTCCTGGCATTGTGGATTGACTGGGCTATCAGGTAAATGCTGTTATAGATGGTTCCAAAAAGTGGGTTTACCTACAAGACACCAGTAATGACATATAAATGCATTAAATTAATTGTTTTGAATGCTAAATATTAGTGCATTGATTAATAAATAAATTATTTAGATCAAAACTGACAAAAAAAACCCATTGATAACAGGCAAAAAAAGGTGCAATAAGAACAATACGTTTTTAATATAAGTAGTGAAATAGCAATATTCACTGTAGGCCATATGAGGTTAAAATAAAGGTATAAATATATATTTAGATAAAATATATACATATACAGAGATAAATATTTACCACACTGAGTTTCATTAAAAACGTTAATAATAAGCACTTTCTGATACTGGTGATTCCCAGGATGCGTTCCCCTTGGTTAAGATGTGGTAGAATGATATTATTTTAATAATTACGCTAATTATGCTAAGTTCTCTCTGAATTGGGAATGCACTTTGGTACAATACCAAGAGAAACTGAAAATCAATCAATCAAAGTTTTACATAAGTAGGGTGGTAGCTCAATCACATTCATATATTTAAATCACTGGGTACTTTTTCTTGCAGGTTTTATTTGGGTCATAAAAGGAAAATGTTCCCAGTTATACCACTCTTTGACCAGGGGTTTAGTTACAGTCATTGAACAAGATGAATTTTGGATAAAACAGTCAATTTTCCCTGTGAAAGTTTAACCTATACTTCAGCTGCTTCCAATGTGAGGCAGTTGATTTCTGCAGTATATGTTAGTGTAAGTAACTATTGCTTTGAGACAAACTGACCAAAGTAAAATTACTTGTTTAAGTCACTGGATTTACTGAAGAACCCTTACCTGCTCGGGCTGCACAGCCAGTGTCACTTCCTCAGATGCCTTTGCAGCATTGAACACCTCATTAAAGGACAAAGGCTCAGATGCTACAGTGATAGTAAGCACAGCATCATAGGCCTCCCTCAATCTGCTGTTGTTCTGCAGGGGTGTGTAAGAGACGTTGGTGTAGGGCACACTGTAGTGGAGGGTGTCGTAGGGCACAAACACATACTTTCCTGATGTCAGGCCCTTTTCCTGCGCCTTGAGAAGAAAAAGAGCTTGCTGTTCCCCTCCGAGCAGGACTGAATGCATGCACATGATGATGACTGAAACAAACACAAATTCAGTGGGAATGCACCAAATTAAATGTGTTATGAACAATATCAGTGCAGTGGAAATGGCTGTGGTTAATATTTGGTGACATGGGGACAAATGCATTGCTTTTAAGAGTATTTTTTCATGTCCTCAATGTTAATAATGACTCAAAAATAGTAACATGAGTGAGAATGAATGCAATAAGTTCCAGCATTTCCTATTCTCAAATGTTCAGTTTAGGATTTTCTCACATACATTATTAGTCTTGGTCATTTCATCACCTTAATGCAGTTGACTTTAGACTCACCTCTGATCTCTCCTGCAGCCTGGATCCTCCTGAATGTCCTGTCCACTTCTGTGTCATTAATACCCATAGACGTAACCAGACCCACTGGAAGCCCCCTGTTCCTCAGAGCAGTGGCCACTCTCCCAGCAGCATCCATCCAGATATCCTCATTGGACGAAACCACTGCGACATTAGCCCACGTGAAGTGCTTGAATACGGTGAACAGCACATCAGTGGGAATTGGCACCGTCCTGGAGAAAGTCGGGTATCCAGTTGCACGGTCCAGTTCATAGTTGACACAGCCATAGGAGAAAATGGCTTTTTCCCAGTTCTGGGCCAACAGTGAAGCTGCAGTACAGTATCCAGGGCTTGTGGGGCCCACAAACGCATCCGCCATCTTCTCATAGTAGATAAACGCATTGAGAGCTTTGGAGGTCTCACAAGGCTCCTGGAGGATAATAAAGTCCATTTTCAGGCCCAGATCAAGATTTAGGTCTCCGTTTATTCTGCTTACAGCGAGTCTGGCGGCTGCAACCGGCAGTGCCCTGTAGTAGACAGGGTCGCAGTTCCAAGGCCCCAGGACCCCCACTTTGAAAATTAAGGCTCGCACACAACAAGGGAAAGTCAAAACCCCAAGGAGGATCCATAACAAGAAGTTATAGAAGGGCAGTGTTGTTAAAGTTGGTCTGCTTTTAATTATGGGCATACATGGATGGTTGGACTCCCATAGTGCCCCTCTAAAATTAGAAGGAATATGTTGCATTGTCCTTCCAGTGTTTCCGAGGCAGTGAAACTTTGTGTTCACTGGTGAATTGAGTTCACTTCAGACACCTGCCAGAGAAACACACATAATCTAATCATTGTTCTTATTGATGACTAATACACGAGCTGCGTTTGAAGTACTTCACTTACCATTCGTAATGCCATTTCAGGACAACTTTAAAGTCCGATGAGACAATCTTGCAGGTGTCCTCCAGGGTCTTTTTGTCCTCATGTAAATAGTCACCTAACCATACTACAGACTTCACACCGAGGATCCCGGCGCCGCATCCAAGTCATTGTGTTTGGATGAAGGACTGGAAAGTGACAGGCAACGCTCGGCAACTGCGTCTGTCGCGTTTGGAGACGACTTCAGCACCCTGGAGAGCTACTTACGTCCCGCAGTCAGCGCCTCTGAAGGCTCCTCCAGTGGGTTTCCACGCACAGCCCTGTTCAGCAGCAGCATATCTGGTCCTGAGGCTGTTGTCACTCCGGCAATGAAGAAAATAAGTCACATATTCCAAATAAGTGAAGCAGAAATCAACAGTATCCAAGGAAAATGCTGTGTTTGGCCTCAGTGTTACAAATAAAATAGCATTTAATTCATTATCAATAAAGGAGCCCAGTGTCCACTACAGGCCCATTCAGTTAAATCCCTCCAAAGTGACCCAGAGCCAAAACGTAGGTGATACTCGCTAATCCATTTTCAGTGAGGCACAAAATAAGAGGATTGACCACAGGCCTTAGTCTACTCTGAAAGCCTTGTTATCATGCACACTGGTGAACAGAACACTGGCAACAGAGCCACATCCCTTCATTCAACACAAACCTGTATTATGTAGAAGAAACTAGCCTGAAAAATAAATAAGCAAACAAACAAACAAACAAATAAATAAAAAAACCCTCAGCTGGGTGTATAGAGTAGTTGATGATAATTCATTGTCACAGTTTGCATTGACATAAGTTACTGGCATATGGTACAAATACGCTGGAAAAAACAGTCTGTGGGCAGATGAGTGTGTTTATTTCATCAATCATAACAAAAAATTATTAAATACAGACTATATCAACATTAAGACTGATGTGTTATAAGTATGTTTATGCAGTGTCCCAAAAAAGACTGCCCATTAACAAGTGTTGCTGAAACAGGAAAAAAAACTTTTTTGTTTTTAAATAAAGCATTCCTTTTTTTTTTTTTTTTTTTTTTTTTTTACCATTTGTGAATTCCTTCCCTCGTCCATGAACTGTCATTGACATATAAATAAGAAAGAACCCATATTAGATCGCCACAGACATTTATGGTAAATGTTTAATACTGCATAATTTACCTATCAAGTCACTAGTAGACAATCATAGGTATTTACTTATATTTACATTTGGAAATATATTGAGAATGTAACCTCATTTACAATATAGCCAAGACAAAGCAAAACATTTGAAAAATACAGTACACATATCATAAATACCAAAAAGTAAAAGCTGCAAAGATCAATCAAAAACAGAGATGTCTATGTTAAAACAGGAGTAGCTGAACATAAAAAGGGTTAGAAGTATGAATTTGAAACAATATACAGTACAGACTAATGCAAAAACAAAACTGATTAAGATGAACTAAAAAAAACACAGGCATGTACTTAGAAACAGGAACAGCTGGAAGTAAAATGAAAAGTGATTATAGGTTTAAATTGTCTTAATGATAAAAGTGTAATAAGATTGAAACTATTTTGGAGAGTGTTCCAGGTTTCAGCTGCACGGTAAGAAAAACTGGACTTTCCTAATTCAGTATAAACTGAAGGAACCTGCAGTGTGGTTTGTTTTTCTTTTTCTTTCTTTCTTTCTTTCTTTCTTTACTGTTTTGTTTCTATACTTTCACAATTATATGAATAATCTCTCAGAGGTGAGAAGATATTTAACCCAATTAGCACATTTGGTGACTTCCTATGACATCCGTGAAAATCGGTGAAACTAAAGTGATGTGAACACATTTACAATAGAAACTTGTACTAAGAAGGTGACAGTAAAGATTAAGTGGGTCCTGCAAAAGTATTACAGCAAATGAGATAACGTGTGATATTAAACACATGATGTGTAGTTCAGGTCATCTTTCTTGCCATGGAGACATCTCAGTCATATTGTGCAGAAACACCTGAACCATGATTTAATTGGTCTAATATGGAAGTGGTACAGCAGGTCCCACAGATGAAATGAATTTGAACCCCGGTGGAGAAGGAGTAATTACAGATAACGAAGGGCTCTCCTTGTAGGTCCCCTGAGTTCAACTACATTCTACCTGCGTCAGTCTTTTCAGCCCTTTTGAAAAGACTCCTCCTGTAAAGAATCAGCCTGACAAATGAGTCTAAGAACAGCTGGTTGCCACAACATCAACACGGATGGATGATAGTTTGACACGCACAGCTGAATGCGTTTTATTTTGCAATGTAAAAGAAAAGGGGATTCAAAACAAAGGTGGGAACCAAATACACTGTTGCCCATAAAGCTAGATTCAAATTTTTATTTATTTTTTTATCTCTTCTGTCATTTAGTGTCAATCATGACGAATCCCTCCCACTATCACACAATAATGCATCACATTGTGGACGTCCTGCACGGCTCCATCACCACTAGACTGGTACACATCATATCGTATCATATCATATCATATGCAACTATACTGCAAATATATAAATAATGAATGTATATACAGAACAAAGATTGTGGTCTTGTGGTGGTAATAAGAAGTAAACCGATTTCTAGAAAGCGAAATGTTTGTGTCAAGTTTATTGTGCAGAAAGAAACACTTTGACAGTGTATACCAATGCACTCTGATCAGACTGATTTCCCCAAAAGAGGAAAATGAGAAGCTTTGTTTACTGTACACACACAATTAAAATTTTGCAGTTTTCAGTATTATCATGAAATATTTGCAGGACACTAGTTTTTGTTTTAAAAGATGTAGCTGCATTAGACTAAATGATTTCATTGCTTTTGTTTACTGACAGTTTCAACATGTCCTGGGTGTTTTTCTGCTGAAACATCCAGTTTTGACCCTGACAGAACAGAGCATGTGCACAAAGGAGCATATGGGTTTGGAGAAGGGAACAATACTTGACAGATATCAATGACTTCAGAATGATTCTTAATGATGCAATAAATCACAAATGCATTGGGTGTCCAAAATGTTTTGTATATATGACAGTTTATCTAAATGAAGGAACAACCCTGTGAGCTACTGCCCCTGCTTTTGATGCTGAGATATGTGTATTGTCCATACACATCTGAGAGAAACAGCCAACAGGATGATTGTGTATATGTTCAGTCAATAATAATGTGTAGATAATAAAAGTAAGTAAGTAGCTCATGAATAGGTAGGCCAAGAGTAAACCTTTCCATTACATTCTCAAATGCCTGGCTGTCTTTTGTTCTCTGTTTTCTATATTTTACTGCTGTAAACACTGGTGTTTCCCTATGGTGGGATCACAAAACTTAGCTTGTTTCGCCTCGTCATGAACCTGCTAGGGTCTGTGGGGGCCTAATCCAGCTACAATGGGTGAAGGCCGTGTACACCCTGTATAAATCTCCAGTTCATTACTGGGCTAAACATATATGGGGATGGCTAGTGTGACGTCACGACATGACTTCCGCGCAAATTAAGAAGGAACCGGTGACTTTTTTACGGTAGCATCCTACTTTGCCGACTTCACAAAGTCGAACTCTTACAACTCCAATAGAGTTGTAAACGTATGTATACTGTCTTATGGGGAAAGTTCATGTTTCTATGAAGAATATAACATACGAAATTGAAGTGAGTAAGACTAGCTAAGGGTGCCAGCTATTAGTCTTTTACTGCTCCCGTATACGGTTAACCAGTTTTCTAAGCTGTGTCACAATAAGTACCTATGCTTTGGTGACAACTTGCTGTCACTGGGGATATCTTAGAAGCACAGTGCCTGTCAGACAGCTAAAACATTACCCACTACACAAATCAGTAGTTGTTGTCATGCTAGCGTGCAGTGAAAGTTAGCACCATTAGCGCCACCGCGAAAAATGTCCATTTTACAAAGACAGTTGCTGAAACTCTGTACATGAATACATAAATACAGACGTCGGATGATTAGCAAAAGTATATGCAAGTGTTGAAAACTTGAATAATGTACAAATATTGTTGTCGGGTGCTTTTACACACTTGTACAATAGGGCGCCGCCATGTTAGCTGCTCGCGCTAGCTCCCAAGTAAACCCATTTTCATGATTATAGATCTCACTTATCTTATCAGTTTAAGCCATCTTCTCTTATTATTTTCATCCCGAGGAAGGCGGTAGTAGAATTTTGCTTTATTAATATCATTCCGGTTGTTACAGCAGGGAACACAACACTACACCATCACTCTCACATTCACACCTATGGGCAATTTAGATTAACCTATGAACCTATCAGTGCATGTCTTTGGGTGGTGGGAGGAAACCGGAGTACCTGGAGAAAACCCACATGGGGAGCACATGCAAACTCCACACAGAAAGGTCTGGTGTGGGAATTAAACCTGGGTCCTTCTTGCTGTGAGGCACACTGCACCACTGTGCCACAAAAGTTATACTTTTATCTCATTTTATAGATATAGTGTAACTGGGACTCAATCATTGTACCTGATTAAAAGTCACTACTGTTGTGTATAAATGGGAATAAAAAGAGAAATGTGTCTGAAAATATAATGACATTTGATGTGAATTTGACCAATAGTTTTGCTGCTATAGTGTTAACAAACAAACAAAGAAATAAATAGAGCCAAAAACAATATCCTGTGCCTCCCCTTTGGGGGTGTGGTAAACATTTTGCCCATATTTTAATTTATAAATATTTATTTTGTTCTGAGTTTTATATTTTATATTTTATATTTTATAATGCAATCTGTTAAATGGCATTTAGCAAACTGGCACCGTGTATATGTAATTAAACAAATATGAAAGCTTTATCAATGGTTGGAGAGAAGCAATAACTGCACAACATAACATGAAAACTGCATTTTAATAGATGCTGCAGCTTCATGAGAAGAAATGTTGGATGTGTATGACAGACAGATGTGGACTGAGATTCCTCTACCTACTGTATATCTGATCTTACCATCCTTTATTTACCTGTGTCTGGTTTCACATGTCTTTTTGCGTACACTTAACAAATGTGTTAGGGAATGAAAAGATGCACAAAAGACGAGTGGGGCGTGCAACTGGAGTTAGAAAGTGACTCTACCTTTGTTGACCCATATCCCACATAAGCTGATGAGCCTCTTAAATGTAACACCTTGATACCACAGTCCTGCAACCAGGGATAGAAGACAGAAATGACGAATCAGCACAATGTCTGTCCAATGAGCAGTCAATACAACACTTCTGCAGCAGCTCCTGAAACAAGTTCACTTTTCTTTTTAAAATCTCCAAGAATACAACAATATGATTGCACAAAACATAACAATAAAAAGAAGATGGAAGGTATATAGACTGAAACATGTACCACTGTTTCAAACACATATTTCAGCACGTTATGAAACTAATCTGTTATTACTTAACAAAGACTGCAAGAAATGCTTGGAAAATAATTTTTAGAGATATCTTCAAATAAGATCAATAAAAGCACCCAGTAAATTGTAAGAGACCACAGAAACTGTACAGTGTATTAATAACAATATAAGAATGTTCATAGGGCCATTTTCAAACTACTACAACCACTACTACATATCATAATAATGATAATAATAACAATAATAATTGTACATGAAATACATAAATGCAGTGCAAACTTAGAGACAATCACACTGACAAGGAGTATAACTGTATTTATCCTTTAAAATGAATTCAAGTCCCCCAAAGAATCAAGTTGTCATTTACTGTATTCTGTGTAATTTGGAATCTATTCATTAAACTCAGTAAAAAGAAGAGCAAGAATAAAGGTGTGTATATATATATATATATATATATATTTATATATATAAAGGTTTTTTAACCTACAGCGGATAAAACTGTCCGACTCTTTAACTTAAACTTAAATTAGTCTAAAATTCCTGTTATTATTATTAATTAATTAATGAATTAATACATTTTTTTATTCTAATACTGTTACTTGACAATAGGTGTCTGAATTGAATCTTTACTGTAGAGGAGTTTTGAGGACCTCTGCAGCACTGGCGCCATCTAGTGGAAAAGTATTTGTCATTAGTTTAATATTTTCATATTTAACACTCCCATTTTAATGTGATGGAACAAGTAATCTTGAGTTCTTTCAATATTGAGACAATTGTCTTCAAAGGTTGTTAGTTTCAATCACAAAGTTATCTATTCATGTACTAACCTAAAATGTGGGTCTGTGAGCTCTGATGTAGCCACAGAAATATTTAATCACAAAATAATATTAAAAAAATGCAAGAGTTAAAGCTAAATTCAGATCAAAGTATATGCATGTATATTGTGATATGTGATTTCCTTTGATGTTTTTGGCCATTACGTTTTCTCTTACCGATAGAGTACGACTGTTTTCATTTCACAAAATGCCATCAGGGCCTTATCTACACAACCTTGAAGATTCCCAGGCAATGCAACCATGAGACCTACGTGAGTGTAGGCATGAACAAGTAGCTACATGTAAAAGTAAGTCACATAATAATAATTTGTCCTCATAAAAGTGAGTTTGTGACTATTTAAATGAGGCTAAGAACAGACAGTTACTGTCCAATGCATTAGAGTGTGTGTATTTAGATATACCCTTTATTAAACCACATGAAATCCTTACTGAAATGAAACATTTCTTTGACAGAAGTGACCATGCCAAGAGAGTAGTAGTTATATTCAAAAATAGATGAAGGAATGACAAGGACACATATGATTTCAGTGCAAATTTCGAGACAATCACACTCACCAGGAGTGTAATTTTAGTTATCCTTTAAAATATATTCAAGTCTTCTCAAAGAATCAAGTTATCATTAGGTCCTTCTGGTAGTGTATAGAAAATCTGCTCAAACTCTATTCTACTGGGATTTTCTGAGAGCACAGACCATACTGTTTCTGGTTTTTACACATAGAAGATGGAAGCAGCCCAAGGAGTTATTTATAAATAAATACATACTATTGTGTGAGTCTGAAAATATGCAGAAATAGAGCCTTAGCAACAACAGACAATAGTGAACATGATTCCCACAGCAGGTAATGCCATTTAAATGTGTATCCAACTTTCTTAGATGTGTTTAATCTCACAAAGTTAAGAATGTTACAGAAATTGAATCCTTTCCAGGACAGAAAAACAGGGTTTGCTCCAGAAGAAACACATTTTCTGAACCTTGATGCAAGTATGACTTAATACAACTCTGATCAGTAATAAAACCTTCATATACTCATATCTATGAGTATGGGTGTGTGGTGGTGTCATGCTCCCAAGAGAAAAATAATGGCTGAGGTGCAGATGTAGAGTTGAGGCCCTTCAGGATTGTGCAACACACATCAACCATAATATATCACTTTTTTTTTGTTGGTCACTGTCATTTTTCAAGATACAGCTTAAATCTCTGTGGATATGATAAGACTGTGAATTTACGTGCAGAAGTTGGGTTTGACGTTGTCCCTTCGCTACCAGTGATAACCATGTCACCTCACTGATGTAAATGGCTTCTTGTCAAAAGAAAGAAAAAGAGCAAGACAACATTTCCCCCAGGGCTTCTTTCTATATAATAGCAGGCAAACAGAGTTGTAAGATAACATACATGTAGTTGTTTATTTTGTAAAGTATCAGACAGGCTGAGCTACACTGACTTCAGCAGGAAAAGTCTGCTTTTCCGTTCACATTACGTTTTATCAGATTCATCTAAATGTTAATTTCAGGCCAAATACAACAAACCACTACTTTATTGCGCAACGCAGCACGTCCTGTTATGTGTTTTACGGTGGCGCCACAAGAGGGCGGTCACACAGCAGCTCGACTGAGCCGGAAGTATCATGTCTGTACTTTCAACAATAAAACTACAACGTCGGAAAGGATAGTGGTTTGACATTGTGGCTTGAAATAGCTTTCATGTTCATAATACACTTCCAGTCCTTCAATACGCGGAGTATTTTTTAATATAAAATGGCTAAAACTTAGCAAATTTGACGAAAAGTGCAATAAGAAAGGCCGTGAGTAAGTTATAGCTAGCATAGCAAAAAAAATTTAAAAAATCACCAAAACAAAACAAACAAGCTAAGGAGAAAATATTAAAAATAAAAAACGAAATAGTCAAATATATGCCAAGACACCTGTCAGCACCAAGGTTACTGTCGTTAACGAAATGAAATGAAAAGTAGAATTGTATATTTTTTCGTTAATTTAAATAAATAGAACCCAAAAAAATATATATTAATAAATATTAGTAATAAAACGATAACTAAATTAAACTATATTGTGTACGTGTAAAAAAAAATCAAACGTATGGGCGAAAATTGCTACATTTTTGTCTTTGTCAATGTAACTAAAGTTGAGGGGGGGGGACCTGAACCTTATTCAGTCCTGAATAAGGTTTAGATAAAATATCTGAAAAATAAATAAATACATTTTTAAAAAAATGTATTCATTAACTGAAGAACTAAAAAAGTAAAATTAAAATAAAAAATAATAAACAAAAGATATAGAAAAAGATTGGGGGAAAACTAAACTAATACGAAGGCTATAGCCTAATTATTTAGGGGGGAATAAAACTAATAAAAACGAGCAAATATGCTCTAAAAACCTAATTAAAACTAACTAAATTAGAGGGGAAAAAATAAAGTACAATGAAAAATCTAAAAAGTATTCTAACTTTGGTCGGCACATTTTCAAGTAGTTAAGTGCTTTGTTTTGTAAAGCAACAACAGGAAGTGCTTTCGTATTGCGCGTGAACCGCCTTGACCGAAGTAAAACGAGCCGAAGCTGGACGGGACTTTATGGGATGGGAACAGACGAGGGTGTCCCAGTCTTTCCAGCTCCTGACAGTTTATTGAGGTGGATCAGACACTCGAAGAGATCTGGAGCTCATGTCGGCCGGCAGACACCCTGATACACCGGGACACAGGAGCGGTACGAGGTCTGGAAAATGGGAGCGGTGAAGTGAATCGCAGCCGAAATGTGGACTGTTAGGATGAAAAGCACCAAAGTAAGTTAAAACACACCGGGAGAAGTTAATCAGCTCGAGCATGTCAGTATTGTGATATTTTATTACTTTTTTGCAATGCACAAACTTCGAAATCTTTGGCATTGTAGTTTGGGACAGAGGCAGACCAGCGGACCTCTGTGGTCAGATCAGATTTCACATTTGCCTCTGTGTTTAAGAAACCGCCCCTGGTGTCCCGACTGAACTGACCGGCCTCTAGTGTGTCTTCACCACAAATTACTTGGGGGAAGAGGAAAAAGACATTACTGAGAGTGTAAACTCTTCAGCGAGATGCGCACAAAGGTGGCATGTGGAGTTGTGATTGACAGTTGAAAGGGGCGGGGTTGCAGTGACACTAGTACTAAAAAAAAAAAAAAAACCCTGTGGTGATTATTTTTGGTATTTTATCTGCAAAAGAGGGCAGAAGGTTCGTCTGCTTACAGGTTTGCCACGTACAGCACGTTTGATGTGCAGAGGTGAGTGCATTGTAGGCAACTCTTCTGTTAAGTTCCCACAGCAGCAGGGTTCTTATGGTTTGCTTTGTGGTTATGCTGAGCAAGCATTGACAAATTTCTCACAGTTGGTCATACTTGGATGATACTGATGGAGAAATATTGGAAACCTGGCACACAGGAAAAGTGGGGGGAAAAAAATCACAGAAGAGCTCAAAGAAACTGGTTTATGGGGCACAGCACAGCAGTGATTATTTTCATGCATGCTGTCATGAAAAAA
Source organism: Siphamia tubifer (assembly GCA_020466265.1). Lineage (NCBI taxonomy): Eukaryota > Metazoa > Chordata > Actinopteri > Kurtiformes > Apogonidae > Siphamia > Siphamia tubifer. The sequence continues at coordinate 24,675,576 of CM035795.1, read as the reverse complement.
AGTCTTCAACTTCATCTATTCCAGCCCCATTAATATTAAAAAAAAAAGTTAATCACAGCCCATCTTTTATCACTCTCACTCTAAAGGCTTTGCAGTAAAATTTACTTTGATAAATGTGATCAGGCTCATTGGTTGTAAATGTATTTATGTAGCATACTTAGACTCATTGCAGCTTAATTGTTTTAAAACACTTAAGTACCATCAATTTAATTTAAACTGTGTGCCTCTTCCATGGTGTCGCGCATTAATTTGGCTTAAAAGGATTAGTGTGGCATCCATCTTCTTATTACACACTTTTCAGCTTTGAACTTAAAGATTAAAATGAGAATGAGCAGCTTCACTGACAATACATTAGTGGCTCTGAGAACAGTGAACAAACTGAGAACTAAACACAGTTTGGCATATATGCCAGAACACAGAGTAAAAAGCAGAGTTAATAAGAGATTGTGTTAGGTGCTCTCCCTGTTTTCTGCATTAAATGGGCGTTATCATTCTTTCTTTTAAGTGTCAATGCATTTTCACACAACTGGCTCAAAAGCTTTAAATAATGCTTTATTTGTTTGTTGATATGTTTGTTCTTGCAAGCAATTAGACTATGACACTCTTTTATTTTGCAGAAAAACTCTAAAATAAATCGACTACTCTAATAAATAAGTACATTTATAAATGAACTGTTTTTAACACCTGATGCAATGACAGAAAAGGTCATTTTTCTGCTTTCCCGGGATAGAACAGTGTGAAAAGACCTCTGAAAGTGAGAAGGAGTTGGGGCGTGATTTCACAGGCCTTTGCCAATTGTCCACTCGGGGTTTGCAGCTCTTAACTGCTGCCGCTGCTGGGTAATTGCAGTAGTTAGAATGTGTCTGATTTGAAGGCAGCGCCAGCAGTGGTTTGCTGTTAGATGAGATTTATTGGTGAGAGACTGAGAGAAACATCTGGTGCATAAAGTTCACAATCACCTCTGAAGCAACAGATGGAGCGAAAGATGCAGTAAGGGAAGAGGGAGAGACGAGTTAAGTGTGGCTGCAAAACCACACAGAGGCGATGAGCTGCTGAAGACCGGTGGTAGACATGTAAAACTTATGACCACTTGGTTTTACTGGCAGTTTTCCCATGTTTAGTCTTCATATGGTTTGTGGTTTTCTAACAGGGAAGACTTCCAGGAGACCTCAGTTTTGTTGGAGGTTGAAACATTCTAGGCAGCAAGAACAGGAAGACGACCTGATTCAAGTGTAAGAATTATGATGAGCAAAATGCACTTTGTCTGACATTTTTCCAAAATATAGATGATTAATTTTTATCAAGGTAGGACATGTTTCCTGATTGCATTCCAAGATGGGCTGTTTAGTTTCTAACAAGTTCAACCAGAAACTATAGTGTTAGGTTTCATTCTTTTAATAAAATATTTGTTTACCAAGCTTAGTTTGACAGGATGAAACACATTCATTCCTGTTTGGTCAAAACCTGTAGCTGAGAACAACACAATCAGATGTGTGGCGGGACCTTATATGCAAACTAATCTTTCTTGACCCATTTTGTGTTGTTATTATTGACGTCTTAAAGGAAACTGCATTTTAATGTGTGAAAAATCACAGGCATTAACTATCACTTAACTTTCCCCCCATTTTCCCTCTATCAAGGATGTTATGATATTACTTACATCTGTCATATTATGTATAAACTACTTCACTGGTTTCAATCAAACTAAGTGGACCAGTGGGATATGGGCCAGTAAGGAGCCTATTAAGTTGTGGAGCAGATTCAAAAACAGCATATGATCCTGTAATGAAAAACATGGTGAGACTGGGCCTAGGTAGAAGAATGCACCTGCAGAGTGTCCTGTTTGTTTTTAATTGCTTCATCTATAAAATATGACAAAATTATTAAAGCTGAAAAACACATTACCCGTAATTTAAACATGGAGTCTCTCTGATTGCTTTGTCAGATTCACAAATGACTAAGAAGCAATTCCTTCAACAGAAAAAAGTTGATTCTTTTTGCTGAAATATGAAAATGAGTTTTCCATTAAAATAAATTGCCATAAATTGTCTCTTTATCAGCTATTTAAGTGGCAAACTGGTGTCGTAGAAGCACTCGACTAACTACAGGAGTAAATGTACTTACTTTCTATCACTGGTGTTCACATTTTTATTGCAGTGCAGACACTACTGCTTATTTATTGAATGAAATACATCAGCACTACGTATTACAACCATCAATTATATAATTCATGAACTCTCAGCAGGTAAGAAAAGTTCAAGGTTTGAAACAAATGAAACGCTGGTTAAAGGTGATCAACTTTGTCTGAGTAGAGTTTAAGCCATCACAGCAGACCCAACGTTAACCCACTAGTAGATTGCAGCTCTGTAACCTCATCCTCTTATGTAAGTCTTAAACCTTAACCCTTATAACACCTGATAACACAAGCTCAAGTCACTGAGTGCATCTCTACTGTGGCAAGACTGACAAAGAGTAAATAATTTACTTTTTTTTCACTAGAACATTTTGACATAGATCTCTTAGAAAGTGTAAACATGTCATGGACGTTTATACAACCATACTCATTCATTTACTTTTGTTGGGTACATCATGTGAATTATAGCCTCTGTAATCCTTTCCTAATTAGTTTGTGGGCTAGGAATAATAGCATTGAAAAAAAAACAACAAACTGAAAGCATAACAGAAATACGACAGTCCATGTAGTTTTGTTGCTGCTAAACCCACTCCAAGTTTTGACAGATGAACCAAAACCCCCAACGCCATCATTTTTAAGGTCATTTCTGCTTAATACATAACAACTTCACCACCCTTTGACATATTTTCTGCTGTGTCATTTCTGAGTGACTTGATATAACTGTTCCCTTGCAGTTCTTGCACAACTGTTAACCTCTGGCCAATGCTAATACTGCTTTAAATGTTTGTCTGTGTTTAAGTACACATTGTGTATTTGAACAGGGTGAAATGTGCACAGTTTTCACTTGCACAATATAGACACACAATAGAGGAATGTATTAATATTTGGAAACAACAAGGAATAATGAGCATTTGTTCTGTAAGTACATGTTTTCTTGAGTTTATTTATTCACAGTTTAAATAATACAGTTTTGTAATTCTTCGTCATCGTGTGGATGTTGGTTATTTATTCAGTTATTAGTTTTAAATTCACTCATAATCACACACTGGAAAAAGGAATATTTGGGTGGGTGACGAATAGTACAATTCTAACTCCCCTTGTGTCGCACACTAATTAAAAATAGCCATGGTTAAACATTGATAACATGTTGTTCCTCTAAAAGGATCAACTTAAGCAATACCAAAATTGTTGGTGATATATTAAAATCTTGACTTTAAAATGTTATGTGGTTTGACTGTCTGGTCTGTTTGTGACCTTTGTAATAAGAGCATATTTTCCAATAAAATAGGAATATATGACAGTTTTATAATGTATATATCACAGAAATTATTGATGCATATGCATGATGTCAAACCAAGTTCTAATCAAAAATATTTAGTTTGTAAAATGGATGTCATATAGTGTGACACTATCGCATATTTTAAACTTATAAATCTCACCAAAATCAATAGAACACAAGGGAAATGGTATCAGCAAAATATCCAAAAAAATTTAGGGAGTTTTTACAAGGAACTTTAGAAATAGGCTAAAATATGTCGTAAAACTTTAGAGCATTCCTTTCCTTGGAATGATAACTTGTTAAAATATTATGTGTGTGTACTGAACATTCAGAAAAAATATTCAATATCAAAGTAGAAATGATTAAAAAGGTCATTGACATATATTGCTGATGAGGTCCAGACAGAGAGAGCATATCACACCAGTGCTCAATTTAACTTTTAAAAGAACATTTATGTATAAGTTAAGTCTAGAGTCCCAGCAACAAAAATAAACACTTTGTATGAGAGATGTTTGAAGTTTAAAAAAAAAAAAGTTTTTTCAGTCTTATTTGTCGTCCACCCATTTAAGTCCTTGGCATACAACAGATTGAAATTAAAAAATTCTTTTAACTACCCTCATTGTAGTGCCTAAACTAAGAAAGTGCAAATGAACTCTTTGATTGAAGAAGAAATTGGGTTACACCCGCTGGGAAACTGAGGAGGAGAGAAAGCGAAGCTGCTCAAGTTGCACAAAAAACTTTAAAGTCTTGCCACAAAGTTTTACAAAGACGATGGCATTGGATCAGAGAGGCTGTTCCTCTAAAGTCACATTTTAGTCTGAGGGAGTTTGGATGCTGTAAGGTGACTGACTCTGCAAAACGAATAATAATAATAATAATAATAATAGAGAACTAGTAAAACCAGGAGCGGTATTGTTGACCCTCACCTGTGACCACCCAGGTCACCTGACAATGAAAAGACATCGTATCATGTGCTGATTTGACATTCTGTGAGAGACATGCACTCCTATACATCTGAAAATGACCTCTTTGTTACAAACCTGTCACAGTCATGCCCAATAAGTGATCTAAAATTGACTTGATAACTTTTGATCCCACGTGTGTAGGTGATTTTCACCACTGACTGGAAATAGCAATAAAATCATTAGAAAAATGAGAAGTATTGACTGGAAATAATAAAAGAAATTAAAGAGTGGGAACTACTGTTTGTTATCGTATCAGTTACGAGAAGCAGGACGTTTTCAGTTATTAGTATCTGTTGTTAAAAAAAACAATTACCGTACATCCCAGATTACGTTTACAAGATACTGCAAAGCATCTGGAAATATATTTCATTTAATCTGAAACATCACGTAAACTAGTGGGTTGACACAGGTTTTTATTTGTCCTAACATGGGCTATGTGTGTGGACCAAGTTTCCTGTTTGTTCGGTGATAAAAATTTGAGGACGTCTCCCATCCATGTAATGTATTTATATTTTTTGAGAGGGTGTGGCCGAGCCGTTTTGCGCGATTTTTTTGGGGGGCCAACTTCAGATTTTGACATTTTTTGCTACCCTTGAATGTGGGGTCAAATAAAATGAACTTTTTTTAAAAGCCAAAAGGGTGAAAATTGGGGTTAAAGAAGTGAGAGAAAAATAATAATGGAACCATTTGGTTTTAATAGGCCCTCGCCGACATGGCATGTCAGTGCTCGGGCCTAATTAACTCTGAACACAATAAACCAACGTTTTCTTTAAAAATCGTCCTGACCTTAAATTTTTTTTTAAATTAAATGTATGTTTTATTTGTGTGTGTGTGCAGGACGTCATGGCATTCCTGTTGTGGATTGGCCTGCCACTACTGGTCTCGGTCCAGTCCAGCACCGTCAACAACTGCCACCCCAGTTGTCGCTGTGAGGTGGAAAGTTTCGGCCTGTTTGACAGCTTCAGCCTGACCAGAGTGGACTGCCGAGGGCTGGGTCCCGGCTCCACCATGCCTGTCCCAATCCCATTGGATACCACCCATCTAGACCTGTCCTCCAACACCCTGGGGCCACTTAGCGACACCATGTTAGCTGGTCCAGGGTACACCACTCTCGTCAGCTTGGACCTCAGCAACAACCACATCACAAAAGTCAGTACTGGGAATTAGTCATATTGAGTTTTGTTTGAGCACAAATGTATTTTTATCACCTCTTTATCAGCTTTGCTAATGCACCTGCAGACAGGGTACTGACTGCAGCTATCAAAAAACAACGGACAACAACAGAGTACCTTAAAAGTGAAGCAAAGGTGGAAGTGTTATCAAATATAGCACCACTGAGCTGTTACACCTGGGAATTATTCTGGCTTCATTAGCTTAATTTGGAAGTATTTTAGTGATCCTTTTGTGACCACCCCCCTATCATTAATCAGATTTGTAAGTATGATTGGTAGCTTTGTTATCACATTTGTTGAAAAAAATCTGTTAGAAAAACATCTGTTCAAAAATGTTGGAAAAACACATTTTTTTCTCAACAGATGGCTCTCCATCAAGTTAAACTAACATGAATGTAAAATTATGTTGTTTAACAAATGTTTCCTGAAGATTTACCTTGTCGTCAAGTTACCATTAGCATTAGTTCACCCATCCCTCCACATATTTCCTCAGCTCCATTACTTTGTCAACATTTGGTCCCTTCTCTGTGATTCCTAAAGCAATGGTAGAGCTCACCGTTGTTATGTCTACTGTATATTTAAAAAGCTTTAATCCTTCTTGTGTCTCCCCCGTTATCTCATGATTTACAGGTAAGCCCAAATGCCCTGTCCAAGCTGCGTTACCTGGAGTCTCTGGATCTGAGCCACAATGACCTGGAGATCCTCTCCATAGACTGCTTCTCTGGACTCCCTCTGGCTGAAGTGGACCTCAGCCACAACAATTTTCAGGAGTTTGACACAAATTTGTTTGCTGCCAAAGTTAATGGTGAACCAGTCAGCGTGGACCTGTCTCATAACAAACTCACATCAGTCTTTACAAGTTTGCATGGAAAGGTTTTACACATTCAGAGCTTAAATCTAACAGCAAACCAGTTGTCTAGTGTGCCACGGCTGGCTGGACTTCCACTGAGGTACCTCAACCTTGATGGTAACCCCATCACCCGCATCAAGGAGGGAGCCTTTGCTCATCTGGAAGACCTGGTTTATTTATCTATCAGTGGCCTCAAGGAGCTCCAGGAAATTGAGCCATATGCCTTCAAGGGCCTGCAGAGCCTCCAGGTTTTGGATCTTTCCAACAATCCCAAGCTTACAACATTGAACCCTACGGTTTATAGTGGTCTGGACTCCCTACAAGAGCTAAATTTGTCCAACTCTGGGGTGGTGTCATTGCCAAATGATATGCTGACCCATCTGCCAAGTATTAAAAGTATCACACTTGGACAGAACATCCGCTGCAGGAGGACACAGAAGCAGGGACAGTTCCACTGGCAGCTGGGCCAAATCCAACACAATGAAGAATTGAACTGTAATGCTGATGGCATAGTGTTGTAAGACTGCACACATTGGAATGGACCACTCTCTACTATGTTGATGCCAGAACTGTGCCTTATTTTCTTTATTATGCAAAATACCTGTTTCATGTTCTCACTGAAGTACAACTGTTCAAGGGTCTCATTGGTTTAAATCCACCTTCATGTAATCTTTATGCAAATACCATAAATGCTGTATTATTTGATCATCTTTTTTTCCCATTTACATCTTAACACTTTGTTTAACTGGATAAAAAGAACAAATCTTTTATAAAGCCAAGACATTAACTAACTATATTACATATTTAATGTACAGTGGGACCATATTAAGTGTCATTTGCACTTATTTTATCAGTCAGGTTTTTTTTTTTCAATGCACTTACACCATGCCAAACTGTTATTCAGTATAATATCAAATGCTATGCATTACTTATATCTACTGAAGAACATCTTAACACTTGTGACCACTAAGACGCTTCTGTTTGAACTTTGAATGTGTTCATTGGTTCTGATTAGCTTTGTCAGTCAATGGTCATATTTAAATTTTCCATATTCTTTGTTAGAGACTGAAGGCACTACATTAATAAAGCTGAGGGACTTAATTAGATGACTTTGATTATGTTTACACATGGTCTCTAGTTTTAGGCAATTGTTCTTTTTTTTAATCATACTGTTTACTGTACAACCCATATATATAGGTTAACATGGTGCTCGGCCATCAGTTCTCTGTGACCCGTCAGGTCCACGTCCAGTTAAATTAAACTGCTGTTGAAAATGTTTGACCAGTGAAGTCTGACAGTTTCCACATATTTTGTTATGAAGTTATACGGTCTGCTATTGATGTTTAAACACCCTTGTGCTCAGTGCTGTATAATGTGTAACCTCACCTTGGCATTCCTGTGGTATTTCTATGATGCTTAGATGATGATCGGCCTCAAGACTGCATGTTATGGATATGGAATGTCAGAAATCTGTAAAAGTTTGGAAACACATTGTTTTCAGTTGGTTTATTGAAAGTCAAATGGTTACAGTTGAAGTGTAGAGGTTTATATTTGTATGTGTGTATATTGTATATAATAATTCTATGTGACTTGTATGTATAATAAAATCTGTATTCTCTCATTTGCTGCTTCTCTAACTCATGTTCTTTTGTATTCTTTTTAAATGGCAACAATTGTTAGGTGTGTCAGCAAAGGGGAATAAACAACCACTGGAAATGAAACCACAAAAGGAAAGACTTTGTCAGCGTCTACACTGTAACATTTTGTGAGAAATCCTGTTTTTAGTGCCTTGTGTGATTTGTTTCTCTGCACAGAAGTGACTCAAAACAGGGTGTGTCTCCCCACAGGATAACACATTTTCCTTATTTGCACAACTCAGGAACATGTGTATATGCTATTTTTTTTTTTTGTCTTGATTGGTTTGAAAGTGTCAGCACACAACACAAACAGACACATACATTTGTGGCTTTGGAGGAGTTTGTAAAAAGACTAAAGTGGGCAGACATGTCGGGGTTTGGCAGGTTACTATGCTACACTGGGCTGGTATCCTGCCAAGAAGGAGACAACTAGAAAAAGCAGGAAGAGAGGGGGAGTGCTGGGTCGTAGTCGCGGCAGCTCACAGATCTCCTGTGTGAGTGTTTGGCATTGAGTGTTTCTCCTGTGAGACACAGAAAACATTCACATCATGCCCTTCTTTCTGTAACATATCTTCTCTTAGACTCAAAGACCCCCAGAATGAGCCAAAAAGGGCTCTAAATAAACCAAAGGGGTTTCAAGAGATGTCAGGGTGGTTGGGTGAATCCTTCCAACTGTGCTTGAGAAAACAATATCAGCTGTTCCTCAGATTTTATTAGAACCCACATTGATATGAGCGTTTTGAGATACCTTTAAAAAAAAAAATCTGTAGTTGTTTGAAGCTGGAGTCTATTTATGCCTATGTGCACATCTATTCTCTTCTACTTTATAGGAGGCAGCCTCAGTGGATGACCCTGTTGGAGAAAACACTTCCAGATGTGTGTTTTTTGTCCATCTCCTGAGGCCTTAGCCTGTTGAGACCTAAGCAACTATCCATTCATCAGAAACTGTCCGGCACAAATGCTCACTTCAACACTGTGAAATTGCAAAGTAATGCAAGGAATGCAACAGCTAAACAAATCAGGTTACAAAGTAAAAGTAGGGGATTTTTCCTCTGTGATACTATTAGTGTAGCTTTTAAACTCACGGATGATGATGTTTGCTTTTTGAGATGCAGTTGCTGTGCTTTTAACTTTGAGCTACATTTCAGCAAGAACTTAATTTGAAAGTTACACTAAAGTAACAACGTGTCACATATCAGTTTACACATCAGTCTCTGTATTTCTGTAACATTCAATCTGTACAGTACAGTGCAGACCAGATTACCTCCCTGATAAAAACTAATGAGATAAGAATGTCCTGTACATGTTGTATGATGTCTGTGGAGATGAGATGTACTATGTAATGTGTTGGAAAAAAAAGTAAACCAATGGTGCCAGGCACAACAAACCCCGCCCTTTGCAAATGTTTTACCTGATTTTCCCCTTTCTCTTATCCTTGTAAAAAGAGATTTTTAGTGACTTTGAACTTGACATTTGACCTGCATTTACAAACTCTTATTTAACATTTTGGGATCTATTCTGGACCACCTTGCCCCCTTTACTGAAAATGTCATGGAAATTGGTCCAGTAGTTTTTGTGTAAAATTATTGACAGACAGACAGACAGACAGACAACTGGGCAAACAAAGAAAACAAAAACCAAGTGGTGTCAGGCACAACAAACCCTGCACCCTTGCAAGTGTTTTACCTGATTTGCCCTTATTTCTTATCATTGCAAGAACACATTTTTGGTGACTGTGACCTTGACCTTTGACCTACATTCACCAAAATTTTAATATGATCTATTCTGAACCTCATTGTACCTTTTCTGAAAATTTCATGGAAATTATTCTAGGAGTATTTGCGTAAAGTTGCTAAACAACCAAACAAAAACAAACAAACCCCTCTCCCTTTTCAGGGGTGGGGTAAAAAAAAAAAAATAGAACCAAAACCAGTACCCTTACATCCCCTTTGGGGGTTAACATTTCCACCATGAAAGCAAACGGTATCTGACAGAATTTTTGAATATACAGTGATCATTTCTTGTAAAGAGGAGGAGTAACTCGGCCTCATACTCCTTCATACTCTGTTGTTGTTTGTTGTGGTGTGAAGAGATGTCAGATGAACAATCCCTGGTGGACAACACAGGGACAATAATCAGTACAACAATGCCACAAGAGTCCTTTTTCAGATATCTCTCTGCAGATAGAGCTGAAACTGGGTCAGTCACGTTTGAGGCACAGAGATGTGTTTTCACTTGTGCTGAAATACGGAGGCATAACTAGAATAACTTGATTTTATAGAAAGATGAATTTTTCTCACTTATTTATTGAATAATTAGTGCCAGGAGGGGGAAAAAATTCAATGAATATCAAAGTATCTGCTCTTATTATTTATTCTTTAGCTTTGAGAGCGGCATCATTTAGACTTGTTTTTAACAGTGGAACAGGGCGTGAATGAAGAAATCAAAAGGTAATCACTTAGTTCTCTGCAGTGGTCTGGCTCTGAGATGTAATTACTTCAAAACAGAGGGGGGCTTTGAACTGTGTATAATTAATTCAGGCAAGTAGAACCAGGGTGTCTTTATTAAGCGCTCTGTTCTTGCTTGAACAACTATCAAACAAATGTAATTTGACCTTCCCTGATAGATCCTTTGGAGGATTAAGTCATCCATGCAACTAATTCACTTTGCTTCAACAATAAGCTCACACTGCTTCAAACTCTGCAAGGTTTTACTTTTCATCCCCAGAGGAAGAAGTGAAACCTAAGATTATTTGTTAAGAGGCAGGTTTCATTTTAATATTAGTGTGTCAGCTTACAAATAACATCTTTTATATGTTTTTGTGAAGTTTTCTTTGGACAATAGTCATATTGACATACTGACTGGTGCTCTGAATGCCCTTTGGCACGCTGTGCTGCTGTGACAATAGACACCAAGACAGTGTCAGCGTAAATGCAGCCCGGCACAGAGGTTTTGTTTTTCAGACTAACAAAAGATCACATTGGCTTGTCACAGGTCACAAAGACTCATTTGTAACATTGTATGAAACCACTGTACCACCTTTCAATAAACTACACTAAATGGAGGCAAGATTTCTACAAAGACAATCAAGTGTAATTGGATGAAGATTTTTGGAATAATAAATGACTGATTGGAGTTCATTTATGGTCAACTTGTTACAGACTCTGCATATTAATGTTTGACCTTGTCTCAGCTTACATATGTATTAAATGATTTTAGGTTTTCATTTACTGCATCAGTAGCACGTGAGATCAGGTATACCTGTGAAAAACATGGCTTTGCATGCCAAGCAATGTATTCTGGATCATGTTTCTCAAGTGATAACGTTTCCATTTTGGTTGGCATAAGGTTTTCATAGGCAGAGAATAGTTCCTCAATAGGAGGTGTGTGCATACAAAATAACAATCATACACCACTCGAAAATGTAAGCCAAGAAGGTAGTCATTGATAGCAACTGCAGTCAGGCTCAAACCTGTTGGCTACATAAACACCTTTAAAACAGATATAGTTTCTCGAAGTTGAGATAAGGTTAAGTCTGTTTTTGCTAAGATGGAAATGTGTCTAATGAACACAACCTTTATTCTATTACAGACAGAAAAAAATACATGCAACAAACATCGACCAAGAAGGTGGGCCACTTCGACCCACAGCGATGATCCTCAACCACTCAGCTCAAAGATAAGAACTTTTACTAATGTAATTGGTCACTTTGTTGACACAGCTGTAAATACCCGTGGGTGATACTACCCATTTAAAAGGTCAACACAGAGCAGAGGTTATGTTTCTGCACATACCAACACCAAGTAGGTAGAAACACATTGTCTGTCTTTAGTGCCATATAAACACCATGACTCTAAATTGTTCCTATTCTTTACATGGAAAAGGAAGAACAGCAGTGGGAAAACAAGACACGAAGGGCAGCAGAGCACAAAGAGCACCAGAAAGTAAACACCAGCAAGCGTAACGCAACATAAGCTGGTCCAAAGCACATAGGGATGAAGTTGCAGCTACAAACACAGTCATAAAAGTTACATCCTTTGGAGAAATGCTAGAAATGTGCACTTTTAGACGCGTGACGCAGGTGTTAGTAATAAATAGTACTTTAGATTGAATAATTTCAAAAGCTATGACAGGAAATGACAGGCAGGCTTTGGTGTTATTTCAATGAATCAGCATTGCTCACATATAAAGCGTATGAACAGCTCAGTGTTGCATCACTTCTCTCATACTGGTGGTCTGAGGAGGGAGTTTCCCAGAGGAGTAGGGATATATCCTGAGCCCGCTGCTCTCTCCTCATTCTCCTCCATCTGGTTTCAATCAGGGCTGCACTCTGTATAAGTTTTCTCTAAAGATACCACCTTTATTTTTCCCCTCCCTATGCCTTTTTTTTTTTCTTGGCCTCCTTTGACTCTGTATCCACGCTCTACATTTTTAATAAGTGAAAGCAGGTTTGACTAAATGCTCCACAGCAGACGCATCAAAACAAAGTCAGGGTGAAAAAAAAAGGAACAAGTGGTGCCCAGTAAAACAAACCTCACCCCCCCTTGTAGACATTTTACCTGATTTGTCCTATCTCTTATCATTCCAAAAACACATTTGACTCTGCCCCCTGAAGGGAAGAGGGGTTTTGTGTTTGAGTCAGTTTGTTTGTTTGTCTGTCTGTTTGTTTGTAAACAGGTTTACACAAAAACTACTGGGCCAATTTCCATGAAATTTCCAAAAAAAAAAAGGTGTGAGGTGCTCCAGAATAGATCCCATTAAAGTTTGGCAAAAGTAGGTCAAAGGTCACATTCACCAAAAATGTGTTTTCACAATGATAAGAGACAGGGTAAATCAGGTAAAATGTGTGTTGTTGATGATGACTGTGACCATTGACCTACATTCACCAATATTTAATGGGATCTATTCAGGACCACCTTGGACCTTTCCTGAAAATGTCATAGAAATTGCTCCTGTAGTTTTTGTGTAAAGCTGCTTCCAAAGAAAAAGACAGACGAACAAATACACAAACCGACTTTAAAAACAATACCCCTCTCCCCAGGGCAGGGTAAAAATGTCAGACAGTCAGAAGGACCAAAGTGTTCCCATTTCTGATTGTCATCAAGCTAAAGCTCACCGGCCAAATATTGATCTGTTCCTGTATAAACACACCATGTGTCCATGACCTGAACTCAGAGGTAAGAGGACATGATTAAAGTTAATATTTTTGATCTTTCCATTTTCAGAACAACTTCACTACTGCATTTTAAAGTGAGATGAAATGGTTAGATATGATAATGACTTTTGACTGGGTCAGTAAGAAGGAGAGCTGCTTGAATTAGATTAAAAATGACACCTACGACCTCCAAATCCACACAGGCTAAAACTGAATTAATATGTTATGTTTCTAAGCTTTAGTGTGCTACAAAAGGTCAAAAGAAAGTATACAGACATGAATGTCTTTTTCCTCTTCCATATAAAAAGAAAAGAGAATATCTGATCATAAAGATAAATACTTAAACTGCTTTTTAAACACTTCTTTTTTTCCACCACAGGTAAAAGTGCAGAAGAAAATTGTAGATTTTAGACTATTTTCAACAGTCAATCTGGAGTCAGCTCAACAGTATCAGCCTCAGTGCCCCCCCCCCTTCTACAACATTAAAATTCAAGCTCAGATGATGAAAAGAAAAAAAACCAAACAAACACCCCAAGCAAAAGGTACAGTATAATTTCTAACATGCAAATATTTGGAGGAATGTCAGTTTAATGAAAAATGTTAAGACAAAAAAAGCAGCTTAAGTTCAAACAGACTGTAAGTGTGGATATAAGCTGGAGCTTAGACTCACAAGGCCCAAAAATCAGTGATGATGAGGTTAGTACCTCAGACATGAGCAAATGAGGTGACTGCTTCACTGCACTGTAATTATATCCACATGATTGGGCCTGTGGATTATGCTGCTTGGCTCAAGCTATACTCTTTCCTAAACTTAAGTGAGAGATACTCCTATGACCTTTTAAAGCCGACCTTCTCGCTATTAAATATTCTAAAACAGCCCATGTATTCTTATACTTTCTACACAATAAAATACTCACTAGGTTAGAGGATGAGGATATGTGTAATGGGCATTTATAATATTACTGTTACTGTCCAGTCTCTGTGATTCCTTGTTTGTTCACTTTCACTTCTAAAACACTGAAAAGTTAACAGTAATGGAATCCTGTCGGTGTCAATTATCCTTGTTAAGTCACGTGCTTATTTGGTTGCTAAGACTGCCCTCTAGTGGAAAGAGCGAATAATTACAAGACAGTCCGTAGAATAAAACTGGAAAATAGTCTGGCATAGATGGAGCTCTGGGAAAAAATTATGAGACCACTGCAATTGCCTTTGAAATCAGTCTGTTTGCATGTATGATGAACATTCCATTAGTCTCTTTTGTTCCAACACAAACACACTGTGGCTCAGTTGGTGGAGCGGGTCGTCCATTGACTGAAGGGTCTTGGCTTGAGCAAGGCACTTAACCCCCCCCTCCTCCATCTGCTCCCTGGGTGCCTGATATGACAGCCCACTGCTCCTAGTTGCTTGTGATGGGTTCAATGCAGAGGACACATTTCAGTGTGTGTAAACCTTACTGACAATAAAGACTATTATATTTATTCTACTGGATAAACATCTAATCCATGTTTTATTTAAAGAGAAGTATAAACACTACTACTGTGGCCATCACCATCTTCTTACAGTAGACAAAACTGTGTTATTAGTACTGCAAAAGGAAATTAAATCCAAAAATACTGATTGAAAACTGAACGTCTGCTCTGAAAATGTCCTCAAACTCTGAGGACAGGTTTTTCTCTCTCAGGACAATGCTCCTGGCCTCAACTAGATCAATAAAAGTATGGATGGCAGACCCTTTTACAGTATGTCCAGCCCAATCTGCAGACCTGAACACACTTTGAAAACGTCTGGAGGAACAATGATGTTCACAGACCTTCAAACACTGCTGAACTTCTCTGCCAGGAGCTGCATAGTCATCCAACAGCAATGGAGGAGAACCAAGATATATGAAAGCTGTCACAGAAAATCAGGATTATTCCACCAAATATTAATGTTTGAACTTTTCCAAAGTTACATCATTAGTTTTATATATAAATGAATATGATCTGGTTTCCTTTATATTATTTAAGGTCTGAAAAACACCTGCATCTTTTTGTTATTTTGACCATGTGTTGTAGGGCATTAACTACAATGTCGACTAGTTGACACGTTGACTTTCGTAGCACAAGTCGACTTAAATTTGGACGAGTCGACAAGTCGCATGTTATTCTTTCTCTCCCTCTCTCGCGTAAACACAGACCAGACATAAACGAGACACCTGCGGGTAAGACAGTTGTGGTGGGCTAACAAAACAATAGTGACACACACGCACATCGCATATGTGGAAATACTTAACTGTCGATGAAAAAAAAACAAAAACCGGTACGCATCTTAAGAGGTATCGGCTAATGTGAATGATACGAGCAGCATTAGCTAGCTAACCAGTGATAAGCAGACAACACTCTTTTTCCTCCAAACACATGATATAGACAGTGTTGTGTTCCTCTTTTTGGCCTTAAACTTATTACATGTAATATATAAAGTGAGGACGTGTGACAGACGTGTGGACAGTCCAGTTTTAGAGCAGTGGGTCCAGACCAAATGGAGACATATGTTCACCTACTGATGTTCAGTTACATTTAACAGAAAACTCTTTGCTAATGTTAGCCTTTGTTTTGTTGCAGTTAAGGTACTGTTTGTCTCTTGTCAGTAGACATTGTTATGTTGCACTGAACTTTAATATAAGTTACTCATTACTGGACAGACATGTGTCCGTGTTTTTTGTTTTGTTTATTTAGCCCTGTGTCTGTTGTTTGTCCGCTGACAATGTGATGACGCCATCATGACCCAGTCGACGCGACTTTATTGATGGATAAGTCGACTTGAAAAAAAAAACCTAAAGTCGTTAATCGTTAAAAGTTGGGAGAAATGTTTATTTTACGTTAACATTACCTATGAATGCTATAATTAGAGAAAGTGATAATATTGCAGTGGTCCCCAAGATCTGCATTTATGAAGGTAAAGGCTGCTCTTTTTCTCATTCTGAGCAGCTTTCCTTCTAATATTATGAGGGTTTATTGTAACGTGTGCACATTTTGACTTGTAACTCTTTATTTTAGCACAAAAGCAACAAAAGCCAAGCTATACTGAACTAGTGTATGGAAGTTATTTTTAATACATCAACATTGACAACACAGGCAAAATAAACCCACTGAAAATGTGTTTCAAGGCTAAGATGACATCTGACAGACAGCAGCACTCTGTTAAGAACTCAGACTAAAGTAAATGTCATGGTGACTCTAACCTTTTAGGAAATCCAACTGTAAAAGCTTCCTCTCTCTACTGCTTCAATTCCCTAAGCATACAAAAGTCTAGAGAGATTATTAAATAGAATTTTTTTTTTCCCCTTTTACCGACAAGTAGTCAGATAATTAGTTCACAGCAGAAACCGGCTGCTACAGACAAGGAACATGACATTCTAAGGACCTCAGTGTCCTCAGAAATAATAATAAATACAAAAAAAAAAAAAATCAGAAATTTTTTGTGTTTGACAAATAATTACATGCTCTCCACGTGTCCAGCACCAATAAAAAATAAACATGTCTGTATACGTATTGTTTGA
This sequence comes from Siphamia tubifer, assembly GCA_020466265.1. Taxonomy (NCBI): domain Eukaryota; kingdom Metazoa; phylum Chordata; class Actinopteri; order Kurtiformes; family Apogonidae; genus Siphamia; species Siphamia tubifer. Next base: position 24,658,846 of record CM035795.1, on the reverse strand, counting down.
CATGATGTCAGATGAGCTCCTCAGCAGTTGAGAATAGAGTTGCTCCTCAAGATGCGTAAAACCTTCCTGGAGGTGTAACTGTACTCGTACTGCATGTGTTCATGGAAGAAATACAAATATCCTGAAAGAGAAGAGAATGACATTAATGCCATGAGTTTCCATAACCTTTAACTGCAATGAGACTGTTAACATTTTAGACTTCAAGAGTTCAATCCTTTTATTTTATTTAGAAATACCTAACTTTCATTTACTATTCACTCCCAGCCCTTGTGCGTTTCCTTTCTTGTGACTGGTTTTCCCTCAGCTTTAATATGTCTGATGTTGTGGCATCATTCCACTGGTACATTGAATTTTTTTTTTTTTTTTTTTAAAGTTGTTGATTTTTCTTTGTTAGTCTGTAAATATTAGTTTATTGGTAGATTTTCATTACTTACTATGACCGAGTGAGTTGGATGTAGCTGTTTTCATACCTGAAATATGGATCTCCAACTCAGGAGATTTAGCCAAAAATAGCTTTTTGCTGAAGGGTACCCACATATAAGTACAAGTACTACTACAGATATATATGATACATATATTTCCATACAAATGAGTGTTATTATTATTATTATTATTACTACTACTATAAGTATCACTTCCCCTACCTTCAGAACAATACAGACACTTAAACTATAATAATGCACTGTACTTTGTTATTGTGGTGAATAAATAGATATTTTGCCCATTAGGAAGGAGATAGCAGAAGTTTAATGCTGCCTATTTTCCTTAATATTAAATGTTGTTGGGTTGTGTGTTTTTGTCTTAGATACCTTTACTTGTTTTTAGCTTAGTCTTATCTGCTTTCAACAGTTTTTATCTACCTCTATTTTAGGTATAGTATCTGCTTTCAACAGTTTTTATCTACCTCTATTTTAGGTATAGTATCTGCTTTCAACAGTTTTTATCTACCTCTATTTTAGGTATAGTATCTGCTTTCAACAGTTTTTATCTACCTCTATTTTAGGTATAGTATCTGCTTTCAACAGTTTTTATCTACCTCTATTTTAGGTATAGTATATCTTGTATTTTATGTTAAGCTTGATTGCGCCAATCTGAAGAGCACCTTGAATTTGGTCACGTTGATGCCTTGTCCTAATATGATGGCGATAAAGCTTGTATTGCATTCTATGCTGTTGTTACCTCTGCCAAAGAGGTTATGTTGTTGCCGGCGTTGGTTGGTTTTTGTACAAGATAACTCAAAAACTTAAGGACTGATTTTGATGAAATTTTCAGGGTAGGTTGGTAATAGAAAGATCTGGAAATGAATAGATTTTGGTGGTGACCTGGGGGGGGGCTTTCAGAGTGCTTTTCTAGTATTGTATTCTTATTACCACTAACAAATAAATACTCTGAGTTTTAAATATTTAAAGAAACTAATACGCTCCTAATGCCAAGTAGGACTCATTTCTGTTATAAAACTATTCTTATTTCTTTAAGTTACACAGATGAATTCAAGTTTTTGTTAATGTCTGTCAAAAGTGAACAAATATTTGCATCCTTAGTGATATATGTCATGGGCATGTGACAAAATGTCATTTGTAGTCTTAATGTTTAGCTACAGCACACTACACTGTATATTGCTGTAGAAAATAACATGTATTATTCTGAACACATATGTATGTGATTATCCCTCCTCGTGTCTGTCCTCCTCCCCTTGTGCCAGTTAATCTTCATTCCTTTGGGACAATAATTTGTTCTACTGTTGTCAAATGTTTGTGTGCATCCCTTGCTGCTTTGGACTTGCTTGCCTGTGTACCAGACCCTAGGGAGACTTTGACTGTGTTTTGCCTGAGCTTCACACATGCATTTCCCAGTTCCCTGTCACAACGTACCATAATGATAACCTGCAGCATCAACTTCATCATCCATCCCAGGGAAATCTGTCTCAATGGATCGTGGGTAGCCACTATCCATTGTGCTTGTTGCTTCATCATAGCTGCGAATGACAAGTTAAGGCTGATGAAACACAGGATAACATTTATCCAGAGTGATTCATGTTAACTTTGTTACTCAAGACTGTGTTTTTTTAATGGCGATGTGTGCATTTACCTCCAATATTCCTCATCAGTGAAGAGTAGAGTCTTTCCTGTATCTGGGATGTACACAGCTGCATCTATTTTCCTTATGCTTTTTGGAAGTCCAAGTTTGTGTATGTACTTAGGGTAACCATCCACAAGGCTATACCCATTCAAAGCCCACATTCGGATTCCTGGAGAAACACAGCACAGATTGCATATCAACCAAATAAATCCCAAAATATTACTATAACGGTAAAAATGAACCGTATTAATAACCCACCACTAAATATGATGACTAGATCCTTCTCTGGGTTCTCATAGGCTGCATCCACCTTATTGGGAATTGAGGGCCATGTGGATTTGATCAGTGTCTGCTCAGGCTCCACCATTTGAGGATGGATGCGCCAGTAGAATCTAAAACAAGAAATAGTCTTTTAACAAAACACAGCACAAAGACATATTTGCACACATTTTGGAGAAATACTGGCTGTAAGAATAAAAAAAGGCTGTAGAACTAACAGTAAAAAGTTGTAAAATTGCAGCATAACACAACTGTGTGTGAAAATACAATGCAATTTTTTTTTAGTTGACAAGATGTTTTGTTAACAATGAAATAAAATATAGCTGTAGTTTTTTATATGAAGATTACATGAACAATTATGTGATTATGTGAACAATAGTTCTATTGTTTTAAGAAAATACAACTGTAAAATGAAAAATGTGGTGCTGTTTAAATTGTAAGAACACAATGCTGAAATAACAGCCTATTTACTTTTTTTTAGTTAAAAAAAAATAGAAAAGTTACAAAAAAAAGTACAGTTTAAGATTTTAAATATGTAAAATATGGGTAGTCCAGTGACTAAAGGGTTGGTAGTTAAAAATTTTAGCTGTCACTCTTCACATGTTAAGTTGCACTCAGAAAAACTCTAAAGACAATGAACCCAAAGTTTCTCCCAGTTTAAACCTGGTGGATTTTGAAAAACACCTGAGGCACCTGTAGGTCTATGTAAGGTGTAGTCCATTTACTCTTTACATTTGATGTTAAATCTACATGTTTAAAATGTTAAATCTAAATGTTTAGAATGTTACATTTTAACTTTAATTTACATGTTTAACTCTAAAAATTGACATGTTAATCTGTAAATATGTTTATGTATTGATGTGTTTTTACAGCATTTTTCTGGAAACGACAGCTGCCATTTTCCCCCCGTAAAAACAACAGGATTTCTTTTAAATGTTTTTTTTTTAATATATATATAATGGGGTGATTATATGTTAATACTTAATAGATAAATATATAGAGGTTTAACTGGAGAACCTCAGGACTGTATGGAAGTGTGAGGCCACCTTTAGCTTTGATGTTTTTGCAGTGTGGAATTTATTATATGCACTTATTCAACAAGAAAGTTGGCATGTTTTAGCACATTACATGACATTTTGCTAATATTAAAGAATATTAGTTGTTTTTATTGTAAGGTTGTGTAGCATCTAAGCCACTGGGGAGGTTTTGAACATCCAAATGGGTCATATCGGTTACCCATAAAAAGATGAGAAACTGTATTTTACGACAATTATTTGCATGTATTGATAAGATTAGTGGATCAGCTGGTATTAAACAGTTTACATCAATAGATGGTTTGGGTTGCCAATGATTGTTTGGGTCTTTATGAGTTCATACAAAAATATATACATTCTAACTTCACTAAACTGACAAAGTTAATGATGATTTAAAACCTTTGCACAGTCATGTATTTTAAGTTCTAATTTTTACCATACCTGTCTTTAAAGATGATAGTTTCCCCTCTGAGCTCTGTCACAGCATCAAAACTCAACATTGGGTCACATTTGTTTGGTGCATCAGGCTTTGGCTTCACCTTCCGTGGGTTTGGATTTTCACCTGTGATCAAACATCTGGGTTTACAGCATTGTTCACAAACTCATTTTCAGAAGCAGAATCTTGTTTATTGCCATGCAAATACATTTACTAGGATTACTAGGAATTAGCTTCATTGGTTTGAAGTACAGATGGGCTAGAAGCAAGCAGAAAAAATTATATTAAATAAAATAAACAGTAGTTACAGTGGATATTGTAGTTTTCAAATCTTTGTTGATGTTTTCTTTACATAATTTCAGTTCTTTGACACAATTCCAACTGTAACACTGATTTATTGGTGGGCCGAGTCTCTCAGGATGAGAAGAGGACAGCTTCTCTTTCCAATAAAGTTTTCTTACAGTTACTATCACAGCATGATGGTGTACGTACATTCATACACTCTCTCATATATCTACCACACCATCATTAGAAACATGGAAATGACCCTCAGCCAAAGCAATCTATTGAAGCAACTTCAATGTTTCTGATCTGCATGTATGTAAAAAATGATAAATGGGTCTGGAAAGTCCTTAAATATGTCAGATAAATTATTGTGGTCGACTGTTATATTACCATAGAGAGCCTGAATCCCTTCAATGTCGTCCTCAGCCAGTGGGAAACCTGTAGTGTATGCGTAGATGGGGTACATCAGGGCACCTGGGTCTGACGAATGGGCCATACCCAGGGCGTGGCCCAACTCATGTGTTGCCACTATGAACAGATTGTAAGCTGCACAGAGAAGAGAGACCCAGTAAAACTCTGTACACATAGATTTCTGTCCAAAACCATATGGTGTATCTGTGGTTCCCTTCTTACCTGATGAATCTTTGGTCCAGTGTTCATCTTCATCAAAGTGCGTGTCTCCACCGATGCCCTGGCCTGGAGGATAGGCATGAGCCAGCAGTCCATCAGGGCCGTCGAAAGGGTTGTAGTCTCCATGCTCTACAGACACAGGGTCCACCACCAGAGAGTTAGAAACCTTTAAACTCCATAATGTAATCAAACCGCTTAATAAAATAAGTTACACTTCCATTCCACTCTTTTTTTGAATATGTGAATGAAGTCATATTTAGTTTCATGTATATGTATACGTTTTTCATGTCGTCTTGCATTTAGTTTTATTTCTACAGACTTTCTTCATCATGTTGCATTTTCGAAATAAACTATCAAAATATGATGTTTTCATAAGATGTCATCAGCCTTATCTAAAGTATAGAATACCCAGAGGTGGTAAAAGTACTCAAGCACAGCTACTTGTGTGAAAAGTACTCTGGTAAAAGTAGAAGTGCTGATTCAACTCCTTTACTGAAGTAAAAATGTACAACTTCTCAATTGTAATCCAGTAAAAAAGTTAAAACTGCATTTTTTTCAGGAATTAAATACATATTTAACCAAGAAAATCATAAAAGTAAAAAAATAAAGTCTTTAAAAGTGAGTTACTTTGTAGATAATTTGTTTGATTAGTTCCCAGTACTCAGTTTTATGGATATGGCCAGAAAAGTATGGAAAAATGAAAAAAAAAGGCACAATTAAAATAAAAAGTCAACATTATGAGATAAAAAAGCATACATATAAGATAGAAAATGCATAATGATGAAATAAAACGTCAAAATTATGAGCTAAAAGTCACACCCATAATGCATAAAGTCACAGTTTCTCTCCTCCACTGATTGTCCCTATGAAGTGGTTTATTTTTTTTTTTTTTACTGTCAAATCTGTTTACTTTGAAAAAGTAAAAATACTGAACTATCCCTTTAAGTACAGGAACAAAGTACTTCTATTTACTGGTAGTTACTTCCCACCTCTGAGAATACTACGCATGTCTAGTACACCAGACTTAAAATACTCTACCTTTGCTTCCAAAGCTGATCATAATGTCAGCATTTCCTTGGTACAGCTTCTTAAAAACCAGAGGGGTAACATCAGCCCAAACGTTGAGTGCATTTCGGACAGCTCTGTCGACGTCTGCCTTCTTTAGATCTGGTGTGTAGTTCGTTATCCTGAAATATCAACAGGGGCAGAAGAACAGTCAGTAAATGTACATGAATAAACTAACTTTCTGCTAAATTTGACATGGTTTTTGTAAATACATTTGTAATTTATACCTGAACGTGACAGTGTTGCTTTGCCATTTAAGGTCTCGAGGGAAATGGTTGTACTCCCCAATATCTGGGACACCACATCTGGCCTCTTTCATCAGTTCCAAAGTGTTTTCATCCAGACTCCCAGTCACCTTTAATGATAACATTGTACATATGTAGCCATACTGACCTGCATTTCCTAAAAATAAATATTCACACTTAACCCACGGGGAGGCCCAGACCGCCATGGCAACCAAAGCCATCTATGGATCTAAAATGATTAATGCCTTTGATGCACTAATCTTATCAATAAATGTAAAGAATTGAGGTGAAATGCAGTTTTTCATCTTTTCATGGCCATCAGATACGACCCATTTGGATGTTCAGAGGCTCCATAGTTACCATGGAAACAACATCATTGTTTACAATATTGATTCAATGGTAAAATCCATGGAGTCGGATCAATGACAGTGGATGGAAATGCTGGGTTTGTGTTCAGTAATTGATGCATTTCAGTGAAAAACAGAACATCTACATTATTAGTGAATTAAATACAGCAAAACACCTAATTTATAAAATAAAATATAAAAAGTAATGTTTTTAATAAATTGCAATAAATCATTTAAGACAGGTTAGATAAGGAAAAAATTCCATGTGGGAACTGGAAACTGATGTAAACATAGTGCTGGGTCTTAATGGGTTCATGAAAAACCCCAAACATTTTAATTATGATGTGTACCATTTTCTAGTACAGAGATGGGTAAAAAGGCATTCATCTATTCTACTCCTTAAATATGGACTCAAATGATCTCCTTCAACACTTTTAAATCCAAACTCAAAGTGCTAGAGACTAACTTAACCTTTGATACATGAATTATGACATTAGTCAAGACTTTTTTTTCCCCCAAAGTGTTTTTATTCGTCTTTAGACATGGAAACAGAAATGTGATTGAAATCTTTTTAATGAATCTACTTTTAATGGAGTTACAAAAATAGCCCGTTTTTCTTGAGATGAACATTTCCAAAACAAAACAAACGATCCTCGACTTTTGTAAAAACAGAGCTTCCAATCAAAAGGCCACAGTTTTAAAAAGGTCAGATAGTGGAGTGTGTGGACACATACAAATATATTGGTACTGTATGCAAAAAAGGATGCCAGCGCCTGTTGTTAGAAGAATTTGTCCATTTTTAACATCGACAGGACCATGCGGACCTTGTTTTATCGTGCTTTTATTGAGTCACATTTATCTTTCGGTCTTGTTTCATAGTTTGGAAACGTGTCTTTGAAAAACAAAAACTACTTAAACCAAATTGTGAAATGGTCTAGCAAGCTGATTGGATAGTTTCAGCTTCATCCCAGAATCCCTGTATGTCAAACAGCTATAGAGGATAGTTAACTCTGTTATAAGAGACGACTCCCACCCTCTTGATGGGGAGTTTCAGCTGCTCCCATCAGGTTCATGGTACCTGCTTGTAAATCTAGACGCTACAAAAACAGCTTTGTACCATCAGTGCTATCAATAAGTAAGAGCATTATTTGTGTCTGTATTTATTTTACTGTTTCTTTTATCTTGTTTTTATGGATGGCACATTTTTTATCCTCTATTGATGTTTTAACTTATCTTGCTTTTTATCTTGGGGGCTGTCCTCTTAGGTCTTTTAGCCTCAGCACTGTCGTCACTTTGTCTTGTTCTGTGTTGTCCTGAGTGCTTACAATACGAGGTGACTCACTCACTGTAAACCAAATTTACCCAAGGGTACAATAAATTATTCTGATTGTGACCCACTCAGCTGGAAAACATGCGTTTAAGCTTTGAATCAAAGAAACGTGTATTTAAATGTTAATTACATTCTAACAACAACAAGCAATTGCTTTACAGATAAACATGTCCGTGCAGATCAGGTATTAAGAGCAGCCACGTTACAGTAATGATATGAACTGACTGACATAGAACTAAAACAACCAAACCCATGAATATACAAGAGAACAACTGTAGAACTGTCCACTTTAGTGACCAGTATGCATCAAAGACTTAAAGACAAAGTTTTTCATAGTTCGACTTCTCTTGTAAATTATTTTATGCTTTAACTGTATGTTGTAATTGTGTGTTATATTTTATTTTATTCCTGCCTGTTGGCCAGGTCTCATTTGGAAAAGAGGTTCTTAATCTCAATGGGATCTTTTTTTCCCCCTGGTTAAATAAATAAATAAATAAATGGTGTTAAATACACAGGGAACACATGCCGTTTTAATATTCTCTCCACTCTCCTTCCTTTGAATACAAAATAAAACCAGATAAAACTCACCTCGAGTCTGAAGAATTTCTGCATTTCCTTGATGCTGGTCTGGAAAGCATCTGCCGACCCCTGTCGTCCTTGGAGACCAGCTGGAAGACCATAGAACCGACGAAGGTATTTCTATTCATTAAAAGGAAGAAAAAAAAAATCACCACAAAATACCGTTTCCTTATTCATAATATAAAAAAATCCATATTAATCCAGTTGAATGAAAATAAATAAGATATGAGAACAAAGTGTCAGCTCTCACCTCAGCTAAACGGTAGTTGTCAGTGTTGTCAGGAGGCACAGGGACAGAGAAGGAGGCAGCGACCAGCGCCAGCAGCAGTAAAGCTATCATTGTACTCGTCTGTGTGTTCAAAGCCCTCATTGGGGTCAAGAAGCTCTGAAGGGTATTTATAGTATTCTAGGTTCAGTTTTTTTTTTTTTCAAAAGGTCTCAGTGATTCATGTAAAAGCACCTACTGTAGCCACTTCCTCCTCTGCCTGCCCCAAAAATGTGCTGGTATCTGTAAAACTAACCTGTGGTTGGCGTGTACTGCTTTGAACTCATCTAAAATGCTCTGACAAAACACTTCTGATGCCAAAATGCTATGACTTAAGGGGTTTCTGATTAAACCTGTGTCATGTTACGTCTGTGAGGTAAACTTATGAACTCTTCGAACAACAAAACAAACAAACAAAAAAAAAAAGGTGTCTTGGGTTTTATTTTGCTGACATTTGCACTTGTCTTTAGGGAAAAAAAAACATTTTAGATGAAACAAATCCAACTTGTCTTTACAGGATGATATGTAAATGGTGATGACGTTGCATATACTTCATCAGGTCAAAAGAAAAGAAAAGAAAAAAAAAAGGAACTTATTTCATGTCGGTGCTTGTCTCATGATAGTCATTCAGTGTTGTGTTATTTTAGGTGAAGACATTTTCAAATAAGTGACTAAGGTACATAAGACTGAGATACAGAGGGATGACAACATAGGATTTAATACAACAGACATTTCCTATATTAAAATACTCCCATTCTGATGAACAAAAGCCCAGTTCCTTATTGTCTGCAGGGTACAGTAGGCATATGGCAGTAATTAAAATCTGTTCCTGATTTTGTGTTTTGTCCCAGTGTGGTAATGTGTGAGTCACTCAACAGGATTAAATGAACCCAGATCAAATACATAAAGGACTCTTTGCTCAGTGTTTCCGGAATATTGCAAAATGACAAGATTCCTGATGTACAACAGCAACACTATGGTGTTAAATGTGAATAAATACTTAAAAAAAAAAAAAAAAGACACTTATCCCCGCAAAGTTGGTTTTGTTAGTGTGTTCTTTTCATTGGAAATTCCAGGGATGAGTCTGGAATTCGACTTGGTCTCAAAGTTGACAAAGTTTATTCTGTTCACAAATAACATCGACTCTGTGCAGAGGACAAAGAGACAAGGAGAACAACCATCAATTCCACATTTTATAGGCATGCTCACCCTTACAAATGGGTTGGTCTTTACTTTAGCACAGAGGTTTTCAAATTGTGGGATAGAGAAGCTCCCCTAAAATAACTCAAAAGCACCACTTCCCCCAAACAATACATTTTAGAAACATCATTATTTTAATTTATTATTTCTTAAACATTAAAAAAAACCATTTTAAACATCTATAACTTTATTTCTATATGTGACCCACCACCACGAAACCAGGCATAAGTGTCTGGAAATCAAAACTGAGTTATCTGTGTAGCTTGGTAGAGTGGAAACTAAGGTTTAAGATGGTGAAACAATTATGTTTCTATCACAAGTAGAACCAAAGTTATGGTAATTTTAATATCCACATTTGGACATATTTTCCAATTTGCATACTTTTAGATATTGTCCGTCAAAGTTTTGGACTGTTTTGGGGTAGGAAGTCTTTAGCAACGCATAATAATTTGTATCCGATTGACACAAATTATTCACAGATGTTAAAGGACACTCTGATGGACATGTCACAGAAGTTTTATATATTATAATAATAGGACAGAAGTGGAACGTATTACAATCATTTGGCTTACGCCATTGGACAGAGCATTCAATATAGGCTTTTTCCTCGTAACGAACACTTGGGTGTTTACCCACGGAACAGAGATCGGTTTGTTCGGTGAAGAGGTGGAATTCGTCTTTGTCTTTGCTCAGCAATCCCTGAACTTTTGTCGCCGCTTAAATAATTGACTCAATAAACACCTTTATTGATTGAATTTCAATCTAATGACCACGGGAACTGAAAATAGAGGTGTTAAGGTACCGTTTTTTGATAAAATGTAAACACAAATAAGAAATCACCTTCCAGCCTAAATTTGGCTGTAGCTCTGAACGGCTCAGCGCGACTTATGCCTGGTTTCGTGCTGAACAGTCACATATGTGCTTTAATATCCCTTAAAAAACATTTTGTAAAATCTGTGCATGTTATTAATATCTTTTATTTTACACATTTTAAGATCTTTGTGTATTTTTAACATATTTTCACATCTGTGTATGCTTCTTAATGTCTCTTTTAACACATCTTAACATTGTTGTGTATTTTTAAACAGTTTTTAAATACATGCGAAAATCTTTGTGTGTTTCAAAACATTCAAATTCATTAAGCATTTAGTATTTAGCTGAAATATGACCATGATGTATTCTCAGAAATAAGTCATCACATTTTCACAACATTCAATTTAGATGCTACACAGTATTCAATTAATTAATCCAATTTTATTTACAGGAGAAATTACTATACATCGTTATCTTAAGGCACAAATACAGGGCCTTTAAAAAAAGTCATACTATTATGTTCCAGTTGATATTGCACTATATTTAACCAGTAAAGTGGTTATCCTAAGTGTTTATTTAGACCACACCTCAATTTAAGAATATTAAAGCAATGTTAATTCATAAATACAGAGTGATACTTTGGTGGTTTCCCTATATCTAACTGCCCTTAAGTGATTTATGACAATTTATTACAATATTATCCTTTATATTTTGCAGTTTACAAATATAAATAAAGGATGTTCCTGTATTTAATTTAGTGGATGTTCATAAAAGATCAGGTTTTAGTTGAATGTTATATCAAAAACAGAGAAAGCTGCCCAAAATCTATCTTTTCAGTAAAATATATTATTAACTAAATATAAAACAAGTGTCACTGGTCGATCTCTATGGGTTTTAGTGGTGAATCAATGTTGTAGAAGATGACAGTGTTTCCATGGTAACTACAGAGCGTATTAACATCCAAATAAGTTATATCTGACGAACATGACTAAATGATTTTATTGTATTTTACAAAAATTATTGACATGTATTGATAGAATTAGTGGGTATTAAATATTTACATCAGTAAATGTCTTTGGGTGGTGATGAATGTTTGGTTCTTTATGGGTTAAATCACTGTTTTTGTCACTTGTATGAAGCACAATTGCTTATAATGTAGTATTTTGTCTAATTTTAATGTCTACCAGTGTCTTGACTTTAATTATAATTTTAAGAAACCCCTTTGGCATGTTTTGGCATATTACATTAAGCTTATATTAAAGAATATTAATAGTTTTTTTTGTAAGGTTGTGTACCATCTAAACCTGCAGTTTTTCTAAAGCAACTGTCATGTTTAAGAGAACAGCTGTCCTCAGAACACAATGGGGGTGTCTTTCAGGCCATGGACAGACAACAGCTGTAGCATGTGGAGCCGAGGCAGGTAAAGACATGCTGCCTATTACTGTTGTTTAACCTGTGTGTGAAGCATGAGCTGTGTAATTATAATGTCCTGCCACAACAATGGAATTCCTTCAGTCAATGTGAGTGGACCAACAGTTACACCTTTTATTTGGGTTCGTCCAAGTACTCCATCTAACTGGTTATATGATCCAAATTAAACATTTGACTGAGTCAGGGTTTCAGCATCTAAATGTCTGTGTTAATATTATGTTACACAATGAGTTTTACTTGTCATCAACAGGGGCGGATCTAACCATTCTGGGGCCCTAGGCAAAATATAAACATGGGGAATTCTGTAAGCACACATACACCAAATAATGGTGAAAGAGAGAGAGAGAGAGATGGGGTTATGTGTGGGATGGGACAAATATTTAGACATTATTAGTTCAGTTTATTCTGCAGATATTTAGTGTTTATTTCCATAGAAAAACATGTTATTAATTTACATCAGGAACAAATTAAAATTTGTTTTTTGTGTGCGTTTACTGTGATTGGGCTGCTCAGATTAGGGGGTGGGAGCAAATTTGATGGGGGCCCTAGGCAATTGCCTGGGTTTGCCTAATTGAAAGTTCGCCCCTGGTCATCAACCTACTCTGGAAGAGGTTTCATTATGACAAAATGTATTTACAACTAAACGGAGAAAAACAAATATATTCCAACACATTAAAGGGGGTCACTAGTACATGTAGAAGCCAATAATGAAATAACAGCCGATGACGCAATAACCAAATAAATTTGCCCTTAAAATGTAATAGGCCAATAACGTAATAACTGATCAATAATTTAATAAACATCCTGAACTGATATTGGAATAACTTCTGGGCAATAATGTGATAAATTATTACATTATTTGCTCAGGTATTAGATTTGCAAAGATTTTTTTTTACCTCACCAATAATGTAATAACTGTCCAAAAATATAATAATAAATTATTACATTATTGTCCAATAGTTATTACAATATTGGTTCAGGAGTTTTATTACATTTTTAGCCAGTTTTTACATTATTGGCCCATTACAGTTTAACAAGAGCAACTTTATTATGTTCTCAGCTGTTATACATTACTGGCTTCTATCGTACTGAAAGAAGAAGGTGAGAGGTTCTGAGAACAGGATTTATCTTCTACCATGTTACAAATACACCCATTTATACACAATGTTTCTAATAGTAACTGCGTGTTTTAAATTAGCATTTTGACGGGAAGGATGAGATGCAAACGTCATAGAGGAGGAAATAGGTCAGTTCATCTGCATCCTGTTAGTAAAGTAATATGTAAGAAGAGTAAACACTGGTCTGAAAGACTTCATATTTGTGGTGTCAAATATTTTTGGAGTAAGGTCACGGTGTAGACGGTGGTGAGCAGAGTGTGCCTGACTCATGTCGGGGGAAGTTGGCTGTTAGGGGGATTTTTGTGGTTATTTTAAAATGGCCACTAACAAAAACAAACAAAACAAAATGTAGAAACAGTTACTTCTGGGCTGTGACTATAGTTTTATTAAACTGGTCACTCCAATGGACAGTTATTCTACAGTTCTTCTCTTGTATATTCATGGGTTTTGTTGTTTTAGTTCATACCATTACTGTAACTTAATTGTTCTTAATACCTGATCTGCACTAACATGTTTACCTGTAAAGCAATTGCTTGTTGTTATTAGACTGTAATTAACAGCCTAAAAGAAAAACTGCATTAATTTTGTTTTGTTTCAAAGCTTAAACGCATGTTTTCCACCTGAGTCGACATTTTTGTAACTCCATAAAAAATAGGTTGAGTAACAATATTACAATCACATTGCTTTTTTCATACCTAAAGAGGAATAAAAACACTTAGAAAAAAAATTGTGACTAACGTTCTCATAATTCATGCATCAAAGGGTTAATCAGTGATCTCTGACCGTTTGCTTAACATTATATGTCCTGTTTTTCTTATGTCGTGATACAAAATTTGAATCCATCATCTTCCATTTACCATTTAAGCAGGTTTGTGTCTTGCTGTTGCCATTTTTCTCTGACATCTCTTTCTGATTTCAAGATAGATCAGCAGTTTGGTAAAGTTGAATTCTGTTTTTAACCAGTGTAGCTGTCCAGGTTTTCATCAGGCAAGAGTACTGGAAAAACACCTTTCAAATTTATTACTCAATGTTCAGATAAATTCAATATTACAAAAGACACAAAAGCCAAGCACTCCCCATTTTAGGAAGTGAGACAGAAACAATGAGTAATTTCATGAACTGGAAGACGTTGCTACATTGACTGAGTAAGTAGGTAATAACATCAAGATCATCAGGAATAAACAGTGGGTTCCGTACACTTAGCTGCATCATCATGTTTCATCGTTAAACATAAAAATGAATAAAAACAGATTGTTGTAAAATATATACATTGGGGTGGGGGGACTTTTTCCGATATATATATATATATATATATATATATATATATATATATATTTTTTTTTTTTTTTTTACCATAGACAGATATTATATTGGGAGGATAAAGATCTGAATTAATGCATAAATATTAACAAACAAGTGATACCAGGTGCAAAAAAACCCTGCCCCTTCTACGTATTGTAGCTTATTTTTAGATCGATGCAGCTGATGTCATCATGTTTATGTGTGCGCTGATGTCAGCATAACAATTGCCTCTGTATATGTGGGAAGTTTGAAGTAAATTGAAACAAAAATCTGTTTATAGACATTTGAAAATTTCACCCACTATAAGTAAATTGAAGAAAAAGATAAAAAAAAAAAAAAAACAGAAAAAAGGTTTTAACTGTGACTAACTTTTCCAAAATGTAACCACAAAATTATTTTTGGATCACTGGCAATCTATAAACCCAATTTGATATGAATTCAACCAATAGGTTTTCTACTAGACATGTGAGATTTTGTCTATCATTGGTAAATGCAGGGAAAAAAGTGTATTTCTAAATAAAATAAAAATAAATAAATAATAAAAATAAAAAGATGTAAAGTTTGATTCATGTTTTTCAAAATGTAATGGGATTTTTTCTGTGTCTCTTACAATCTAATAATCCAATTTAGTATGAATTTAATGGTTTTGCTGCTGGAGTCTTTAAAAATAAAAACAAACAAACAAAGAATAAAACCAAATCAAAAATAACCCCCCTTGCTTCCTTTTATTTCAAAGATTAGTAGGACTAAAACACAATGGTGAACAAAAGGGAAAGAGATAACACAATCTAAGCAGAAGACTCCAGGTCAGAAGATAACAACCCAAACTAAATAAATATACAAATAACACAACGTAGAAGTGCCTCACTATGGCTCCTTAACAACACTGTTGGATATGAAGTGAACTTACATAATTAATATACATACAGTTCATATAAAGTCATTTTACATGACTAAGTTTACATGAGCAATATACAAAAAACAAGTCAGACACTAAGTTAGTGGAATGCTAACTGAACAGAATATTGCATACAGACAGGGTTTTAATTCAGGAAATCAAATTAAACACTTGTGGCCTCATGAAACTAATATGTATTTTCATAAAAAATATTTGCATATTTCTGCTGTCTTCTGCTCACTTTATGTGATTCCAATTGTTTTGTTGTTTTTTTTCCCCCAGAGTTTCTGACCTTCCTGACCTCATGTGGAGACTCTACGTCTGGTTCCAACACATATAGGGTTAATTTGTTAATGTTCTAACCATGATGTTATTCTCAAAGTGTGTAATACCTGGTATGATGTGTAGGCGCCCAAAAATTCCCTGGCTTGGAAGACAAATGAGAAGGTATCTGAGCTGATGGGCTCATTCATCCAGACACTGTGTTTAGAACCCACCCTACAGATTATATGACATGAAGTATACTGTAAAAAACAAATACACTGTACCATTCTTTGTTTCTGTACTAAACTGAAATTAGAAATAGCATCAATAGGCTTAAGCATAAACATTTCTAATTGTACTGATGCTCAGACAAGGAACTAAACCTCAGACTTTACAGTTTAGAGAAAGAATGTGATACATGGAAGACCATCTACAAAATGTCACTTCAACTCATTACTCTTAACCAGTGTTGGACAAATTACTTTAAAAAACTAATTCATTATATTTACTAGTTACTTTCCTCCCAAAATAATTGGATTAGTAATGGATTTACTCCTTCATGAATGTACCGGTAATTAATTACCAAGGAAAGTACTGCTTGCATTCCTTTTCTGAAAAAGCTTCAAATATATAAAAGAAAACTGATTTTTGAGCGTTTTACAGTTGCATAGAGTAGATAAGAACAGACAAGTACTTAATTTAAGTTCATATTTAATAGTGGCGTGAACAACTCAAAAGACATTATCTCAGAAATAATAATAAAGCAGTTTCATCCTTTGTGGGTTCGACTGCTTCTCCATCATATGGAACCGATGTTCCCACAAACAGAGCTTCTATATCAGGACCTTTGGTAATCTAAGTTTTAGAAGCTTTAACATTATAAATAGAAAATAAAACATGCACATTTGAAGTCATTACAATTAGATTTGTATAGTGAATTTCATGCCATGATACAAACCAAAGGTCTTTAAGTAAATAACAAGAACACCCAGAGGGAAGTGTTTATACAATCAACTACCTGAATACAATGAGTGATAGAAAATAATTAACAGAATATGTGGTCCTTCAAACTTACATAAGAATTAACACTTAAAATGTGATGAGAATGAGTGTCCGAGATATAATTCACTTATAAACTCATGAATTTTTTTTTTTAACCCAGATCTAAGAATATTTCAATATCAGGCTTAAATATCACAGCACACTGACAAATATGCTGCTTTGACATTTTGAGCTCTGTTTCCATCTCTGTGTATGACAACAAAAACATACACGCATCACATACTGAAAAAAAAAAACAAACAAAAAACTACCAAACTCGACTTTGAGAGTGCAGCAGACCTCCAACAAGGTTGACCCCCACCCCCCATCACCACCAAAATCTAATTAGTTCCAGATCTCCCCATTACCAACCTACCCTGAAAATGTCATCAAAATACATCCATAAGTTTTTTAAATTATCTTGTACGCAAACAAACCAACCAACCAATCAACCAACGCCGGCAAAAACACAACCTCCTTGGCGGAGGACATAATACAAATTGTGATGTTTACATGTTACATTAATCCAATAATGAGCTGCTAAACCTCATATACTCTGAGCATGTGTGAACTTCAGAGTATTTACCTTGGAGAAGCCACAGGAGGGCAGCACTAACAAACAGGAGAGTTGAGGAGCAGCCGTTTGTGTTTCTGGACACTGCTTTGCAATGAGATGCACATTATGTACTTTATTGTCCTCAGGCTAGTTGTAAAGACAATTAAAACAGTTGCAGGCATTTATCATCAATGTAAAACTACAGTATGTTACTTTGACGACAGAGGTTAATCATATATAATCTGTATAATTTGGAATTTAACACTTGAGGCACTGTTCGTGTAAAATTAGACACACAGTGATAATGTAATGTAATCTATTCATGTCATTTACATCATTGCCCTCTCAGGTCAGATAAGTTTGTGTGGAACAACATGGACAACAGAATGCATCACCGTTTGATTCTACCACCAAGAGGCAACATTTCCCACAGTTTATACAGATTCATACCAGTGTTTGTTTTAGTTGTTACACCATATGACATTTCCTGCAAAGGTCAACACATTTTCTATACAGGAACCAAAACTAAAGAGTAAATTCATAAATATCAAGTGGGTCATCTTATATAAGCCAAGGATATGACACAGTGAAGAATTAATTCTGCAGGTTTAAGTGGAACTGACAAAGTATATTAAATTGATTCTGCACATGTATATTATTGATCTTTTCATTTTCAGTTGCTGCATTTATTTGATCTTTGCAATGTATTATTATTATTATTATTATTATTATTATTATTATTATTATTATTATCATTATTATTATTATTATTATTATTATTATTATGTGGTCCAGAATACATCCCATTAAATTCTGGTAAATGTAAGTAAATGCATTTTCATAAAAATGAGAGATAGAGCAACTCTGCAAAAATCTAAATCTAATCAAGTGTCTAATTCCTCAAAACATTTAAAATAATACACAATCACCTAAAGAGTAACCTTGCAGTGAGATCTAAGAATATATTTTTGGACAATAGAGAATAAATCTTTTGTGAAAAGATAATTTTCACTTGTTCCATTGTCAAATCTTTTTTCCACTTGAATTAAGCATAAAAAACAAAAACAAAACAAGCAAACAAAAAAAGTTCTTCTATTTCACTTGTAAGTTCATCTTTATCTGATTATGTCTTATTTTAAGTGTGATGAGATATTTTGACTAGAAATGAAAAAAAAAATACATTTGGTAAGTTTTAGATTTTTGTAGTAAAATCAGGTAAAATGTTTTGTGATGGGCAGGGTTTATTGTACCTGGCACCCAGGGATGGGAATTCATAACATTTTTACAATTCCATTATCAATACTGCTTAACAATTAAATTCTTTATCGATTCTAATTTTCATTCGTTTCAGTTAGATATTTTTTTATTTTATTTATTTTTAAAAAGCACATAAAGCATGTACATAGACAGTGGGATAAACTACTTACCACAGTTGTCTTCAGTTTTAACCTCAGAGGTGCTCATAGCTTGGACACTGCAGCTGCTGCTGGGTTGAGATTCATCACTGCGAAACATGTCAAAAATACGACACTCCTTTAAAATTATTACACATTATGTGCGCAAATGTTTTTGGATGTTCGTCGTGTTCCCTCCCTACACTGTTATTTCCACTTTGCAATGACAGCAAGTCACCTTGTTGTCATCTGTTTCGGTAAAATGAAGCCACACTTTCGAGCGTTTAAATATGGTAGGCGCCATTTTTGTTTAAGATTGCAATGCGCGTGCGAAACCGGCGTAATTTACGTCACGTAATTAGTCGTACTTGATGTACGTAATTTACACAAGTCACGTGCCGTAATTCGTGCTGGCTGGAATCGATAAGAAAATCGTTAGATAAACTCCCAAATGATTCCATGGGGTTGATAAACACGGAACCGGTCCTCAACAGGAACCGGTTCTCGATTCCCATGCTTACTGGCACCACTTGTTATAAAATACTTTGAAGCAGAGGTGGATCTACAGAGAGGAAAGAAGAGGAAACTGCCACCACATATTAGACCAGTGGTCCTCAATTGGTAGGTTTCTGTAAAGTTTTTGAAATATGACACAATTTGGTCAAATTAGTTTCTCCAAAACACCACATTATGCCATTTATTTACTTATTTACTTTCGTTACTCTGCATTGTTTTTTTTATTCTGCGGGCAAACCCAAAAAACATATAACAACTCAAGAGTGCAGCCTGCTTATATGAAAAAACTGTAATATAACATGAACAATTACAACATATACATTTTGGCTTGTGAACCAAAATGTATATGTTGCAAAACTGTTTTCAGGGGGTCACAGGCCTTTGCCTTTTTGTCCTGTTCTTCTGGCTATTTTATGTATTTGATCTATTCTTGAATTTTATTCTTTTAGTTATTTTTAAATAGGTTTTTCTATACAGCACTTTCCTCCACTGCAGTTTTTACAACATAAGTAGAAAGTGAGTAGCCTGGCTTTTGCCGACCCTCTTGTGTTTCTGCTCAGCTTCGTGAGCTTCACACAAGGGTCTGGTAAAGCACCGTAGACATTCTGTTGTCTCCGGCCAAATTGTGGACGGACCAGGGTCACTGGAACAAGGGTGTCAAACATACCATCTACAGCCCTAAACCGTCCCATCAAGTGTCCTACAGTATCCAGCCTATAAAATGAATCTACCAAGTGCAAAAATTACACATAATAATATATATTAAATTCTATAGTTGTCGGTTCCAGGTGCCTGTTACTACATGTTTTATAAGTTGTAATACATGTATAAAAGATAAACTGAGGCATAATGTTGATAAATGTTGACAGCCATGGCTCAGTTGGTAGAGCGGGTTGTCCATAAACTAAAGGGTTGGAGGTTTGATTCCCGCTCTGTCCTAGTAAGTCTGTTGTGTCTTTGGGCAAGACACTTCAGCCTCCTTGCCTCCAGTGTCACTCACACTGGTGTATAAATGAGTATGTTTGGTGGTCAGAGAAATGACAGCCAAGCTTCTGTCAGTCTGCCCTAGGACAACTGTGATTGCATATGTAGTTTACCACCACCAGAGGGAGCATGGGAGAGTGGATGAATAATGGATCACTAATGTAAAGCACTTTGGGTGCCTTGAAAAGCGCTATAGAAATCTAATCCATTATTATTATAAAAATTTCAGGTTGTTCTTGGTTATTCAGATTATTCACATTTTGTATCAAAGGATGCATATAAACATTTTCACAATATAATTTTACTTTTTTTATTGAAACAGAGAAAACTTTGGCCTTTTCATTATTTATAGGTTATTACATTACTATTTTACTGGTCTGAACCACTTGAGATCGAATGTACCTCTGATCTAAAGCAAGTTTGACACACCTGCTCTAGAGCTTCACATCCTCTTCTTCCCATCTAACTTTGTGATCTTGGTTTAAAGAAATGTCTGCAAGAGTCCCAAAATGTTGAAGCAATCAATTCATCTTTTAAAAAAAACATCTGAGTTGAAAAGGAAAAAATATAGCCACAGAAAAATCTGAGAAATCAACCAACTTAATGACACGAACTGAAACTGTTTTCTATTTATTTTTAAGTACTGCATTATCATCAGTTTGTGTGGAGTTTAGTTGAGTGGTTTCTCTCATCCTTAGCTACTGTAGTAAACTAACCCCCCCCCCCCCCCCCCCCCCACACACACACACACATACACATACACACACACACACACACTTCTGATGATTCTATATAAATAAATTGGGTGCTGTGGCTCAGTTGGTAGAACGAGTTAGCCAATGACCAAAAGTTCAACGTTTCAAATCTTGGCTCTGACTGCCCTTGGGCAAGACACTGAACCCTTACTTGCTCCCAGTAGGGACAGGCAGCACTGTGTATAGCAGCAGCCGTGTACTGGTATTTGAGTGTGTGTGTGTGTGTGTGAATGGGTGAATGTGAGGAATTGTAAAGCGCTTAGGGCACCATGGGGTGCATAAAATGCCCTGTATAAGATCAGTCCATTTACCATTAGCCAAAATTTGATTGATGTCAGATATTCAACATATGTTCTGAAGCGAGTGGGTCACTGTGTGAGTCTGGGTATTGTATTGACAGAAATGATCCATGCTAACTGGAGTCCACTCAGATCCTTCATGCAGAGTCCATTTTTATCCATTTTATCATATGACAAACATTACAAAACATTACATCCATGCATGCAAGCAGAAGTAAAACAGAACCTTCCTTCTGTATTTGCTTTCTGTTCTCGCCTTTTACGCCAACAGGTCAGTTTTAACCCATGTCTTAAATCAGGTATAAAATACACTAAAAACAATTATTTATAATTTTTTAAAAATTTGTTCCTCATCTCTTTGTTACCTTGTTAGGCTTCCTTATCTATGAAAATATTGTTTTTAATATTTTTGGTGTGGGCTTCTGGGCTCTTTTAATTGTCAGTATACCCCTCCATTGTGCACTCTGCATGTCATCAACTCTGTACTACTATCTGTAAATACATCAGTAGAAAATATTGGTTTTTAGTTAATACCATACAAACTCTCTAATATTTTCAATTAGCTCTAATTCAATAAAAAAGTAATAAGCAAAGGTTAAAATAAGACTTGATGATACTTCCAACCTACATGGCATGAATAAAATAGGACTAAATGAGAAACCCCGTCAGAGATAATTATTATGATCTAACTCATAATGGGTTTATGGGATTAACCCATAAAAACCCAAAAGGTCGCCAATGGCCAAAAGCATCTACTAATCTAAAACATTTTATACCTGTTGATCCACTAATCCTATCAATGCATGTAAATAATTGGTGTAAAATGCAGTTTGAGTTTTCATGGTTATCAGATATGACCTATTTAGATGTTCAGAGGCTCCATAGTGAATGTGGCAACAGTGTAATCTTCTATTAAAATGATTCTCCAGTAAAACCCATGGAGTTGGATCAATGCCACTGAATGGAGACCCTTGGCTTAGGTTCAGATATTGAAGTCGTTGCAAAAAAAAGTCACTTTTTCTTCACTTTTTTCTGTTTTTGATATAGTTACCTTTATCTTATTCATAACTTTTATGAATATCTGCATGATCAGTAAATGAAATAAAGGAAAATACCAGATTTTCACTGGAAAAATGTAAAAAAAAAAAAAAAGTACTATATATATATATATATATATATATATATATATATATATATATATATATATATATATATATATATATATATATGTGTGTGTGTGTGTACTGTTTTACCATGCTACTGAATGAAGACCTCTTTCTACCTCATGTAAAATATTTCAGATCTTCCACTGACCTGAAGGTACCTATCTTGCTGTTCCTGTTGGTACAATATGTCACAGCTGTAGCACCTTTGTAGTGTCATGTTGTGTTTGGGCCAAAACAGAGATGTTTCTATGCCTTTAATTACTGCAGTGGCCAGAGTGGTCTCTCTCAGTTTGTAACCTTGTATTTCCAAACTACACTCTCAGTCATCACCCTTGCTTAAAACAACTTCATTACTTGTCTGTACTCAAACCGAGAAACCAAAGCGACAGAAATTCAACGTATTCTTCAAGGCAGTCTGTGGAAGAGTGTGGCATATTCTAAGAAAATCAGCTCACATTGCCGCAAAGAGGAATGCTGTTGGTCCCGTAAAGCTCCACAATGACCAATCAACCGTAATTGCAGACTGAATTTACTGCGGCACCACCCTTGCCAGTCTAGGCGTCCTGGCTGGCGGCCATTTTCTTTTTCCGAAAAGGCCTTAAATCCACCCCTGCAATTTCAGCTTCCTTTCAGCAAACTCTCTCATTGAAAACTCTTACAGCATCTGCTAAAACGGGATAAGAATGGGCTTTGATGGTATTATTTTGGGTAACCTTGCAGAATGCGTGGGACTGAGCAGTGCTTATTGTGTTGGAAAAAGTTTAGCTGAGGTTCCTCTGCAGAACGTCTGCTGTGAAACACTCAGTTGGTATCAGGGCTAGTGGGTTTATGGTGACAGACATATCAGCCTGGCTGTGACAATTATGAGCACATGTTGCAAAGTAAATCTCTGTCTTGTTTGTTGCCACATGCAGTTGTTTCACCATGTAGGGATTATCTGTGAGCCAGAACATCACACTCAGATTCTCCCATTTTGGCTTTTAGCTTGTTTCACAACATCAATCTTTATTAAAATATTTTTTAAATACGTTTTGGAATTAAATCCAACAAGTGAATATCATGTGTGCTTAATTTGCCATTGGAGTACACATGTCACATGACAAAGATGTACAAATGTCATTTCTGTCCTTTTTTTTTTTTTTTTTTTTTTTTTTTTGCTGTCCTTGGCTCCCAGCAAACCCCTCCCTAATTCCATACCACTGTCTGAGGCTTCCCTCAGATTTGCAAGTGTTGTGAGTCACAATAACCATTTAAAAGGCTTTCTCATTAACCAGAACTTGCATCTCCATGTGTTTAAACCAAGACATTACAATTCATGTAGTGTGAACTCTGTGAAATGCATGTCATGCTGCTCTCTGGTCTTGCCTTGGTCTTGCTTATGCCCGGTCCAGGTTTTACGGCGCCCACATTTATTCCCGAGGCAGAGTGCTCTCCTTCCACAGAACCACAGGGTGACTTGAAGCTGGCCACAGTAAGTGTGTAATTGCATGAGCTGCATTACAAATGTTTTAGATTAAGACTGCATGGCATTTAATATTTTGACAAATTAGTAAAATATGCCAATTTGAAACGACTTCTAAGGTTGGTCAACTAGATTACTGCTTCTAACTGCTTCTTTTGATTTTGTGTGGGTGGGGGGCGGAGGTAAGTCAATGCACTGCCCTCTTAAGTGTCTGTAGTCATTATTTTTGGATTTTTTGATGGTTTCATTCTTTTCTTTTATTTCTCTGTATCCTGATTTTCTTGCAAAAATGTATTTTTGTAATATTGCAATTTAAAAAAAAAACAAAAAACAAACATAAGTTGTTGTTGAGAGACACAGTGAATGAAATTTAACTTCAGGCATTGCATGTTCTTAGTTTTATTGTAGGGAATGTTTTCAGGTTCAGGTTTGGACAGTAGATAATGATGTGAATCCAATCGCCCTGGGGCTGCAGGTTACCATAATAACACAGCAGAATAGAAAAATGAAAAAAAGATGCTCTTGAATTCTGAAGATTTTCACAACAGTTTAATCTTCTTTTAATGCATGCTGAATTTTGTTGTAAAAATCTGCTTTGTAATGCTAATTCTTCAATCTCTGAATATAATCATATGCTCATAGGAATACCTTCAGCACTACTACAACCTTAAAGTAGAGCCTCTGGGACGTATGAAACGGAGCGGATCATCCTTTACCTCCAAGATGAAAGACATGCAGATATTCTTTGGACTCAATGTATCAGGTGTGCTGGACTCAGAAACCCTGGAAGTGATGAATAGTCCCCGTTGTGGTGTTCCAGATGTGGATGAGTACAGTCACATCCAGGGGACACGATGGAACAAGAATGTTATCACCTACAGGTATTTACAGTTTCCCCTACTGATGATTCATATATACATTATTGCATATTTAAGTTATTAAAAAGATGGTCATTGATTGGTCACTGTTTCATGATAAAACTATTTATCCATTAACATTTGAAGTGATTTACAGCAAAAGATGAACAATATGGATAAATATTAAGTGAACAGATTTAGGCAAATTCAATCCAGGTCTGACCCTGAATGAACTTGCAAAAAATAAAGTAGTTTGGTTGGGAAACATATGAGTCAGCATAACAGCCAATAAAGTGGGGAAAAATGGGAACATCACAAATCACTGTGGTGAGCAGATTTTGGGGTTTGGGACTCCAGTCCCAGCAGACATTATGGGTTGTAGAGGTGCCAAGTTCACCGCACAAACTTAATGTCATATAAAACTGTCAGATGATGATGACTGTCCTCACCCCTTTCTTTGTTGAACAGTCGGTATGTTTTTACTAAGAATGGAACCATAAATGTTCACAATTTAGTTTAATGTTGAGTATAAATCTTTTTTTTAACATCATCTACATTGTCTTTACGACTTGGTTTACAACCACAAATGTTCTCAATTTGGAATAATCTTGAGCGTCAATCATTTCTTTATCATCACCTACAATGTGTTCATGACATGGTTTGAAACCACAAATGTTCACAAGTGGCAATAATCTGGGCTGTCAATCATTTTTAGAATCATGTACAAAGTGTTCATGACTTGATTTTTCTAAAAAAGTCACATGCACTTGTTGCTGTTGTTGCAGCATTGGAAGATACACCAGAGATTTACCTCGCAACACTGTGGACTCTTTGATTGAGTCAGCTTTCAGCGTGTGGGCCAGAGCCAGCAGTCTGACATTTGTCAAGTCACGTACCCACAACGCTGACATCATGGTTGAGTTTGTTACCTATGGTGAGTTTGGCTTTTATTTCACCACACAGGACAGTGACAGCACAGGAGGACACCACAGCTGAAGACATAAACACAGAAAGACAGCTCATTTCATTCAGTTCTCATCAGATATATCAGTGTTTTATCTCTATATAATAATGCTATTGCTACACACATAGGGAGCCTTGGCACTAATTTACCTCCTAACCAAGGTAGCATCATCGTGCACTGCAGCTGAACATGACAGACTCTTTTAAATGAAATGAACAGAGGCCTATAATTTCCTTTTTGGCGAGAAAGAAAATGGCTTTCTCTGTGGTTTGTGTTTCATGTTTGGCTTGGATTATCCTATTATGAAGGACATGGTGACTTTTATCCGTTTGATGGACCCAGAGGCACATTGGCTCATGCTTTTGGCCCAGGTTTGGGCATTGGAGGGGACACGCACTTTGATGACGATGAGCACTGGACAGCAGGAGAAACAGGTGTGGGATAAATAACATTTCCACTCCTTTGTACTTCACATAGAAAGCCTTTAATTTATTTTAATACTTTTTCTCTATTGCAGGTTTTAATCTATTCGTGGTCGCTGCACATGAATTTGGCCACGCTTTGGGCCTGAAACACTCCAGAAACCCAGACTCACTGATGTATCCGACCTACAAATCTTCCCGCTCAGGAACCTTATTATCCAGAGAGGATGTAGCAAATATCAACGCACTTTACAGTAAATTGTCAATATATTTGGAAAACTTTACTCTTCTTGAATTATGAAAATGTGCTGTTTTGACTTTTATACGTGAATCCTCAGTATGTGCTGGTGTGTTTTAGGTCCAGTAAGGGGACGCACAAATTTCTATCCAAGGAACGGCTTGGACTCTTATAACCCACGGGTGTCGGGGTCAGTTTTCCCTCGGCTCATGCAGGATAAATGTGCCCCTGATGTGACCTTTGATGCAGTGTCCACAGTTGGGGACGCCACCTTCTTTTTCAGAGAACGGTGAGTTAATGAAATCTCATCTGTGGAAAATCAGATGAATATTGATACTACGAATCTATAAACAATTATTTGCCATATTACTGAGTTTTTCATGCAATCCAATATACACTGAAGGTTATATGTATGGTTCCAGTTTTCTAAACACTTTCATTATTGATGAACACTTCTCTATAATTCATACTTGATGTTCTTTATGGCAGTGTTCATAGTATTAGCAATAAAATAATTAATTTTGTTGTTTTTCTCTTAATAGATATCTCTGGATAAAACATAATGCACAAAATGGTATCAAGGAAGGTCCCATCTCCAACTTCATGCCAAAGATAGAAACCAGCATCGATGCAGCCTTCTGGGTGCCTCGCAGAAACTCTGCCTACCTAATTCATGGTGACTGTCTATCATTTAACCTTCAAATAAACCATATCGTCTGTTTCACTTACCTCATTACGAACTCTCAATCATCACAAAATCAGACATGTTCACGTCTAGAAAAGAAAAAAAAAAAAAAAAATGATTGTTGAACAAAACACATCAGTATAATTATTATTTTATTAAAAAAACCTGCTCAATTGCCCTCACATTCTTCTTTGCTCTGGCAGAGTCCATGTTCTGGACGGTGAAAGGTTCCCTTGTAAGGGGAAAGCCCAGACCGCTGACCCACTTTGGTTTTCCTGCCTGGGTCCAAGATGTAGATGCAGCAGTGCACATCGTGAAAACAGGACGCACACTCTTCTTTATGCATGATATCTACTGGAGGTGAGACTTTGACATGACGTCTATTCAGTAAAATTCCCTCCGTGTGTTTGGTCATTTTTCCTCATTTAAAATCATTGCAAAGATCACTCAAAAGACAAATTTCTTTGCATGCCCTTTTTAGAAATAGATTAAATTTGCTGATTCGGATCCATTTAAGGGAGTTGTGCATACAAGCATGCAAACATGTTTTGCTCAGTGAACGTGCTTTTTTCTCTTTACAAGCATCATAAACTGGAGTCACTTATCATGCACGGCAAACAACTTAACCAACGGTTCTCTGAGTAGAAGACAGACTGAATAAGATGAAATTATACCATACCCTGCTCATTTTGTCCCACATTAAATCGCTTTATACTAAATGATAGTGTACCTCACACTGAATATAAGAGGCACAGTGGTAGATATAAAGCAGAAAATGTGAGCTAACTCAGATGTGGACCTCACACAGAGAGCAAAGAACTCAGTTTGGACTTAGTGGTTTGATGATGTGACTGTTGACCAGCTTGAATCAGCAGCTATAAATAAATGAATGGTTTTTTTCCCCAGCTTTGAGAGGTGAACAAATGATCATGAGTTATGAGTTCTGACTAACACATATTGTGTCCTTTTCAGTTACAATGAAAACAGAAGGGTGATGGATTTTGGTTATCCCAAGTACATCAGTGAGGACTTCCCTGGACTGAATGCAACAACAACAATAAATGCAGCATTTCATAAAGAAGGTGAGACTTTTACATTGTTATCAGCCCTTGTAACCATGTGTTTATTATTAGCACAATTATTCTATTTTCAATGGCAGCTACTTGGTCAAAATGGGCAGCGTTTAGACTGTAAAGTGCAGTAGTCTTGTCTAGGTTTACTTGATAGTAAAATGTGTCTGTACCTGGAGGGGTTTCTGGAACTTGCATTGTTCTCAGTGGCATAAGGAATGTCAGTTTACATCAAACATCAGCTGAGCAGAATGATGTTTTTACAGAACATGTGGTTCTCCTCTGTGATTTACACTGTATAATTTACTCATTTCAGTGCTTAAAGCTTTTCATATGAGATACTGTAATTTCAACTGAAGCATAAGCATATATTTGTGTTCAGATACATGCTCATCATCATCATCATCATCATCTTTATGAGCATCAACAACATAACAGAAAAAGCCAAAGCAATGCGAGATATAATATTACGATAAAGATTAAATATGACACTCACTTTCTCTTTAAAATTCATATTTTCTGTGTTTTGCTCCTCTTAGGTTTCATCTACTTCTTCGTTGGTCCACAAGTCTACAAATACGACTACACCCAGAAACAAACTGTTGGAGTTGAGAAAGCAAATTCCTGGCTTGGATGTTGAAATGCTGTAATTCCATGAACATGCCACAAAAAATGTCTTGAAATCCGTGAATAAATGGTTAAAAAAGTGTCTCTTATTCCAGTTATTATCTAAAGAATGATTCATGAAGCCTAACGATGTCTGCAGTTCTCTACTGTAGAGCAGGGGTTCTCAAACTTTTTTGGCCCAGGTCCCCCTTGGAGGGGTGAAATTTTTCCATGTCCCCCCTCATCCTCGCGATACTGAAAATGATAAAAAAAAAAAACACTTCAACAATGATTATTATGAAACAATGATAACCTTTTTTAATAGTGCTTTTGTGCAAACCAGCGAAATTTTCAGGTATTATAATATAAATGAGCACTTCAGAAACAACAATTTTAAATAATTTTAAAATAATAAACGGAACAAAAGACACACAAAACCATGTGTGTGTGTGTGACAGACAGACAGACAGACAGACAGACAGACAGACAGACAGACAGACAGAGACTTAATGAGAGGGATGAGCTTGTCAAACTCAATATAACTATCAATGTACTTTCTCTTTTTAGGGTTAGGGCGTTTGTTTTTGTCATTGTCATTTTCATTGTCATTGTCATTTCCTTTACCACTTCTTGACGAACTTGGCGGACACAAAAATCTATCCATGTTCGCTGCAGGGTGGCTAAAAATAGCCTGTGACTCGCTCCGTCTCAATTTAGTCAAGCTAGCGTCAAACAACGCTGTTACTTCCGCCCGCTCACTACAAAATAAAACTTTCGCATTACAAAATAAAACAGCAAAAAAAAAAAAAACTGTGAATAATTTCGCGTACCCCCTGGACATGCGCCACGTCCCCCTAGGGGTCCGCGGACCCCAGTTTGAGAACCGTGGCTGTAGAGGATCAGTATCAGAAGATCGCTTTTTAGATTTCATATTTTCAATCGAATTTGCATTTACCTGGGGCGATATACAAATATCATGCCTGTGCTTAAATGAGCTTTGCTTCACTAATTGTTGCATGCTTTGACTTGACTGAGGAGACTCTGTAGAAACATAATTTTTGGCTTCTGGTTTTTATACCCTAAAATGAACTGTACACACACGTCTTTAACAATTACAGTCAAAAAGCCCAGACATATTCCATCCCTTTTCACTGGGAGGTTGTAAACCACAAAAGCCTCCGGAAAATTGGGACAGGTAGACCCGGCTGTAACTACCAGGATTGAGTGCTTTTGTGACATGTGATTACCCAACAACCCTAAGAGTACTCCCATATAAAAAATGTGAAGCCTGGTGGAAATGTGCATTTTAAAACATGGAGTTGTTCTGGTCTTGGATGCTTGTGTTGTCTTTCCTGTGTGTGGAAATCTCATGGACTCTACCCATCAACCGGGATCCTTGGCTGAGGCCTGGGGACATGGAGCTGGCTGAGGTTTGTGGATAGAAACCTCACTTTAGAAATGCAACAGATAGTACAAAATGCAGTGCATGACTGTAAATTTTACTTTGACAAACACAGCAAAAGGAATGAAATGTTCTTTAGGAGTGACAAACAGCAAAGTCTAAACTCTGTGGTGTTCACAGTTTATTAATTAGATATAAATAAATTAATGGCTAGATATTAAGAATTATCTATGTAATAATTCATATAATAAAGAGTGCATGTCATTGATCAGTAATATGAAATTACATTCTTCCTCTAATCCCTCTTTATTGTTATGGAATATTATTCTCTACAAATTATTTATACATTTGTAACAATCTAATTTTGTCACTTTTGGAAAATAAGCTAATGTATTATCCAGACCCTTTTTAAACTGTGCTGCACTGTTGTTTAAGTATAAATAAACATCTATCCAGCAACAAGACAGACAATGTGTGCCAATGTAGAATAAATATAAAGTTCAGAAATAAAAGTCTAAATGTTAAAAATTAAAGAAGAAAATACAAAAGGATTAAATGCAATAAAAGTGAGTTTACATTGCATTACCTTATAATGATGGAGGAGTTCCTAATCACATTGTGTTAATTGACTGTATTTAATACTTTATAAATTATTAAAAAATATAGATTTATTTAAAAACACTACATTTTACATGACTGTGATGGTAGTTTTACATGGATTTGTGTATACTATTCATAGGTTACTTGTGTAAAATGACAACCACATGGCTTTACAAAGATCACATGTTACATATGTATGTTATTTAAACCCTGTGAATTATGCACCACATTTTGGTTTCAACCAAATCAGCTGTTCTCTTTATAGCCAATGAAAACATGCAATTCAAGCAGACGCCTACTGTCTGCATGGGTCTGATACTGTAGATCAGAATTTGCTGAACTCTAATCACTGTCCACATTAAGCTCCCCAAAGAATTTCAACTTGGACCAGAAAAAAAAAAAGCTGACATGAGTTTTATAATTTTTTTAAGGATGTCATAGTGGGAATGTCAAAAGTGGGAGTGAAAACCCTGGAACCCACTGGGGGGAGGGTCCTAGAAAAGCCTGGTATGAAGAGTCTGCACGCAGTTTTTATTTCTATGTAGTTAGTGTCACAATCAAATTAAAATGAGACAAATAAATCACTTAAGGAGGTGAACTCTATCCAAAAAAGAAAGTAGAGGCTTTCCAAACTCAAGAAGTCAGTGTAATATTGACGTTATTCGAGTTTTTAGCTTTGCGGATTACTCCTAGGGAGTGATACACCTTAGTAAATATGAAGAAAATAATACAGTGATACCTCAACTTACAAAAGAATCAGCTAAAGAACAATTCACGTAATGAAGAACTTTTATGTCAATTTTTTGTCTCAGAATATAAAAGAAAATTACATTTATGAAACAAAAACAAAACCCCCGAGCCGTAAATACAGTACTGTACGTAATGTACATAAATACGCACTGTACATAGCATCCCATTGGCTATCAGGGAGCTACCCATGATGCTTTTCCTGAGCCTTTGACCCTCATTCATCACAGAGTTCTAACACGTGTAAAGGACAGAGTTACTGCTGTTTGGTGAGTTTTCACATTTATTTCACAATACCATCTGGCGACAGTCAGGTTAAACAATACTAACTCTCAAATCCTTTAAGAATGATAAAAAAATGTATACACATTTTGTCTGAAATATGTGTTAAAAGTAAAAGAAAATGTAGATTTCAGATTTAATATATTGGTATTACACAATACCATTTGGGACACTTCCACAACTGATCCATTTTCAAAGGAGGGGCCTTATCTAAAATCCTTGCATGGGATTAGATGAAAAATCTGTCCGTCATCTTGACTGATGCTGCTTCAGCTTCTCACGTTAAACTCAAGCCGCTTAATCAGAGAAAATAGTTTGCATCAGGTATATACTCATCAACAGAAGGGGTTTAAACTTACCCTTTATACGTGACGTGAACCTCATCTACTTGCCCACCAAGTTCTTCTGTTAACTTTGTAGTAAAGCATGGTTCTCCATTTATCCTTCAGCCATGTTTCAGGGCTACTGAAATCTAGCTGCCAACATCTGTTGCAGATGTGGTTGTCATTTCTTCCTCCCAGTTCCATTACTGTCAGCTCTAGTTTACCAGCCTCTTTGACTTGGTCCTCTAACACCCCAACCAGGAGGGGGGGTACCACAATAACCATGGGCTTCTGCACTGGTACTATTTCTTTATCCACCAGTGGAACCATCTGATAGATCAAACTCTTGCCAAACCTGGTCAGAAGAAGAGCAAAAACATCATTTCCATTAACAAATGCTTCCAAAGCCATCCTCTGTTCATCTTTTAAGAAATGAACATGTGGTAGAGTAGACAAAACAGTGGAAATAGTCCAGTCTATACGGACCCTGGGATACCTAATGCACACTGCCATTGTTGTGTATCTGAAAAAACTACCCTGCTGTCACTTCTGCTCTATGTCACAGCCACAACGCCACCATGTAGTCCCACCCTGTAGTCCCACCCTGTAGTCCCACCCTGTGACACTGATTGGCTCCTTCATTTTGAAGTAAACCTGATCCTCACGGTACTCAGATGGTTGTGTGAATGTAGCGAAACACAACCAGATGACGTAAGTCAGTTTAAGTATTGGGGGCCTCGGAACAAATCAGGCCTTTTACATGTAAAATGTGACTCTATTTACAAAAGATTCTCGGTACGAAACCACTTATGGAAGGAATTAATTTCATAAATTGAGGTACCACTGTATTTTCGTAAACATGGTGTTTCAAGTAAATCTTTTTAACAGATTAAATCATCACAACAGGTAAACTTGTGTTACGACAGGAGGGTTTAAATGTGTATAAATGTCACATATTGCAAAGTGCCTTCTCACTTTCATCACAAATTTTTCTTCAAATTTTTATAAGTTGACTGAAGGCCTCCCTATCACTAATCTGTTAGTCTTTCCATTCTAATGCATCTGAATCACTTCCTTCATGGTGTACAACTTTGAACTGTACTCCATCACAAGGTCTCTGTTTGTTTACATACCAAACTGAACCCAAAGTGTCACTCAGGGCTTTTTTGGAATTCCATGCAGCCGCAGCAACAAGAAACAATGAAGTCGTTTCTGTTGCTGCTGCTACAGTTATACTATGGCTGCATGGAATTCCCATTTCCACAATGCACTTTGCAACAAAATATCTGAAAAAGCCAAGGGACATATCGGTTTGGGATATAAACAGACTGCTTGTGATGGAGTACACTTTGATGTTGTTCACTGTGAAGGAAGTGAGGATTCATGATACTTAAGCGATCACTCAGCTTTTACAGAGTCAATAAAAAATTGGTGACGAACATCATGCGCTGTTTTAATAAACCATAACAAAAGCTGACAGTCTTAATGCTTAACTTTTTAACCAATTGGTACAAAAATATTTAAATATAAATAAATCAACATATTGGGGGACACAGTGGTGCAGTGGTTAGCACTTGTGACTCACAGCAAGAAGGTCCTGGGTTCAATTCCAACACCAGTCGATGGGACCTTTCTGTGTGGAGTTTGCATGTTGTCCCCGTGTCTGTGTGGGTTTTCTCCAGTTTCCTACCACCATCCAATGACATGCACTGATAGGTTAATCTAAATTAGGTGTGATTGTTTGTCAATACGTACATGTTCAGCCCTGCGATGAACTGGCGACTCATACAGGGTGTACCCCACCTTTGCCCATTGTAGTTGGGGTAGACCCCCTGTGACCCTAGTGAGGATAAAGCAGGTTCAGGAGATGAGAAATTAACATATTGTAATTATCTACATCTATCTACTCATCAACAATACAACTGTTAAATCCTGAATTACCTTTACCAACAGAAGTATCTCCAAACATTTTACCACCTGAACCCCAGAGGCAGTACCAGACTTCAGGCAAGAAGAACCAGATCTACCTCAGATATGGAGGACAAGATCAGACAAATGCAGCATTTTTTTAATCTGACAGAGTCAGGGTACTTGGATCAACGTACACTTGATGTGATGAAGGAGGACAGATGTGGTGTTCCAGATGTGGACAACTTCAGCTTTTACCCAAATAAACCTAAATGGAAAAGCAACACAATCACTTACACGTGAGATGCTTTGATTTATAATTATTAATGTTAATAAACATTCAATATTATATATTATTACTGTGATAATAGCTTTTTTTTATTAATATATAAAGGTATTTCTCTTGACTTGTGATATAACTGTGACATGCATATTTTTTTCACTGGTGCACAGGATTGGCAGATACACTCCAGACATGAAGCAAGAGGATGTGGACAAGTCCTTCCGTTTAGCTCTGAAGATGTGGAGCGATGCAACTCCACTGAAGTTCATCAAAGTCAACCATCACAAAGCTGACATCATCCTGTCCTTCGCTCGTGGAAGTAAATATCCAAACACTTTGTGATGCTGAGCCATTATCCTGCTCAGAGATACTGTACCTAATGACAACATTAGTCTATAAATCCTTACATTTCCCATACATCCTGATTTATACACAGTGCTATGAAGTCTTTTCCCTGCTACAGCTCACGGAGATTTCTTTCCCTTTGATGGACCCCGGGGTGTGCTGGCTCATGCCTTTCAGCCAGGAGAGGGCATAGGAGGAGACATACACTTTGATGAGGATGAAACATGGGTTACAGGGAGCCAAGGTTTGTCTGTCAAAAACACATTTGAAATTCAGCAAGAAGCTGCTTTAAAAGACACGTATAACTTTCTGCAACTTGTCACAACACTGCAGCCTCCATCCTTGATAACTGCCAAGTCCCAGGGAGAAAGATAATAGTGAACCACACTTGGTAAACAGATGTCAAGCTTTTAAGCATGTTGCACATTGGCTACATTCCAATCAGTGGTGTTAAAAAAAAAAAAAGTTTGGCAGATAAAAGACATCCTAAAAAATACACATAAACCTTCAAAGTCAGTTTTATGTGTCCTCCAGTCTCAGTTTACCTCTCAAGGCACTCATTTTCTTGTTGCTTTATTTCAGGTTACAGCCTTTTTGCAGTTGCAGCTCATGAACTTGGCCACTCTCTGGGTTTAACTCACTCACAGGACCCTTCTGCCATCATGTATCCAAACTACAGACATCACAGCCGCACACAGTACTCTCTATCTAAAGATGACATACTTGGAATCCAGACACTGTATGGTGAGCAAAATGGAAATGTGTAATAATAATTGTCCTTTATGTGAGCATGAGAAGGATAATGGACACTAGTTTGTCACTCTGATTTTCTGTTTTTTGTTTTTTTTTTAAGGCAAACCCACAGAAAACAAAATGATTCCCAAAAAATGTGACCCCAACTTTTCTTTTGATGCAGCAGCTCTGATCGGAAATGAAATGGTTTTCTTTAAAAACAGGTAATGCTCATTTTTATATTACAGTACTGAACAACTTTCCAGCTTTTTCTGATTTCAACCTAATATCATGAATTGTGTAAATAGATATGGCACTTTTAATTGACATGTTATCTGTACACACTATAAGCTCTATGTCTATGTTCACACTGTGGTTAGGTTTAGGGTTAGCAGCTATGGAAATTATAATAATAATATAATATAATAATAACATGCAAAAGGATGAAAACCCATACATATAGCACACCAAGTGACAGAGGTCCCCAATGTTTTTTGATTCCTGACCCCATTTTAAAATCACAAATGTCTGATGACCCCAGTTAAAATGAATGTAATGTAATAGATTGCAGTACTATGTTGCAAATCAACATTCATTTTAATGACTTTTAGGCTTGATAATGTACAGTCAGTCCAACTTGTATTTACAAGCACTTTCAGTTTATCTATTTCTATTTTTGATAATTTTTACTTGGTACTCTTATCTGTTTTACATGCACAGCTGTTTTTATTTTTATTTTTTATCTACTGTGTTTTTGTGTTCCTTGTTTTTAATTGCACTGCAGTTTTTATTGTTTTTAATTGATTCTTGTATTCTGTTGTTAGAGAGCCTAATTGTTTGCTTTCCCCTGTAACTCACTTTGGATAAATGAATGAGTGAATGAATGAATGAATGAATGAATGAATCACTTTATTGTCATTGCGCACATTTATGTTACAATGAAATGATGCAGTCCCCCCCAGTGTAAATCGAGCATAAAGATAAAAACACAATAATATATAATAAATAAGACTAAAATAAATATGCTTAAAAAGTGCCTTTTCTAAAAAAAAAAAAAACAAATGTTAAAAAGCCTAAAAGTGATAAAAGTGCCCCAAATTCACATGTTTAAAAGCTATATTAGCCAGGGATAAAAAAAAGTGTCTCCCTGTAACCCAATACCTCCTCCCTGAGGGTAGGAGGTTGAAGAGGCATCGACCAGGGTGGGATGTGTCCAACAGGATGTTCCTTGCCCTCTTCAACCCCCTAGAAAAGTGTCTGCCAAAACCATGAATAAATAAATACAAGGCTGACAATTAATACTGAACAAACAACAACTCAAACTATGAATAATTACTATGAAGGATCTGAAACTGACCACAATGAACATTTGACAGTTTCAGCTTCATTTTGTCATGTCTTGTATGGATCAGTATTGTCTCAAATCAACATATATTTTTCTTTAGTATTTTAATTTTTTTTTAAATGAATTATGAAACATTCCAGGTGACCCCACATGGGTACAGACCCCAAGCTTATAAAACACTGCCATAACAACAATACAACATACAATGCAATTTCATGAAATCAGTCTGATTATTTAGCTTTTTTTTCACTCAGGTATATGTGGATGAGAACAACATGGACAACCTATTGGAATCGCCTGAGAGAGGGCCCCAGTGGCACATACTTACCCAGCGTCCATTCTCACATCGATGCTGCTTATGACATCCCTGCCAAAGGCGTGGCGTACATATTCACTGGTAGAGTAATGGGCAGTCTGTGAAGCTTTGTCAGCATGACACGGCAGGAGAACACAGTGTTGCACCCAAATTACAGCCTTGTGCAACTTAAGTGTTGCAG
Organism: Siphamia tubifer; assembly: GCA_020466265.1. NCBI lineage: Eukaryota > Metazoa > Chordata > Actinopteri > Kurtiformes > Apogonidae > Siphamia > Siphamia tubifer. The sequence continues at coordinate 24,621,767 of CM035795.1, read as the reverse complement.
TTCATGCAAGAGGCTCCCTGACTTTGGAAGCCCTTTGTGGTATGTTGCTGTTTTTCATAGTGTCCCAAAATGCAGTGACATGGCTGTGTTTTTCCAGGTCATAAGTACTGGGTGGTTCAACAGCTTAAGATGAAAAGTCATGCTGGCTCCATCTACGAGTATGGCTTTCCCTCCAGTGTAAGGCAGGTTGATGCTGCTGTACATGTCAGTGAATATGGAAAATCCATATTCTTCAGTGGAGAGTTGTATTACAGGTAATTTTTCCAAAGAGGATTTTTCATACATTACTGGTCAAAAGTTTTAAAACATCAAGATTATTCCAGTTTTGTTTGGAAATTCAAGTAGTTCAAGTCAAATGGACAGATTCAAATGGTACAAGTGTAAACGGTGAACTGATAAAAAAAAAGAATCTGAAAAATAATGTTTTTTAAAGTGTTTTTAAGGGTGTTTAAGGCTTTTTTAAAACAGATTTTTCTAAGGGTTTTTAGTGTTTTTAACTGGATTTTGAGTTGTTTTAAAAAAAAAAAAAAAAAAAAAGACTCTTTAAGGGTTTTTAACTGGTGTTTCAAGGGGTTTTAAGTTGTTGTTGTTTTTTTTAAACTCAAAAGTGTTTTTCAGGGTGATTAAATGCTTTTTGAGGTTTTTAAATGGATTTTTGAGAGGGCTTTTAACAGTTTTTTACTGGGTTTTGAGGGTTTTTAAGGTCTTTTAAGGTCTAAGGTCTTTTTTTAAGTGATTTTAAGGGTGTTTAAATGTTGTTGGGTTTTTTTTAGAGTTTTTTATTTTAGAAATATACAAAAATGTCTTTTGGGGTGGGTGGTTGAAACAACTTTCTGCAGTTCTGCAGCAATGGAGGTTGATCAAGCCTCAAAAGTCAATGCTAGGAAGAGAACTGCATCATTTTCACTGAATTTTCAATGAAATTCTGGAAAAATCCTAATCCTTTGGCCAGTCGTGTATACTATATATGTACAAACAGGAAAAATGTATGTTGATGTGAAGAAAAATATGCATTAAATTGGTTACATTTGTCCTCCATTGGCTTATTTATTCTGTTTAAGTAAGAGAATCATTTTAGGGAATGTGTAAGTACATGAACACATTATCTGAAACAATGGATCAATGGATATTTTGACACTGAACAAATGTGAAACCTTATACACATGCATCTTCAGGTATGATGAGCAAAAGAAGAAGATGGATCCCGGCTTCCCCAGACTCATCAAAAAAGACTGGCCTGGAATCCCAAGAGAGGTCAACGCTGCGTTTAAGTTAAATGGTAAAAAAAAAAAAAAAAAAGTATGTAAAAATAAAGGGGAGAAAAACCGTCACACTTTATGGTCATGAACTTTCTGTAATGGAGACCTGAGCAGCAGGACACAAATAGAAATAGAACTGAAATAGAAGTTGTAATTTCTTGTTTTTACCGTGTTTAGGTGGTAAACGGGTGGGGTTTACCGCACTCAACACACTTTTATACCAAAATGCCATTCGACCAAGTTCTGGAACAATGTGTTGCTCAAACAGAAAACTTCTGTTTACAGCAACGCTTTGTTATTCACATTTCACTGATTATTGTGAGACAATAGTGAGCTATAATAGCTGGAAAATAATGTGACAAAAAAATAAAAAAATAAATAAAATAAAATAATAATAATATATATATTGCAAAATTAAAACTGATGCTTGTTTAATGAACACAAATTCATTTCTTGTTTTCTGTTGACAGGCAGCATTTTCATCCTGAGTGGAACCAAATCCTATCAGTATGACTTCAGAAAAAACAGAGTGGTGAAGACAATTGCAGCGAACTCTTGGCTTGGATGTTAATATTGAACAATGATGGGCCAGTTATTTAGCAGGTTTTATACAACACACACTATCTTATTATTTTACTATTTTACACTTTAACTGTCATAGTATTTTTAAACATTTGCCCACTCTGCAATGTATCTAACCTATAATGTACAAATAAAATGCTAATTATTTTATTTATTGAAACAGATAAATGCATTCATTGCAGTCTCACTTCTATCATACCCAGCTTTAAAGATCTAGAGTTATTTATGTGATGATTTCAAAATGACTTTCTTTGAATATTTAACCTGTCCCAAGATATTCATCACCATTTATTAGAATTATTATTAACCTATTTTTTCCCCATGTATTTTTTATTGGGTATTCAGAATTTACATACAGTTTTCTCAGAGGACATATAACCCAGTTATATTTTTTCTCCAACATAAGAACATCTCTCATGAAACCCCCCACCCCCACATACATACATATGGATGACAGAATAATAATAAAATACAGCATTGACAATATACAAAAAAACACACAAAAAAACACAAAACCACACAACAAAATTACATTGGGCAAATAAGTTATGTACATGACTAAGTCTTTATGTATTTAATGTTGTGATGGGGAGACAGGACTGAAGTGGAGAGATTTATTTCTGTTATTGTGTTCAAATATAAAATAAAATAAAGGAAAATCCTGAATCAGTGAAGGAATGAAAACTACATTTCCATATGGGTACTCTGTGGCATGTATGTAAAGGCTGATTTGTTGATTCTGATTGACCAACACAGATATTCAACAGTGGTGTACATACAGTAAATAAATAAATAAATAAATAAATAAATGTACCACCAAAATACTAAGATACTGATTTACCTTGCTAATCTGACCCCCACCCAACATCCATACACATTTATACATCAGTGTGAATGACACTGGAGGAAACAAGGATTATGTGTCTTGCTCAAGGACACTATAGCACATGACTAGGGAAGATTGGGATCTAAAGTTATTGAATGACCTTCTCTACCTCTTAAACCACAGCTGCCTGTTCATATAATTCATACACTTTCATATTTTGACACAATTCTGTCCATTTAAAACTATAACCAACTAGCTAATTTGCATTATTTACTATTATTTCCTTTTTTTTCTCTTGTATTAATGTGATATTTTGCAAGAACTACAGCCATGTGATGTCAGGTATTTACCCAACTGGTCAATGGATATCTAAGGTCATCAAAATACTCCACTTTTTAGGTTTACATCATATGATATAGAAATAAAAGATAGAGAAAATCAAAATGCATATGAGACAAAACTGGTAAAACTCCTGATGAAGTTTATCACTGAAACGAAACAAGATCAAAGAGGAAAGAACATTTTCTTTCAGATTTTTTTTCATGACAACATAAATCAATTATCAACCATATCAACTCCTCCCACTGTGTTATCAGAGGGTCACTCTTTAGACCCTTTCACCCTCTCATGCACAAGTTTATCTACCTCCTCTGAAAAGCACAGTGGGAATTATTCTATCATATTCTATCACAAAAATACAAGAACACAGTGGATGAGGAGAAGGAATAAGATTTAATAAGATGTCTGTGGCTGCCTTTTGGATGATGCTGCTGGGTTGTTTGGCCCAGTGTCATGCAGCACCTACTGTTGCACCGATAACTTCACCAGAGGACCAGGAAATGGCTGAGGTAAAGTTGTGTGTGTGTGTGTAAAAAAATAGTCACAACCAACCAGATACTGTTGAAAATGAATTTCAAATTTTAGACAAGTGCATGATGTCAGGTCAGAAGTGTCACTTGTTTTTTTTTTTTCCTCTGCTGCTCTCAGAATTATATTTTTCAGTTCTACTCTGATATCGGAACAAGAAATTCAACACTGCGAAGCCTCACCACCAACACCTCCTTCAGTGACGGTCTAGAGGCCATGCAGGCGTTCTTTAGCCTGGAGGTATTTACAGTGAATCCAAGGTTCAAACTAACTCTATTAGTCATTTGTTCATTTTGTAAAAGTGAATATAATACCTACTTGAATTCCACTGTTTAAAAAAAAAGAAAAAAGAATGAAGTCTAATCTTAGCTCATGTAATTCAGCTAAAATTGTTGTTAATTATGGCAAATATTAAATTAGCAAATATGTCTCATAAGAGTTAGAATTTTAAAAGCCACAGTTTTTCGCGGTGGAATTAAGCTTCTGATTTCTTTTTTTGCAGTGAAATTAAATATCTGATGTTATTTGTCTCTGAATTCAACTAATTTCATAAATTCAGAATAAAAAAAATTAAGATGCAAAAAAAATCCAAGTGACTTCAAGTGACTATTGACTTCTATTACTTCCATTCAGGTGACAGGCACATTGAATAATGAGACACTAAAGGTGATGATGGCACCCAGATGTGGAGTATCAGACATCAGTGAATATGTACACTTCCCTGGGAGACCTAAATGGGAGAAACGTCTGATAACCTACAGGTGAAGGATCTTTTTCATGACGATGTGATTTTTCTCACAACTTGTCATATCATCAGTTTATTAAACCAAACTCTCCCTGCAGTGATAATACTGATAATGACAAATATGTGGTAACTCAGAGGTCACTATCCCTGCTTGTCGAGATCTACTATCCTGCACGTTTTAGGTTTATTCCAGTTCCAACACATCTGATTGAATTGATAAATGTACCATCAAGCTCTGAATAAACCTGTTATGACATTTAAAACATGCATGATAGTAGATATTGAGGACCAGTGTTGGTGACCCCTGTCATAACTCATTGTGAACAGGATCACTCAGTACACACCAGATCTGTCACAACGTCAGGTAGATGAGACTATCTCTAAGGCCTTCCAGCTCTATAGTGATGTGATCCCACTGAACTTCAAACAAATCTACAACGGGACTGCAGACATCATGATTCTATTCAAGGGCGGATGTAAGTCAGGAAAGAGCAAGAAGGGTTTACAAAAGTGTCTTTGCAATAAAAAATGACTACACTATGACATCTGTTCCATTGCAGATCACGGGGACTTTTACCCTTTTGATGGGAGAGGTGGAGTTTTGGCTCACGCTAACTCTCCTGGACGGGGACAAGGTGGAGATACACATTTTGATGATGATGAGAACTGGACTCTAACCCGAAGGGGTAAATATTTTCTCAATCTATACCTTGACCTACTTTCTGCAGAGGATGTACTATTTACATTATGTGCAGGTTCAATGTGTTCAATGAGTAGTAGTTGAATTCTGGTTAGAAGCAAGAACAGAATGATGTCGATATTCAACTGGTCAGTGAACTCTTCTGTTTGTTTATTTCTGGCCACCCATGATTTCACAAAAGTAGTTATATAATATTATATATATATTAGAATATATAAAATACAAAATATATAATATATAATAATATATATAATACAAAATAAAATAAATTGTTACCACTTTTTGCAAGAGAATTTTCCATAAAATAAATCAAAAATTAAATGATCTAAAATGAAATGCACAATGGATTGGTTAAATGGATTTTGCTCTCAGTCATTAAAGCCTGGTTCAGTCCTTTTCCTTGTAATCGTACTGTTTAGGTGTGAATCTGTTGCTGGTCGCAGCCCATGAGTTTGGCCATGCTCTTGGCCTTGATCACTCCAGGGACCCTCGAGATGTGATGTACCCCACCTTCAAATATTTCAAAATTGATGGATACAGGCTGCCATACGGTGACAGACAAGAGGTTCAAGCTCTTTATGGTAAAGACAAACTGTAAACAACAGGGCATGGTATTAAAGGCAATCTCTCCATAAACTGACCTTTGTATTGGTCTCAATAAGGCAGGGACCACGGAATGGAAAGGGTTTTTGTAATCTCTCTGATGTATTATTGTATCAAGTGTGTTTGACATGAACCTTTTCCTTTTATTAAAATGTTCTTCATCATCATAAATTAAAATAACATTGATGCAAGATATTGGCAAATCCAACTTTCAGGTAGTCGAACACCACAACCACAACCGACACCGACACCAAAACCACGCCCTACTCCAGAACCTGGACCAGAGCCAGAGGAGCCAACAGACCCAGATCCTCAACCGTTCCCTGGAAATGACCGTTGCAGCCGTGACCTGGTGTTTGACGCTGCTACCTCTATCAGAGGAGACCTGTTCTTCTTCAAAAATGGGTACTTTATATTTCTATGACTTCCTGAAAAATATTACAGCCTTCAGCCTTTGACACTTCAAAGTAAATTTTCCCAACAGTTATTATTGGAGAAAAACTACAGCAGCCCAAGACATCCGTTTAACTAAAGTGAGCAGAAGATGGTCTGGCATAAACAGTGTTGATGCTGCATATGAAGTTCCAAATGAGAATGTTTTTTACCTTTTTGAAGGTCAGGAATAAATATGTTTTTATAAACAAATTGAAATATTCAAATCTATCTCAAGCTGAACATGATTTTGATACGTTTTAGCCTTTTTGCCACAGGTCGACAATATTGGGGCATCAGAGCGTACTCAAAAACAATTATTCGAGGATATCCGAAGCCCATCACCAACCTCGGCCTTCCCTCTTCAGTCAGAAAAGTGGATGCAGCTGTCTATGTGACATCTACTAGAAAGACACTCATTTTTGTAAAGAACCAATATTGGAGGTGAGCGTTGGGCATTGTCATTTAAATAATGTGTTCACTGCTGTTAAATGAAGACAATAATGACATATACACACCTTATTAAAAGCTATTACTCATTTGACTTTAACAGTTATGATGAGGCAAGGAATCAAATGGACAGTGGTTACCCACGAAACATCACTCAAGATTACAGTAACATTGGTTCGAAAGTAGATGCTGCCTTTGAGAACTATGGTAGGAAACAGTCTTTTCACATTTCAAATAAGTAAAAGCTAACCTTTGGCTACAAAAATGTGCCATTATATTTAACTGCACACTTGAATGTAAACTTTCTATCCTCCTCTCCCCAGGATATCTGTATTTCTCAAATGGGCCCAGACAGATTGAGTACTACCTACCATACAGGATAGTGATGCGTGTACTCCTGAACTACAGCTGGCTCAACTGCTACTGAAAAAACACAAACATTGCATTTTAAACATTATTTTTCAAATATGGAGTTTGTCATGTTTATGGTAGTATTATATAGATGAAGTGGGAAATATGTCAGACTCATATATTGTGAAACCTGTGTTAGCTCCTGAGTTAAATGACAGTATTAACTATAATTGGTCTTAACATTGTTGAATGATATCAGGGAGTTAGAGTTCATCATGAAATAAATAAAAATGACTTCATTAACCAGACATAGACAACTATATAAGGTCATGGAATTATGTAATAATTATTAAACAGCCTGTGTCTTAAGTCATGTATAATTTCACTGCGTCGATTGCAAAAACAGGATATATCTTACACAATAAGTTACAAACAAGTTGATCTTTTTGGTAATATTTCTACATCTTCTCATCTGCCTTCTGTGTCTTTGTTTTTCTCAATGGTGCAATTCATGGTTTAGAGCCACAGTGGTTATCTGGCTCAATTTAAGCCACATGAAAAGAAATCTGATATATAACAAAGACAGAGTCATTTCTGTTTCATGAACATGGTTGAATAAAAGACTTAGTGTTGGGCACAGAGTAAGGAATTAGAAGTGACCAAGTCATTGATCAGCAGTTAACATTATTAGAAGACACTCTAAGGAATATTTAACTCAGTTAAAAAGAAGTGATGTAAATGTATTTTTAAATAAATGTCAACATAAAATATTGAATATACTTTATTATTAAAAAAAGCTCACAACCTGAACTTAAACTAAATAAAATTGAGGGAAAAAAACGGGTTCATGTAAGGTTTGAGAGTCCATAACTTTTAATATGCCATGTCTGTTATTCAAAACTTTTCATAAAATGTTCAGAACATTTTCAAGGAACCATAATTGCCATGTATGTATATTTTCATTGTGCAATACTGAATACTGCCAAAAACTTTACCACTTCCTCTGAAGCCACCATGCAAACATGCAATGCTTTAGACAAATTCCATTTGGAATAGTGTCCAAACTTGCTGCAAGCCACTTCTAATTACTACTGTAAGTACTTAAAGTAATCTGCATTTAAACACAGTACATGTGCCCTGTTAATAGAATATATGGATTAATGAATGTTAATGGAAAAATAGTGTCTTTTCAACTGAAGTCCATTCACCATTTTCTGTAATATTTTTGTGCTTCCATGTATATTTCAATGATTTAACTACCTTAACTTTATATAAATAATGACATTATATATATATATATATATATATATATATATATATATATATATATATATATATATATATATATATATATATATATATATATATATATATATATATATATATATATATATATATATATATATATATATATATATTAGTCACATGATAACAAATCCTCACCTCTATGACATTCACCACACTACGTAATTCATCAAAATATGCTCAGCATCTGGATTCGTGTTTCTATCAAGTGTAGGCAGATTAGGTGTGTCTATGTGCAGTGCACGGATTAATAATAGAGCCATAATTTGCTCGGGTGGTCGATGAACCACATTTGTTAAGATTATAGGGTTAATATTTAGTGTCAGGGTTGCAGGGTAACGCTGCACTTACTCTTCTGGTATGTGCAGGCAAGGTGACCCTGTACACTACAAAACATAAATACTTTATTTACAGTGTGACCGTGCACATATCAGCAGCAGGGCAGGACAGCAGTTGTCATTTCATATCAGTATTAATTTTCTTTTGTTATTAGGCTTGAGTATGAAAAAACAAGTATCAATAACCAATTCGCTGTAAATACCAATTCTGAAATGACTATATTAAAAACTATGCTCAATATCATTATTCAGTGGATTTATAAATTAAATTAAAACATGCCTTTAGTAGATACTTTTCCAGATAAGCAAGAAACGGATACATTTTCCAGATGTTATGCTGCAACTAGCTGCATCAAAAGAGAAGAATCTGGAACATTTTGTTGTAGAACCAAGACACGGGTCAGATATACATAAACTATTTACTTCCCTCATGCTTGTAACTTGTATGTTTAACAATAACATCTATACTTTATTCTGAAAATCTCCTTTCAACATCCAGAGGTCTTCAACCCTGGTCCTCGGGGTCCACTGTCCTGCATGTCTTAGATGTCACCCTGTTCCAACTTCCAACACACCTAATTCAAATGATCACCTCGTCCTCGAGCTCTACTGAAGCCTGATAACGATCCACTGCTTTGACTCAGGTGTGTTGGAGCAGGGTGGCATCTCAAACATGCAGGACAGTGCCCCCCAGGACCAGAGTTTAAGATCTCTGATCCAATTAGCGAATATTTATGTATCTATTAATAACTTTTATTTATGCGTTATTAACCAACACTTACACCAAGTTTCGATTTATTAAAGGACGTCCTCTAATCGGTTCTAATTTCTACACATATCACGTAAAACGCAAAATGTCTTCAAAAATTTGGTGAAAATGGCGACATTAATAACGCCCGATGTGCAACACGGCGAGGAATGTGTCTTTAGTTCCGCGATTGTTTTTTTTTCCCTCCACGATGTATTTTCGCTCTTTCTGCTCAAACTTTAAAGTTATTCGATTAATAATAGGAACAATGTCATATTTCACAAAAAAATCCACATTTTGGTTGTTATAAGTCGTTAGCATCGTTAGCATTTGGCTTTGCACATGAAAGACGAGAACGAGAAAAGGTTCCGGCTGGAAAACACGGAAACACACAGTCCGGAAGATAAAAAAGAGAGCACCGGGTTTCTTGGTTTGTTGTGGTTGATTAAGGTACGTGTTGTGGTTTTATCACAGTTCAATTTCTGTAATTTAATATCATTGACCATTTATGAGCAATTGTAACATTGAGCAGTATGTGATGTACGTTTTGTTTTTAGTGGAAGCCATGTTTGCTCCTGGTTGTGCGTATGAGGTTGTGTATGACTGCAGACAGATAGAATACACGTATATCTATTTATTTATTTCCATTACAGAGGCTCCTATGGAGTCACTCAACACCTTTGAATCAGAGATGGAGGCTGACGGACAAGGGAACTACTCTCTGTTTCCTGCACTGGACAGCATTGCAAGTCTGTCTGGGACTGCAGAAACACTGGAGAGGTTGTTATAAGAAAATGATTGTCAATGCAAGTTTTATTTCACCTAGTTTATCTACCTGAGGCAAAGCATGCTCCTGCTGCAGAACTGTGCATCTGTACGCAATTGTGCTATATGTGCCCACATATAAACATCTTTTTCTTATATTTTTTGTTGTACTTGTAACTGCTCTTGTTGTAGTCCGCTTACTTGCCATATATTTTAATTTCTGTATTTAGTCTGAGTGTGTTTTTGTTGTTCTAGCATGTTGTAAAATTACCTTGTATTGTTTTGTCACTATTATTATATCTGGCTTCTTGTTCCAGTTGCTTTAGTTAGTCTTTAGAGTTTTTTGTTTTCTGAAGCACAGCATGCATTTTTTTGTAGCTTGAGATTAATTAAAGATCGCATGGGTTTGTGACATTGCCCTGAGTAATGGCTTAAATGTTGCCGTTTTTAGTGAACCTCCCACTGACATTGCAGAAAAGCCAAACCTCACATGGCTTGATGCTGCACAGGTATTGACTATTTATTACTAATATTTCATTGTAATACTTTTAATGAGTCCAAATACCATACTGTGAACTGCTCAGTATTCATGTAGTGAGCATATTTTTTTGTTGTGTAGATTGTGTTGGAGGAAGCAGGCCGGCCCATGCACATAAAGGAGATCAAGCAAAGAATCATTGACCGAGGACTTGTTCAATCAAAGTACAGCAACCATCTAATTTTAGTACATATAACATGTCTTTACTTATGTGCATTTATAAGTTAAGCTTTGAATAGCAGTGTAGGGCTTTATGATAGTATATCACTCTTATATCATCAATTCACATCAATGAACATTAGCATTTGATTATTGGTATATTTCATTAAATAAAACCGATTAATGAGACCAGGAAGATAAATCTCATAGCTATCTTTTGTTTATCACAACATGTCAGCAATTTGAAATCTGCAATATTTTTCTTCAGCTAAAAACTCTTCTTATCTTGTTTTCTTGCTGTTAGTGCAAAGTCAAGCTTGGAAGCTGTTATGTATCGTGAGGTAAGAAATACAGTTTGAGATTCCGTCTGACAGCAGCCTCTGCTGTTGAATATAATAACTTGCACCTCCACTCAGCATTTGAGTTAGTTCATTTCTTACAGGACATGCTCCATCTGTACTTTTGTTAACATTTTTTCTGTCATATACTATTTTTTTTGTCTTTTTCATCATGCTTCTTTGTCATCACCTTTATAACCTATATGATGCAGACTTGGTGCTGCTGCTATTCCAGCAACAGATGCTCAGATACATAGACCTAGTCCAGATATACAGTATGAGCAATCTGAATTATGGGCTAATTTACTCCCAGGTTTTGGGGGATCAAATTTGGCATCTTCAGCCGATTGCATTGGCCTCAGTCTCACGTTATGTTTCAGACACAAAAAGGCAGCAGGAGATTCAAGAGGATTGAGAACAGAAACGGAGTCTTTGCACTGCTGGTGAGTTATATGGGACACGATTGCTGCTTTCACACAAAACCTGATCATGACATTAGAAAACTGGTTGAGCTCCATGTCAGCTGTGGATAAATGCTTGGAAAATTACATGTGTAATTGTAAATCACAGAATTACTAAGGAATAGATGGAAATGTGTACACATTTTACCAGCTTTAACTCGGTAAATTACGGTTTTAGAATCTATTTCAACATGGCTGAAGATTTTAGCTGATCAGTGTTAAAAATATTACAGCAACTAGCAATTATAAGTATTGGTTAAAAAATATTGAATAAAAAAAAAAAAGTTAAAAACTTTTTCTTGGGATAGTCTTTCAAATTAAAAGGACTATGTGATTTAAATCCTACTTGAGGAGTTCTTTAGCTGAGAGACATGAATGTTATTTTCTTTTTAAGTCATGTTCATTTTAATTTTAGTAACTGGCATTGTTTGTGAGCTACATCACTTATTCATTATTGGCATGATGGACTGCATTTTCATCTATCATCCTGAAGGGAAAAGCGGTACATACATCAGGTGGTCTCAGTGCACAAAAACATGTGTGGTTTTTCCTTCCCTCTGTCTCTTCACAGACTGACGAGGAACGGCAGCAGGCCCTGCAAGCCTTCACTGCCCAGTCCTTCCTCGGATCCCCTACCCAGAATACCATATCTAGTTGTGGCTCAGGTACCTCTGCACCTGCATTTCCATCTCCTGCAAGTTCATCAGAACATAAAGCAAAGGTGAAGAGAGGTCAGCGAAAGAACCAGAATGAAAAGTATCGGCTCAAGTACCTCAGGTTACGCAAAGCAGCTCGTGCAATGATATTTGTGAGTATACTATTGATTTGTGAAATCGTGCATAACTGGAAAATTGTATAAAGGTTATAACTAAATTGAATGTCAATAGTCCAGTACTAATACAGCAGTACAATTGGATGGCTGTTTTACCCACAGGAGAATGCAGCTCTCTGTGATGAAGTTGCCCACATAGAAGAAAAGTTTCTGAGAGCAAAGGAAGAGCGGAGGTGAGTTAGTGTAAAAAAAAGAAATTAATAAAAGTAATTCCTAAACACAAAGTACACCTAATGAAGAAGAACCATTTATCAACATTGAACAATATAAAATATAAATAAGAACCAACATTTCATTTTTCCTCATTAGCTAAAAAGTAAACAAAACAGATCTGGTATAATAACTTGCACACGACCGTGTTGCGGAAATATAATGAGAAATTATTGATAACAGTTGCCTCGAGATGAAGGCGGCACAGTGTGATGATATCGTTAAGACTGTCAATCAAATCACACGAGTGGAAAATTATATGAACTAGTGATATAACTGATGTTTCAACAATTTCTTCTTGAATGGTTTCTATAAAAGTGACTACTATGGTATTGATTTAAAATAATTACACGTCACCCAACAGAAGTTGCAATAAAATAGTAATTTAATAATTGTCATTGATCTAAAAGCGAGTGAAGGTGGAAATGTATCCTGCTCATCATGTAGTATATGATGGAGGAGGACTAGTAGATACAGGGGGTGACATCGTGGTGCAGTGGATAGCACATGTGCCTCTCTTAATACCAACACTAGTCAATGGGGGTGGGACCTTTGGCTCTGGCTTCCTCCCACCATCCAAAGACATATGCTGATAGTTTAATGTCCATAGGTATGAATGTGAGAATGATTGGTTGTCTGTTTCTATATTTCAGCCCTGCGATTGAATAGGTGACTTATCCTACCTTCATCCATAAGTAGCTGGGATAGGCTCCAGTGATCCTAGAGATGATAAAGCACATTCAGATAATGAATGAATGAATGAATAGTACATAAAGGAGTAGTAATGATGGATACACTTTGTGATCATGTGCCATGTTTTTATACAGTCTCTACTGCATGTGCCTTTAACATTGTTTTTAATCCTCAGGTTCTTACTGAAGTCATTGTTGCAGTACCAGTCATTGTCAGAGGGGGAGGTCTTGCCGACACCCAGCTCCAGTTCTCATCCACCTGTGCAGAATGTTGTAATGACCTCAGTACCTGCTGGGTCATCAGGCCTGTCTTCAGGTCATAACCTGCCATCGGCACCAACCGGGGACGAGGGACTTCTTAAAAAACCCAAGAAAGAAAGAAAGGAGCGAACCAGGGAGAATGGAAAAGAAGAACGCAAGTGTTGCCCTATACAGGGTGTCCATGAAGTGTCTTTACAATTTAACAAGTTTATTACAAAAGCAAATACATTATTTAAGAATAAAAAGTAGATATTGAAGGTTTTATTTTTTTGCTTAATTGAATTCATGTATATATGGACAAAGCACATTTAGGCAGCACTGGTTTTATTTCTATGTTGGCTGTATCATAGCCTCATCAATGGTGTCAGCAGTATTAGTGATATTTACTTCAGGTTGATGTCCCACATCTTTGTTTGATACACAATATTTTTAACATAACCCCATAGACAGAAATCCAGTGTTTGGTGAATAAGGTGGTCATGGAATTGGACCATCCCTTCCAATCCCCACCAGTCTTTGATATCTTACAATACATGAATTGATGGACATTACTGCAGATATCTTTCATACTTAATCCTGTGGTTTTGCTGAGTTGCATATCCAGTTTTGTTTAATAAACCATGGTACACATTGTGCCTTTTCTTGAGGAGTAGTCATTTTAGGGGTTTATTTAACAGAACCTGCTTTATCAACATGGTACCTGAAATACACAAATGCTGTGTGATTTAAAAACTTTGATAACCACTGAGTACAAAGAACAAATCTGATCAACATATCTCATTAATTGCCTTTCTAATAAATTTTTGAAATTGTAAAAGACTTTATGGATACTGTCTTTCCCTGTGAAACACTGGTTTAAATGTATAGTTCATCAGTATTTATTGTCTCTTGTCTCTTTTAGTTCCAAGAAAGATGTCCAAAAAGAGAAAACTAGCAGATGGTTCTCGCAAGCTGGTGCAGCCCATTCCTCTGGACTCATCTGGTCGTCCTGTCTTTCCCATCGTACTGGGAGGTTTAACTGTCTACAGTCTGGGAGAGGTGAGACTCTGAAATGGCTCATGTATTGTACATTTGTTTATCACAGCATTGTAGTCAGGAAAAACCTGATCTTGTCTCCAACATAATACACTCTCCTCATCGTAATTGTTTATAGCACAGTTTTATCATTCAGTTCTGGCTATAAAGAATCTGTATGTCTAACAAAAAACTTAAAGCTCACACTAAACTAATGCTCAAATCTGTGGCTGGTCTCCAGATTATCACAGATAGAATGTTATTCCATGATGAGTGTGCCATCTATCCAGTGGGCTTCTGCAGCACACGGGTCTTTGCCAGCATGAAGAGCCCTGACCAGCAGTGCCTTTACACCTGCCAAATCAAGGATGGAGGAACAGGTCCACAGGTACATAGTAATGCTTTTGTTTATCATTCTACCACAGATGTGTAAGTAGAAGTCATTCATCACTGAATCTGCACACACACAGTACATGTACTGTTCTGCTCAGTACTCTGGGTTTTAGATTATGTTTAGTGCAATATATGTTGTCAATTTTTGTTTTACCTTAGTACTGTATATATTTGTCATTTTTATATATTACTGCTATTATGGTTACATACTATTAGTATTTTGTCTGTTCATATTTTATTTGTATTTTTTTTTTAACTTTTGATTAAATAATGTATTCTATTTTTCTATGTTTAGTTTTTGTAATTTTATATTCACTCTTTTCTTATTCTCTTAAGTTCTTATATTTTGTAGTATTTTTATTTTTATTAATATTGTTGCACTGATAACAATTACACTCCTAATTTCATTGTTACAGAATGACAAGTGTTTTGTATTCTATTACATTTGCTGTATTTTATGTAGTATTTCTTAGTGACTTATACATAACATCAGAAAATCCTAATGACAATAAAACAACCTTTGAATCTTTAGAACTAATCTTGGATGATACGCACCAATGAAATGTAGTAACTTTAAAAAAAACGTTTCCAACAATGTTCCTTTAGTTTGAAATTGTGCCTGAAGAAGATCCTCAGAACGCCATCGTAGCCTCCTCTGCACTCACGTGCCACTCCAATCTCCTGAAGGCCATCGCATCTGTCAGGTATCAAACACGTGTCTACTTTTGTTAAGACTAAATAGGTAGTAGGTTTGGCGTATTCTCTGAAATCTATGATTAATATCTTGCATCGCATCCAATGTAATCATGTCCTCTTTGAACCTCTTGTAGTTCCAGGTCTGTGGCTCCCATCGTGCCATCAGGAGCAGACTTCTTCGGCTTCTCTCATCCCACCATCCAGAATCTCATCCAGAGTTGTCCTGGAGCACGGAAATGTAGCAAGTAAAGTCAATCACCTTCACTGAATCTGTCAACAACACAGGGTTCCCTTGACATCCCTGAGTGTAAATTATAAATTAAAAGGGCAAAGAACTGGGTGACGGATGTGATTTCATGTCAAGTTTAATCTTTAAAGTACAGTGTAGGTAACACTGTCTAAATACAATATACAACAGATATTCCAGTGAAACCTGAAAAAACAAAAAGACTATTAATGCTGGACAGGGAATAGAAGAAATTATATATAAATGTGTCAGTCACAGTAGTTATGAACAGAAACCTATTTTCCAGTCTCTGTATGATTAAGCTCAGTGTGTCCACGGGTGTTGTTTACACTGTTAAATCATAAAACTTCCTACAGCGGAAAACATTAACAAGCCTGGATAGATGTGAACTTTGAGCATTGAAACTCAGCCAAAGCAGAATATTTTAAAACAAAGAACGCAAAGTCAGCTTTTCTGCACCAAAACTTTGTGTCCTAAAACTATACTGAACACTGGAACCTGATGTATTGAGCATGACTCCAATGCAAAGAACTAAAACTTTCTAACTGTATATTCAGTTGTAAAGGTTTTTTTTTTTATCAGATTGATGGTGTAGTGAGCTTATATTATTGGTAATGTTATTTATGTTTCCAACAAGCAACGTATACTGTGCTTGTTATACATTTTTATCATATGGTTTTAAAGGCTTTTTCTTCCAACAGCTACCGATGGATACGTTTTGAAGTCTGTCGCACTGGTGATGGCCAAGTCCCTCACAGCCTGTCAGAGGACGATGCCTCGGTCAACTTTGAGGCCTACCAGAGACACCTGTGCTTTGATGAGAATATGAAAACTGAGCAGATGACAGGTTGTTTCATATTTATGGCTAACTAATATTTAAGACTAACTAGGTTCATTTACATTGAATGCTTTTATGATGCATCTTCTAATGTGGAACAAATGGGGGCAGCGATGGACAAGAAAACTAAGGTGTTTATAAGGAGCAAAAAAAAAAAAAGGTTTCTATTGTACAGATGCTCACTGAATACTTATGTCAGTAACCCTCCTTACCCCAGCAACTGATCCTCCAGGCTGCCGTTGTAAATAATGTATAGTATATCATGAATGTAAGCGACTAAGCTAGTGCTGGAAAATACAAGTATATTTCTTACCGCAGTCAGAGAATGCCAGTAGCAGCACTGAATGTTTCAGCACTCTTACCATAATCATTACATTTGATAGTAACTCTTCACACTTCTACCATCTTTTCCTAGGTCAGACACCGCAGTCTCCCAGTTCTTCACATCAGCACCACCTCACCTCTCCAACTATGAAGCCCTGTACCTCCTATTTCAGCTCCTGAATTTCCATGCTTCAGTAACTCTCTGAAATCAGTGTCAACAGATTGTAATTTCCTGGAATATTTATTCATTTACAAAACTTATCTAAATTTGTATATTTTTTTTTGTCAGTGTAAGTTCCGTGCACAGCAGACTAAAGATATGCATTTTCATAGTTGACCATAATATTCTGGATCCAGCTCATTCTTTGGAGCAGTTAAATGTTTAGAGGCTGTTTAATCTCAGACTGCATCCAGCAGCCCAGATGGGTGTGATAAAGAGCAAAGTTGTGCTTTTGGTCAACTCTGCTTTTTATATATAAACAGTGGCACAGCTAAAATTGTGATCGAGCTGTTTGTTACTAGACACATTATACCAGACAATGTTATGACAGTGTCGGGTTTTTGCCCACTGTTACATTCAACTGTTGGTATGCTTCTTAAGTGGCAGTTATAAAACATTCAAGATTCCACATGTACATGCAAATCATGTTTGGTTTATCAATAAATCAACTACTTTTGTCTGTATTTTGTTTTGGTTTGAATGAAATACTCACATGCACTGTTGATCTGATATTTTATTTGCAATTTTTTAAAATATTATACATAGCAATAATAGCAGCAGTCACATACATTGCTTTTCTAAATACAATTAAAGGCACTATATATTATATATATATTTTTAAAAAGCAATCAAAATAAACAGTGCAGTAAATTAAGGCAGTTTTCACAGTTTGATACTCGGTAGAACTGAAAACACTGTCGGCAGTTTTGATTGATGTAAACAAACTCTGGTTTAAGTGGAAACCTGCTTTTGGTCCAGGGCAGTGACAGCCTAACCACAGTCTACATGTAAGGAAACGGCTTATAACACAAATTAAATTGCATAGTGGGCACTTTTTTTTGTTCATATTGATCAACCAGTTAAAGGCACCTTTGATTTGGATTTCAACTTTAAAAAAAAAAAAAGAAAGAAAAAACATACTTTCATATTGTACAGAAACTGCATGAGCGTCCTTTTTGCAACAGCCACAATATCATTTAAAAGCACATCTCTATAGTGATATATAGTAGTCCAGCAACTGTGACAGCAGTGGTTTAGTTTTTTTTTTTTTTTTTAAAACAGTAACTTCAAGTTACAACTTGAATGTAAACGTTTATACTGATATGATCCAGCCATCAAAGGAAATACTTTTTTCCTTTCTTTTGCAGCGCTATCGATTGAAAATGTAAGATTTACAGTGATTATGCAGCTGATTTCACAAGTGTAAGGTAAAAGATCATCTTCAAGCTATTGTATTTACCAAAGCTCAGTCATGTTTCCAAACCTTCACTTTGCCTGGAGGGAGGGGAATATCAAAAGGGGGTGCAGGCAAAACCTTACTGCTGCTGTAAATTGGACAGGCTTTAAAGTCACAGGGCCAGTCTGCCCATGCATATCGAAGGGCAGTTATTTCATCTGAAGGTGAACACATAGTGGTTGATAAAGAGACCGTGGTCAGACTCCAGTGAGTAATGGGAGCTGGAACCCAGCAGGACTGTCGCTCCAATGAAGATAGAATACTAGAGCAGCAAATCTTCAAAAAAATGAATGAGAAAAATGGAAAGTGAATTGAACTTATTGATATTTTACATTATATAAAATGAACCACAGTGTGCAGATAAACCAGTAGTTTCTCAAAAATTTGTAGAAAATATATCGTTACTACAATTGTGTCACTGAAACCATTTCCTGTGACAGATAATGATTTGTTAAGACACATCTGGCAGCTCACCTGGAAAATATCTTTGGAAGGAGTGACTGAGACCATCTGGTCATAGGTGATGCTCACATTCGTTTCAATGACCAGTATAATGTTAGGAAAAGGACCTTGGAAAGACACAGTTTTTTCATTGTAAGCCACTGCCCTTGCTCCCAGTGACAACCGTTCGGCTACGTCCTGCTTATCTCGAGGGTGGATTCTGGGGAAAAAAAAAAAAAAAGAAAAAACAGGAATATTTAAAATGTTTACAGGGAAATCTAAGAAATAAAGCTATGACATAAGGAGGAAATGTTTAAGGCAGTTCATGATAAGAACATAGAGATAGTTCTGACGTTCCGTAGGGTGACTTCTCATCTGGTAAATCCAAAGCCACAGCCATGAAGGTTCTCTTCATCCTTTTGTTTGGGGCAAAGCCAGTATCTGCCGTCTGGTGCCACCGTATTTCAGGAAAGCCGTTTACAAGTCCCTTTTCAAATGTGGACAGCTGTATGAACAGAGGGACCACCAATTACATATGAAGTTAATTCAATATTCAAATAAGATGTCTTGCTTTACCTGATAAAATAGGTAATCTTCCACATTTTTTTCTTTAACAGTACTACAATAGGTTCATAAATATTTTTTTTTTTAAATTTCTGCATGTTTGTAGAATATGTGCTATGAACTTTGCACATGATTGAATGTTTTATGTCTAATTACTGTTAATTCTATTTATTGTCTTGTAAAGGTTCATACTGTCTTCCAAAATCAAGTTTTTTTTTAACAGGCAGGTGCAGTGTTTGTTTTACCTGCTTGACTAGTTTCAGTTACTTCCTGTAGCTTTCATCAGAAGCGTCACATGAAGTTGTTGTGCACTGAAACAGCCTTTCAAACAGCTCACAACATCATCATGTGACGCTTCTGATGAAGGCTACAGGAAGTAAATGAAACTAGTCAAGCAGGTAAAACAACACTGCACCCTTCTGTTAAAAAGAACCTAACTTTACAATTCTAATGATTGTTTTACAGGTAAAAGAAAAAGACAAATACATACAACAAACATACCTGGACAAATCCAAACGGGAAGTCTATTGCAGTCTGCCCCCCTGTGGCCTGGTGAAAAGCACTCCTCCAGTCATTGATCATAGCAGGGAATGAACAGTTGTATTTGTCCTTATGAAAACCTGCATTGGCCTCCCCTAAATGTACAAAACCCCTTAGATTTATGTACATACTGTATGTAATAATTAAGTGAGCATGTGACCAGTGCAGGTAATCTTACCTTGGTACCAGATGGCACCTTTCAGAGTCATCTTAAGAAATGGATGGATCATTGAATTCCACAAAACAGAATTTCTCTTAAAGGGGGATCTGAGATGTTAAAACATACACAAAGGACAGGTTAATGCTTAAATTCTGAGTTAATGCACAAATGTTTAAAGCTTAAAATACTTTTCTTTATATTACATGCTGCCATTCTTCTGAAGTCCACACAGCTCGAGTGCTTTCAAAGAAGACCAGGCTTCGACAGGTGTGCCACCCCAACAAGACTCCACTAAACCAATGGGGTAATCCAAGGTCTCATACAAGGCCCGACCAAATAACCAGCACACTGCAGAAAAATTTGCTACATTTCCTGGAAATAGAGTTCAGCTTTGTTTAAACTGGCAGTTAAAAAGCTCCATACTTAATATATGACGAGCATGGTTGGTTTTCCTTCAAAGAGTGAATGAAATTAGCCTTGAACCATATGGTCCTACATTTGTACCAAAAGACCAACTTGGGTGTCGGGACACAGGTATGCCAACAGTAGGGTTCCTACAGGTTTCTCCAAGTTACATGTAAGACTTTCTGAGACTATTGAGAATAGTATTTAATGACTATATCATGACCCTATTGGCAAAAAATTGGGACTCCCACAATTTATTTATCTACTCCAATGTCTTGCTTCCTGTTGTTCCAAGTCATTTCTCACTGGGCACTGTTAAGTTAGCACTAACTAGTTCCTACAGTAATTGCAATATAAATTAATCTGCTCGGAACAGGTGGAAATGAGTCAACCAACATTACTGTCTTTACAGTGTGGACATTTAATAGACATTTATACACAATACAGTGAACACGTTTATGGCAACATAACTGAAGACCTTCCATATCAAATGTGATACCTTTTAAAAGGCTTTTTTAAGGTATGAAATGGGACATTTATAAATTCAAGGAATGCTCTTAAAAATTTCAGACTTTTGAAGAGCATGCAAGAACCCTGTAACGGAGTTTAAAAGTTGACCACCTAATGTTTTTATGGTAAATTAACGTAAAACTTGGAAATTGTGTCCAAGTGTAGATTGTGTTACTGCAGTAGTTTATCAGCATGTTTGAAAAGGTCTCATTAACACATGCATTTTCCACAAAATTGTGAACCAGCTAAATAACAAGTATGATACCAGTTAGCATAAATAATTACTAAACCCTTTGTCATCCAGGACAGATAGTCTGATTTATAGCTCAGATATGTTTTCCCACATCTCAAAGTGAATAGTTGAATTGGCCTCATACAATTCTGGTTTCATTGTGTTCAGTGCTCTGCAATCACGTTTGACCACACTGAAGCAGAGTCATGGATATGTTCTTCTTTCTCTACTTGCATCAGACCCAACTGTGACGTAGGGATCTTTTTGGTGTTTGTAGAAATAAGAGACCAGCTACTCTAGGATGGCCAGAAAGGACTGTCATCACAATGAGTTCAGAGTTTCAGATCAGATATCAAATTGTATTGTCCATTGAAATCAAACCACTGAAATAAAACATACCCAAATATTTGACATTTTAAAGTATTTCATCCAAGCTAATAGCCTTGAACCCCAATTTGACAACTCTGTCAGTGTTTTGACCTGCATGTGTGCTGTGTTTTTTGTTGTTGTTTTTTTTAATGGTGTGGAGTAAATGCTTGATCACATAACTGGTACACTTGCCATATAATCACCAACAAAGCTTTGTGATCTAAACTCAAATTCAGTGAATTCACCAGAAAAACTGATAATTTCTTACTTGCTGAGGGCACAGACCAGGGAACTTCCACACCAAGCAAATCATCCAGCTCCGTATCAGACATCTTTAAAGCTGCCATAAAAAGTCTCACATGAGGATATTTGGCTGCAAGGGCAATCTCATCTGATGCATTGAAAACCTTAGAGGGAACAAGCAAATTAATATTTGAGAACATTTTATAAAGTAAGGAAGTAATATTTATTTATAGAGCACTTTTCACAGACCAGGGGCCACAAAGTACTTTACAGCACAAATTCATACACCAGTAGACGGATGCTGCCAATTCACAGGCACTGCATGACCCTACTGAGAGCAACTTAGGGTTCAGTGTTTTGCCCAAGGACACTTTGACATGTGGACAGCCAGAGCCAGGATGCAAACTGCCAACCCTTTGATCATTAGATGACCCGCTCTACCAACTGAGCCACAGCTACCCATGAACCCATAATAAAATACATAAAAACACCACAGATAGTGCATTTCTCCGAAATATGTACTTCATATCAGTGTTGTGCTGTTAATGGCTTCAAGTTTTTCATCTTTGGAGTTTCAAATAAAAGCTGAGATACGTTTAAGTAATATTGCTTTAAGTTCCACAAAATGTATATAGACTATTCCTGAGAATGTCTGCAAAAACACCATTCTGGATAATCTAATGAATGAAAACATACTGAACTTTCTCTGTAATATTATTGCAATAGTATGAGTGACATTTTTGTTCTTGATTAATCTCCTACAGTAAATCTTACCTGATATGTTTGAAAATACATGTTGCTCTGGCCTCCACACAACCAAATATCCCCAAAAAGGACATCTGTCAAAGTGGCCGAGTCACTCTGAGGGCCTTCTGTCACTATGGCTGTCACATTATAAGGACCCCCAGGATCAACAGGGTCAAGGGTAATTTTCCACATTCCTGTATATTTAGAGACAATATGTAAGATGTCTGGACTGAAAAATTAAGTAATCACATTAATAGCTGGAAACTTTTCAATCAGGATATCAGCTTTACCTAAAATCCCATGTATAGGAAATAACCACATGACAATTTTATTTTCCAACTCGTTACACAAAAATAATGTTTAGCTGCATCTGTCCTTTTCAGGTCCACTTAGTTTGATGTCATCTGTCCAACATCCAGCAGCAGTAGAGTATGTGCAGATGTCAGCACAAACTCTCCATTTAACCAGAGGCTGCACTCACCTTTTTTCACACAGACTGGTGAGGTTATCTGTTTTGTTGGTCCTGACAAGTAGATGATGACCTGAGCACCCTCTGGGCCATAGCCCCACACCACAGCCCTCTCTGGAGATCTCTGCAGCACCATATGGTCTCCATAGTAGGAGGCAAACTCCAGCTTTCCATCTACATATACACAGTTATACAGTTATACACAGTTATACATACATGCATACACACAGTTGCAGAAAATATTATTACAGTAAATCAAAGACTATGTTTTCTTCAATTTCTTGCTTATTTTAATGACGGGTACAACTAAAGGTACATTTGTTTTGGCTAAATATAACAACAAAAACAGCTCATATGAGTTTTAATTCTGAGCTGATATAGATTTTTCCAAATTTTCTTGATAATAAAAATCACTTTGGTTCCTATCTCAGTATTTATAGCATTGTACTGATAAAATCATACCATGTTTTCTTTTTCGTCTGTTTTAGTCACTTTTAATGAATTTTTTTAGGTTTGTGCCTATTTATGGTGCAAATGTGCATCGTAGGGAGCCAGGTGTTCTGTAAATACTTACTACCCATTCCTACCAAGCCACACTGTGCATGCATACAACAGTGTTTTTGCCACTTCTTCAGATTTTTAATCGGGAGAGATTATTGTAATCAGTGTGTGTATGTGTGTCCGCAGAGACCTATCATACTATAACTCAATGAATACTTGAGATATCACCATGAAATTACATGGGCATATACATATAGCTAATGTGCATCAGATGCAAGGATCCATTTGAGTAAAGGTCAGAGGTCAAGGTCATAATTAACTGAAAGGTCAAAATCACATTATCGGTTTTAACTCAAGAATTGAGGGTCACAGAACTTTCAGATTGGTTCCAATCGACGTAGAATGGAGATTTCTACAATTCTCATAATTGGTGTTATCACCTACAACAATATTTTTTTAAGATCTCTGGAGGTCAAAGGTGACATGTCACAAAATTATCTACTGTAACAGCGTTTGTTTGTGTCAAGCAGACACAACTGAGTTAATACTGGATATATTATCATGATATTACACGCAACGACGTATAAATACATACAATGAAATTATCAATATTGCAAAAGGTCAAAGGTCAAGGTCCCATTTAGCAGAAAGGTCAAAATCACATTATTGTCTCTAATTCAAGAACAGGTTATCATAGAAACTTGAGATTGGCACAAAATAGGCGTGAGATTAAGCATTCTCTGAATACTTGTCATTTTATCAATCAGCTCTACTGACAGAAAAGTGGTGAGTGTTCAATACTTTCTCCTCAATCCAATCCAGTGGTGTTTTCTATCTTGTGTGTGAGTCTTGTTTGAGTCTTTGACCAATTCTTTTTGGCTAACACTCTTTATGAAGAATAAAACTTGATGAACTGTCCAGAACATCCTGCATATATTAATAATGTAGAAGCATATTTTGATGGGGCGATGTCCGAATGAAATTTGAGCCAAATCGGTGTTTGTATGCCCGATCTAATAGCATTTTAGTGAAGGCGATTTTGTAGGGGGCGCTATAGAGCAAAATCACAATTTGTATTGATAAGCAGGTGTAGACCCAGGAGATAGACGTCTGTGTCAAATTTCAGCCAAATTGATGTTCGTATGTCTGAGCTGAAGCAATTTATGTAGTGGTAATTTTTCCCGCAAACTTCGCAAAATTTGCGACAGCGTAGCATAAAAACGATGCAACTTTTCCAAAAAATGTGGCAAACTTTTGATGTCCCACTTGTCTAGATCGTGTTCAACTAATTTTGAGCTCATTTGACCCAAATTCCGTTAAATTCCGATGACAGTGAAAATCCATGACTCAGCATGTTTGAACTGGACTTCCTGTTGGTTTATGGGCGTGGCCATCATAAGTTTTTTTTTGTTCATCGTCATATGACGAACATGAGTACCGATTTTCATAGCTCTAACTTCACTTGGGCGTGATCTGGACTAATGTAAACTATTGTCACTTTTATAGGGGGCGCTGCAGACACATTTCTTTTCCGCTCTTTACAAAACCTTTATATACTCACAATTTTTCACACTTCTGAATTGTGCGCAAAATTTGGTGAATTTTCGTGCATGTTCAGGGGGTCAAATTACAGATCAAAGGGCTGAATCCCCTCCGTGGTTCCCTTGTATAAAATATAATTAATCAAACCATTCAGTTGTGGGTGTGGTATCTCTGCTGACAGGATTCAAGGCTCTGCAGACGTTCCTAGGACTTATGATCCTGGCCTACTAGTACATTTAAATTATCAATATAACCTGGTAAAACCGGTTCACGTGATAGTTAGTTCTCCATTTCATAACCATTGTTTTTCATGACTATGTACATTGTTATACAGTTTTATAGTAATTTATAGCCTAAACTTAATTTAATTTACTTTACAACTGAATAAATACAACAAGGAATAACCATTTAGGCCTAAGTATATTTTAACTGGTTAAACGGACACGTTTGTTCTCTTTTTTTTCCTCAGTTTGACTGCACCGGCTTTCCCATAACAGCACACATGATAATACAAACACAGATATTTACTCACCATTGCAGTGAAAACAGACAAGAAATAATAAAACACCACACAGCATTGTCATGAAAGCGAAACAACAAATGACACTGAAATATGGGCATGGCTTAACAGTCATGTTACAATCGTTTAGTCATACGTTCGACAATAGATTTAGAAAAGGCACGAGCATGTACGTATGGTCTGACGTCTTCCGTGCACGTACACGCCTTCAAAATAAAATTACGTAGGATTAGATGCTTGTTTCTTTCTCAACTTGGTATTAAAAACGTACAGAATATGGCGCTTTTTTCGATGCTTCATATTAAATAAAATAAGCGACTAACTGCAAATACATAATGCTTTAAATCTGACAAGATTGACTTGAATATAAATGCTAATTATTTTGAATTTCACACGCCTAAAAAAATAACTAGCACATCCTTTCACTGTTTTTCCCCCTCTGCCTTCTTATTTAACACTAATTTGTATACAAAAGCCCCATATCTCTAAGTTAGTCATGCGTCAACTTATTTAATTTGGTTTATTTTATTTTATTTTTTTGCACAACGACAAATGAAACATTTGGACAAACAAAGGAGATATACAAAAACCCAAATGGACTTAGAGAAATTAATTTCACCTTATTACAACATTACCAACAACAAAGATAACAAAACATATAAACAAACAAGTGGTGCCAGGCACAACAAACCCCGTCCCCTTGCACACATTTAACTGATTTGCCCTATCTTTTATCATTGTGAAAAAAAAACCCACATTTTTTTTTCACCATCACCATTTGACCTAATTGACGAAAGTTTAATGGGATCTATTCTGCATCACCTCACACTTTTACTGAAAATTTCATAGATATTTATCCAGTAGTTTTTGCGTAAAGCTGCGTACAAACAAGCACACAAATTAACTCAAAAACAATATCCCTTCACTTACAGTAACAATACCCCCGTCTCCCTTTTGGGGTGCAGAGTAAATAGAAAGTAAAAAAAAAAAAAAAAAAAGAGAAAAAAGTTAAGTTTATCAGTATACTTTTTGTTTATCTCCTCAGGTAGGTAGTTACCCTGCAGAGAGGAGAGTGGGGTGGGTCCAACCTGTGGGTAACCATGGGAAAAGCAATGTAACCACAAATGTACCAAAGAAATTAAGACAGAAATTAGGTCTATTTTAATTTTTGTTCACAATATGAAACAAATCCCTAAACTTAGCAAAAATGACCTCAACCTGGTCTATAAGTTTATATCTGCTATGAAATATAGTTCTTCAACATAACAAGAGCCACTTGAGGTCTTAACATGTGGAGTAGAAAATGCCATTGATGGTTTCCATAAGATACAAACATGAAAATGGGAATATGTGTCTCCATAAATGGGGCTGGAACTCAAGGCTGGGATTCAAGGTTGTGTCATATTATCAGGAAACAGAGCTGGGAGATTAACATGGCTCAAATAACAAGAGCAGTTTTTTTTTTTTACTTTGCATCTGACAAGTTAGTGTTGTGTCTTTTCATAGATGATATGTCCTCACCATAACCTGTTGTCCCAGATTTGTTTTCATACCTTGTTGGAATATCTAGGAAAATGCAGCTGGACAGTCTAACCAACCATAAGTTGAGTATTCACATCAGAATGTACTAGAAAAAAGTGTTTCTATTTCATTGATGTGCATTTGCCTCTTGGTGAAAAATAGCTAAAACAACCTTAAGGTAAAATGAGTAAAAATGTATATGTTTTTTGTTGTTGTGTCTTTCCAAATGTTGGTATTTTATTTATAAAAAAAACACATTAGAGAATGTGGAAACAGTAAAAATGTAGAAGTAGAGCAACTATATAGTTGAAAGTTACAGTGATGATACCATCAAAACTATCTCTCATCACAGACTGTTTAGAGTTGCCAAGATGTCCTTGAAGCTTCAACATGACTGGACTTATGATTTTTGCCATTTCCAAAATTATTCCTGCTCACCTTTGACTAACCAGGTCAAGGTAATGGATGTTTTTGTGTTAGTGATGTGTAGGCATACACAATGGGTGGTACAGTTCAGTCATTGAAGCTGTTTAACCCAACAAGAGATGTTGATTTACTATTTTTATGGTATTTTAAATTGATAAATGTCATATGGTAAGCTGATGGCATAGTCTACTTTTATAAATTACATTTACATTACATTTGAAAATTTAAAGATATTTTAATTACCTCCAGGCACAGACACCACAACACATTAATAATTAAAAAAACAAAAAAACAGAGGCACTCCGAGATTTTCAAAAAAATCTCTCCTCTGCTTTTTTTTTTTTTCCTTTTCTGGACTTTGACCTTACCCAGTACACCTGAGTAAATTTGTTTGCACATTAATAATTGTATTACATTTTTTAATAACATTTTTTAAAATTGAATTTAAACATTTTTTATTGTAATTTGACCCTGTTTGGTTGACATAAATCATGCTGTTTTATTCCATTCTATTCCCTCATTTTGCATGGATCTAACATTATCATATTCTGTTAATTCTGCCATTTTTTTTTACCACAGCTCACTCAACCTCAGTTCTACTTTGTGTTGCTCTTCTTATTTCTTTGTGTTGTATTTTATTCTGCTGTTGTGTGTGTCTGTCTGTCTGCTGATGCTAAATAAATAAAGTTATTATTATTATTATTATAATACACAGGGTTTCCCCCAGTGCGCAATAAGCCTGGTGGGCCGCTAAGGCCTTACTTGCCCCCCCCCACCATGCTAAAACCAGAACTTTTAAAAATTTATTTTAAAGAAATTAAAGGCATGTTAAAACGAGTGACACTAAAGACACTATTTAGAGTTTCCAACTGTAGGTCTGCAGATTTTTTGGGGAATGAGCATAAATAGGGGTAGGTAATGGACACAGAAGTGACAAAATAAAAGCAGATTTTCACCCAGTTTGGTGTAAGTTGGATGTAAACTCTAGGAGAAGATGATGAGCAAACCCCATTCAGTTTGATGGCACAGTTGGGCTGTTGTCATGGCAACATGTTTGTAAATAGAGGTGTGCCCTCATTGGCTTTTTGGTTCAGTTTGGCATTGTGTGTACCAAATTTGGTTTGACTGTTGGGCTTCAAAGTGGCATCAACTAAAATGAACTTTTTAAAATGCTGAATGGGCAAAAATTGGGGTGAAAGTGATGACACAATAATAATAATAGAATCATGAGGTTTTAATAGACCTTCATAGGCATGTCAGTGAAGGCCTAATAATACTACTACTACTACTACTACCACTACTACTACTACTACTACTACTACTACTACTACTACTACTACTACTACTAATAATAATAATAATAATTTAAATCAAACAGAGGACACTGGGCTAGGTGGTAATCAGAGTTGAAGAGAGAGTGTCAGGAGAGGAAGAGACGGGGAGAACAGAGACAACAGCAGAAGAGATAACAGTCAGAAGATAGAAAGAGAAAAATAATAGATAAAGAAACTAAGTACAAGTTTGTCCATCCATAATCCTGCAAGCTATAAAAACAAAAGTTCCTACACAGATGAGGAGAAAAATAACATTATTCAGGGTAGATGGAGTAGGGACAAGTACAAGTGCCCCCAGTGTCAATTTTCTCTAATACATACCCTACTTATGGGATTGTACCATGCACTTTTATAATTGTTAAAATAATAAATATATTCACCTACATGCAAATTTTTTGGGTCAAATAAAATGTATCGTAGTAATTGACCTCAGTATTCGAAAAATCCTGGTTACGGCCCTGCTTTTCTAATGTAGAAGAAACATTTATTAAGACCAAAGTAATTGACATTAAACTAAAACATGAGTAATGTAAACAGGTGCCACATCAGTTATCTAACTGCTTCATAGCCAGGTGTTTATTTACTGGACCATTTTATATGTTTGCCTGTAGTGAAGACAGATGGACTTGCCTTGTTCTGCAGGCATCCTATTAAACATAAAACTTCTTCATATGGATGAAGGAGAAAGGGGAATGGTGCTGTTTGGTGCACTGAAACTGTGAAATGACAAATACACATGTGGTGATCATGGACTACATGCTCTCCAATTCTAAGCTGCAGGGCTCTTTCAGCTGTATTCAAATGGTTCCATGAGATGATATTCACTGTGCATGTAAGCGCACAGTGATCATTTGACTATGCTGCCTTCAATGAGCTGTGAAATTGCACATTTATCTTAATGTGAACTTAAGGTTTTGGGTGTATTGAATATGTTCAATGTGCAGTGGTTG
Organism: Siphamia tubifer; assembly: GCA_020466265.1. NCBI lineage: Eukaryota > Metazoa > Chordata > Actinopteri > Kurtiformes > Apogonidae > Siphamia > Siphamia tubifer. The sequence continues at coordinate 24,591,862 of CM035795.1, read as the reverse complement.
ACTCTGCCATGAAGAACAGCCATATGATGTAAGTCACCTCTGACTTGTGCAAGGCATTAGTTATTTTGCAGGCTTTGTTCTTATTCATTTGCTTTTTGAGTTTAGTTTGATAGGGTTTCCATTCTCTGTCTGCCTGAGAGCGTATGGCTCTTCTGTCAAATGGTCCCTCAACTTGATTAGATCGTCTACAAAACAACCAAGAAAAAATTTTCTGCAGATAATGAAAAACAAATAAAATATCAAATACAGTATCTTCATCAACTGAGCATTTAATGTGTAGTTAAAGTATATGACGTATTTATTACTTTTATTGGCATTTACACTGATGTGATGTATTAGTACTATAAAATAAGAATACATAATATATGACAATATTTCACTTGAAAATGAATAGTTTTCCTTTTATAGTATTTTTAAAACAATACTTGAATGCAGTTGTATTTTTATTGTCTGATTATGCAGTGTTTACAAGCAAACAATATTTAACTCTGCTGTGAAAGTAACAATTGTTCCATGAAATGGAACAATGTTACCATGTGTTGTAAAATTATAGGCTTTGTTTCAAGAAAGGAAAAAGACTGTTGTTTTGTTGTTTTGAAGCGAGGTAATATCAGCACAGTTATTTGCATAGAACATGAAAGCATTGTTAGTTTTCATCTATGTTTTTGGGTTTCTCTCTCTCTCTCTCTCTCTCTCTCTCTCTCTCTCTCTCTCTCTCTCTCTCTATATATATATATATATATATATATATATATATATATATATATATGAACAAGAAAGATATTTAAGGGAGAGCTCTAGCTAAATAAATAATAAACAGATGATATATTAACACGGATCAGGAACAACACCTGGATCTTAGTTTGGCTGCAAAGCAATCTCACACATCAAGAAGACAAATGGTGTTACGAACATATGGGCAGAGAAAACAGTTTTCTCGATATACTGTATTACAACATTCATCTGACAGAACAATAGGTGTATTGTTGTTGAACATTTTGCCTTTTATTGCAGTGTGACTATGTAACTGTTTTGCCTTCACCTGAATCTAACTTTAACTCTAGATTTAGTCCTTCATAATGATAGTTACATATTATTTAGTAAATGACTTCAATTTAGACACATTCCAATAATGTAAATATATATATTATGTCCATACACCATGTAGAGTATTTTCTTTAGAAGCAGGTTAAAAGAATCACACACCACCATGAACGCCTCTAGATCTGTAAATTACTTATGTTTCTGTACATTTCATACAAACCAAGATGGTATCAAACTGATGTGACAGTGCATTTCCATATGAGTAATGCTTCAATATTACCACTCTACTTCAGAGTCCAAGCCCATCTTTAAATTAGATTGCAGGAACTGCGTTGCAAATCTCTCCTCTAGTGATCCGTGGAATGGGCTCTGGTCTGTCCCATCACATTTTACAGCTAATTTCATGTGGTGAAATGAGAGATGCAAATATGTTTGTGGTGTCATGCATGAACTAAGATTTATGACTGCTGTCTAAGATCCTCATAGGTCTCTTAACACAAAGGCTCCTATCCATCATGTGATAAATCTTTTGAATTAGTGCCTCCTTTAAGTCACTTGGCGGCAATTAGGTGCATGAGAGGAGCCTGAGCATCCACTCCACAGCCTACATTACACTGAGCTTTTCTTTTTTCACATTCACTGGCATCTAAATCAGTTTACACATGAGGCTTCTTTGCCCCATTTATGCCAAAACTACCTGCTGGAGAATAGGTGTTCACTCTACTGTAAATAACACATCCAAATACAGTTGATTCAAGAGGGAGATTTCACAAATAAATAAATGGATACAATCTAATAAGTCATTCACAGTTAAAGCAGGTATGTTTCTACAGAAAATAGTGTATGCAATTATCTTTAAAACATCTACACAGAGGAAGTTTTCAGAGGAGCTGACACCCACCACCCAAACAGAATCTATAGATAAGAGACCATCATCCAGCAAGGAGACCACTCCCACCATGTTTTTCTTTTGATTTGCCACCCATCTTTAAATGTGTTTTATGGCACGCTATAAACTATCTATGCTGATGTATCAGTCAGCATTTAAGGATATGAGAAACCTTTAATGTGATTTATTTTTATGTGAGATACACTATTACACAAATACACTACTGTACTTGAAAAGTAAAGGACACATATGGAAATTAATTAATATGTTGTGATGTTTAAGAAAGAAAAAAAGAAAGAAAGAAAGATTGGCTCTGGATGAAACATAGCTACACAGTGATTAGTGAGTAAGTGCACTGGTATTTCTGTCACGATGTATTCAGCACACCATTTTAATGAGTGTCGGCTACTTAAGACATTGACATTCAATACATACTACACCATAAATAGCTAAAGAAAATTGAGGCAAGTGATTTTTAGCCATACCTGATCAAGATGAAACACCCGTGACTCCGTTTTTTACCCTCTTGCAATGATTTCTAATCATTTTGTAAAGAGGAAAAGGACTGTGGGGGCTTCTATCAGAAAGGGCACTCATATGGCACATTCCTATATGAAATACCCACTATCAAATACCCATTTCTTAATGTTAGAACCTGTGACAGAAGGCTGTATTTATTTGTGATATGTCCGTTTCCTCTGTATGCCTTTATTTTCTATTTGATGTTGACGTGTGTGTTTGTGACACCTTTATGTACAGTCAAGTGGAAACAAATCTCTCATCCAGGACATCTTTGTGTTCTGAAATGTAATAGGTCATTTGTTGGTCCAAGCCACACCAGACCACCAAGTTTCATAGAAATGGGTGAAGTAGTTTTGGTGTAACCCTGACAAACAAACAACAACAACAACCCTGCATTACCTTCTCAGTGGGTATAATAACCAGAGGGTCAAAATAAAATGAAAACAAAGCAAAATGCAAATATTATAATATTATTAATGACCTTTTCTGTTTCAGTACCAAGCCATTAGATCATAAACCAAAGCCCACAATGATACAAGCCTTGGAGGAACAATCCTGGCTGAGTGTCACTTTAATAAATGGGAGTATCTGGCTCATCAGCTATTGCGATTTTTGCTTTGAAGCAAATAGCGTAAGTCAATATGCCATAGTCATTTTTCACGTCTAACCTCATGATAAACAATGACAGCGGTGACAGTGTTTTTACTGTATATGCAAAATATCAACCAAATGAAAGCTGTTATCAAATGCAGTTATTTAATCCAATAACATACACTGGATGATATATTATTAATTTAACATCCAATATACAGTGCTGCAAAAGAAAGCCATTAGAATTATACATTATAAGGATTATTTTGTATCAACCAATCCACTTTTAATAAACACAAATATTCTGAAATTAGTAGTTATGCTGAACCTGACACACTGCTGTATTTATCCACAAGGACCACAACAACTTACCCTGCATACAGCTGCTGTTTTCTTTTTCAGTACAACCTTAGGGTGACCTGCATGTTCATGAAATCAAAGGTAAGGAATGAATGAATGAATTTATTTCAGTCATATATATATATATATATATATATATATATATATATATATATATATATATATATATATATATATATATAAAAACACATATACATAAAAGACACACACAACATACACAATTTGTAACTGAAAAAGGAAGAAGTTGAAGCTTTATATCCTTCGAATTGCCACAAGTAAAACAGTAACACAAATCAATCTACCTTTTTTTCCTGAAGTCACATTCAATTCACTATACTTTCATATACATTAGCAATTTGACAAATTAAAGCTTTTTAAAGCTTGACAACAAGCTACACAATTTCACTTCATTCTTCAGGACTAACACAAAAACCAAATGTATATCTGTAACTGGAGTTAAATTATGGAATAACCTGGATAAACAGTTAAAACATGCACTTCAGTCAAAACTATGTTAAAAATCAAGGTACTCAATAAATATAAAATCTTAGAAAGAAAGTATGCTAACTATCAGCATGAATCTAAGCTTAGATTAAAGCATTTTTAAAGCATTAAAACTGTGCTGTTGTTATTTTTGTTATAGACCAAGAAAATACATGACATATCTGTACATTCTTAAAATACCTGCGGCTGAAAAGTTACTTTCTATTGCAACATCTGACCCCATGAAAAGACGCACTAAAAACAATTACAAGCATCTGACAGGCGTTGAATGAAACCTGATATAAAACATCACACATTGAATGCAATACATTTCATAAGTCTGAACAAAAGGGTTAAAGACATGTTAAGTGCAAAGGGAAGTCACTCCAAACATCGTCACTTTTGATGATAGAAGCAATTTTTCCCCCTCAAACTTTTTTACTGCTACACATACTTCACACATATACAGATTAGATCTTAATACAGACACTGATAAATTAATATGTGCAATCAGTAGAACTTTAGGAAATCAGTAAACCTAATTAAGACTTTTGCATAGGACATTTACTGTGTTATGAATGATGGCTATAAAATGCATTGTTATTTAACAGTACTATTATATTTACTCTTTGGTTTTGTTCTAGATATGTTGTGTTACCAAGCAACCAGAACATTTAATAGGAAAACAGGACTTTTATAGCATCAAATGTAATACACTCTGTCAGACTATACATCCAACTAGAATTATTTAATCATATGACTTGTTAATGGCTGTACGTTAACACTTCTTTCCATTTATGCCGTTACCATCTCTTGTAATGTGCTCAAAATAAACAAATGTGTATTGACTGGGACGTCACATAAATGACACCTGGAAATACATGTCTGAAAAGGCTTTGTCTCGTGTGCTTTCCTTTTCCATGCAGGCTCTTCACATCATGGCAGCTTCTAGCCCTACATTCACGTCCCCAGTATGTACGTAGTTTACATGTAAAATGGAGCATCTCTTCAGCCCCTTCATCCTTAATGGGCTGCATCAAAGACACTGGCAATTATACACTTGGTGCATTCAGCGCCTTTCTGCTCTCATATTTTTCACTACCCTAATAATTAAAGAGCTTTAAAATAAACAGCTAGCAGACCTAGTGCAGTGGGATAATAAATTATTGTAGAAACAGCTGTAGGTGCACTTTTCTTATACAATGTTGGCTGTGTTTTAGACGTCGTGGCTGGTGGTGTCAGATGGATGCTGGACATGTTTCACATCAGCAGATGGCACTGTCATGACAGACAAATACATCCTCCCTCCCTACTCTGACAGTAGGCAATGGTGATTTTCAGTGGATGTAAATGCGCTACACCAAGGGAGTAAATGTGTTTGCCTTGAAGTTTATCTTAAGCCTTTCAGAGAGGACAACTCCTGCCATCTGGATTAGAAGGAGGTTTTCAAAGATACATCACATCAGAGCGAAACAGATGAATTTTCTTTTTCATTTTATGGACAATTGACACATGAATATAGTTTAATACTCAAGCACTCTATTTAAGAGTCAGTGCATGTAAATGCCACTACTCATAATGGCTTGGATAAGCTCCAAGACCTTTAGTGTGAAATCATTTTAACATGATTGTTGGATATTGAAGCTGGAGCTAAGATACAAACACATTGTACAATAAACACACTATCTGCTTCTCTTCTAGCATGAATGGTTTATATAAAAACAGTTAAATGAGTCAGGTTGAGGTATGTGACACAGACTCATCTCTGCATGATGTCATTAAGGTTTTTGTTTTCAGATTTACAAGTACATACTGTTTCCTTTTAATGTTAATTTCTACTGTTATTGTGATACATACATATATATATACATATATATATATATATATATATATATATATATATACAGGACATGAGTGTGGATTTTGGACTAATCTTAATTTTTATTAGATGCAAAATGAAGAATGAAATCACTACATATTGTACATAGCTGCAGAATGTACTCAATTTGTATGAGAAAATAGCAGCAGCCTTGATAGTTGATTTCTTCTGTATCTCCAAACATATTAATTAAAATATGTTTAAGCAGCCCTGTACACATCACAATATGTCACATACCAGATTGGACAAGTTAATTTGTCTCTTAGGTGAGTAGGGTTTGCAGTTTAGAGAAAAATAAAACCATGCTACCATTGTCAACACAGTTCTGAGTACCATGGGGGTGGTGGGGGTGGTGGTGGGGGGGGTTCAGCAGGAATAATTGCCTTCAACTCAAACCTTGATGAATTAATGGCAAAGGTCACACACTGAATGAAATAAGTAGTATTTCCAATTTTACCTTGGACCCAAACACCTTTTGTTAACGGGGGGAGACCTTATACATTCCGAGCCTCTTTGCAGTTTTCCCTGGGTTCAATTCTCTGGGGACCAGTGGAGCTGTTTTCTTCATACTCAATAAAATGTGAGTGAAGTGTAGCAGAAAGCAAAGGGACTCTTTGTCTTAGTCAAACATTGCTTAAGATTAATAGTCTGGTAACATGGGGTTTACTCTTTATGAACAAACCGTACCTTTTAAAATCTGGTCAAAACCTTTTTGAAGTGTAAACCAGTAGTTTGTATATTATCAGTATGACAAAGTGCAAAAATACATACAGCAATAAATGCTTTCTAAAGTGATTTAAATTTAATACTATGCTGTGGAGAGAGACGCACATTTTTAAGGCAGCACGGCGAAAGCCTGTCTCCTTTAATTTACAAACTGGAAGATTCACTCCCTGCACAAGCAGAATTTTATTTATTTTTTACAGCATGCTCATTTCCTGTGAGATGTGATGGGAGTGTGGTTTCAGAGCAAGAGAAGATGCTAATAGCTTTATCTAAAAGACTGACTTTGAACTATATCTTCCATGAAAAGCCATCTTATCACTCATACTGTCGGTTTTTTTTCCCTTTGCAAATGAAATTACTATCAAAGATACTTACATTTCTAAAGGAAATGCTCCATATATAGAAAGATGACCAATGTGACCGTTATATGGTGAATTGCCTCTGTGGCTAATGGATCAGACAACCTATCATGAATTTGTGTAGATTCAGACCTCCTATAGAGCACTAGACTAAACCACACAGGATATTTCTTTGAATGTAAGGTTCATGGGTGAGCAGAATCTTTATAATGCTATTCAACCATACAAATTTGAAAAGAAAAAGGCTGTGTTGTTGTGTTATTAAAAATCAGTCTTGCAGATTTTATACAGTGCGTTTGCCCATTCTAAAAGGGAGCCTCCTGCTATGCTTTAACGACATGCAAAATTTGACTTTGAATAGTTTTCTTTAACTATGAACTGTATAATTTATTCAGGTTTGATTATGGTCCCTGGTCCTGGTTTAACTTGACTTTGACCCTACTCTGCACCTGCTGTGGGATCTGAAATGGAGCGGTTTTTAAAATTCACATTCCCAAATCTGCAGCACAGCAACATGAAAATGGCATTTGACTGAGTGAAACATTTTTATATTTTGGCATCCATGCCTTCTGCATTCTAGGTTTGTGCTACGCCTGGCTCCTTTCTTTATAGTCCGCGAGGGGAATACAGTCAGAGCCTATTTCCATTGATTTGATTTTTTTTTTTTTTATTCTGGGGGCTGCTGACTGAACAAAACTCCACAGAAACAAAGAGTGGCAAATGACACATCCTGGATCTAGTACACATTACATACAGTGCAGGATGAAAAGAATAAAGTAAACAGAAATAAAGTCAAAGGCTGTGCATATAAATATAACTAGGCTTATTCTGTTGGAAGTGATGGCTAGGGATATAGTCCTGAATGCCCCCAATCCTTAACCAAACAACTATGATGTCATGATGTGAGGCATCCACAGGTCATGACTTTTCATTTGCACTTGATTTGACATCAGTTATATAAACAAAAGAGATAGGAAGATATGGACTTTGGAGTTTTTAGTGATTTTAAAGTTTTTAGCACCCCCTAGTGGGCAATCTAGAAATGGTAAATCATCCAAATTCGAACCAGTTCTCCCTCTGCATGATATTCATTGATATGGAAAACATGGAATTTCTAAACTGAATATTTGTCAAGTTATTAAATCTTAAATCATAAATGTTTGAAGAATGTGAAAATTCATTCCTCAGCTATTGACATAGAGTAACAGAAACAGTAGAGCTGCACTGAAATGGCAACTATGAAGTTCAGTTGAACACAACTTTATTCATTTTCAGCCCAATATTTTCCTGTTTATACGATAGTTATTCAACTAGAATGTACTTAACAGGAGTTTATAAAGTTCTTCATCCAAAACCAGTGACTCATCAGCTTAAGAAAATTTTGCATAAATGTATTTGCCTTTAGTGGATGAAAAAACAGAGTAAACACAGCACCAGGTCTCCATCTGGAGAAAGATAGTCAAGTGACAGTCAAGTGTGTTTTAAGTCAGATCAGCTGATACCAGCCAATCCCTGACACAAACATTACCATCCAGTGATCCAAAATACAATGCATCCTGCTGTTACACTAATGAAAATGTCACTCTTGCTGTTTTTATACTATAGGTTGGTCCTGGTAAATGTGAAACCTCCATCATTCCATTCAATCACTGTGTGTGTGTGTGTCTGTGTGTCTGTGTGTGGATTTCAGACACTGGAAAAACACAATGACCATAGGCAGTTTTCATGTGTTTATATTTAAGGCAAATCAAGTGCGTACAAGACACTTTCTAGGTAACCCAGTCATTCCATTCACATTTCATTTAGTGGTCAGAGTCAATGCTGAAAGAAATTTACATCTAAATTTACATCTAATAAGTTAAGATTTTACATAAGCTTTCTAGATTTCTAGCTTTTCTCTCTGTAGCACAACAATGCTGTAAATCCATATGGAGCACTGAAATATATTGTGCTGTGTGCTTTTCATTAGTCGATTATTGGAACACACCACAGTCTGACACACACACACACACACACACACACACACACATATATATATATATATATATATATATATTGGATGCGATTTGCTGGAGGTGGGGGGGTGGGGGATGGGTGGGATCACCACCCCCCCCTCTCTGGTTTTGGACATCACTGTTAGGGTCCTGTGATCTATGAGTCTTTCTGACGACGTAAACACAAAATGCCCGACAGAGGAACTTCACATGCAGTGAAGGGCGGGCAGAGGCAGGGGCTGTAAAACTCGCAGCCAGACCCACGAGCCACCTTCCCCCTTGACCCTTCCGGCCCACCCTGAACCGGCTGTGGTACACCACTGTGGAGGAAATGCCCCCGGCGGCACAGGCCAGACACGGGGGGAGGTCCTGCGAGGGGATCCTTCCAACAACGAGAGACAGAACTGAACCCCACCGTACCATGCTCATGAGCAAATGAACACCACGTATATGGACCCAGATGATGCCCCAACAGGGAAACAGAGAAGGCCACAAGAACTGCACCATCAGAGAAAACTGTTGATTTGAAATGTTCATTAAGTGATTTGAGCTTCATTTATGTTATTTATGTCATAACATCCAACACAAGCTTTTTTCTATGAAAAAAAAAGTTCTCTTTTTTTCCCCACAGAAGAAAGCTTGCATTGGATGACCCTCATTCCCGATTGTAAGCAAATTACTAAACGGAGGCAATCCACCCAGCCCATCTTAAAAACACAGGAGTCTAACACACATGCGAGTCAGAGGGTCTCCCAGAAACTCCACGGTGGTCGGCTGAGGTGGGATCCCAGCCCCACGGGTCCCCAGACACACACATGCAGCAAAATCAGTGGACCCTAACGGACCCTAATGGTGATGTCCAAACCCAGAGAGAGAGAGGGGGGGTGATCCCCCACCTCCCCTCAGCAAATTGCACCCAGTGTATGTGTATATATATTTATTTATTTAGCCGATGGAGCTCACCCTCTAAATGCAGAGTACTCACTTTTACCATCTGGACGACGCCTGCAAGTCCCACGTGTTGTTAAAAACCGTTTTACATTTTCTTTTGTCCCTACCTCCATCAGACTACTGAATGATATTGAAGGGAGGTCTGGTAGGTAGCCTTAGCCTACTATTTCAGATGGCTAGCGTGTCTAACACGCTTTTAACTTTTAACTTTTAACTAGACAAAACGTGCTCCCGGATGGAATGGTTAATTCACTTTGGTTTGCACCTTAAATAACGTGCACTTTAGTATTTTTACCTCTGGTTTTTTTTTTTTTTTTTTGCTACCTTTTTTACTGTGTGTATATATTGTTCTCACGCCTGTTTTTTGTATGAATGAATGCCTACGATGCTGCATCCCAATTTGCCCCTCGGGGACACTAAATAAACCTTGAACCTTGAACCTTGAACCTTGATTTACCAAGTTCCATTATGACACAGGTAAGACAGTTATATCTGCCAACGGTAATTGTCTAGTATCACTTTGATCATAGACTGGTTGATATAGATGTTGTCACATTTCCATCTGTTTCTCCCTCTCTCTGATCCGTTGACCCACTTCTCATTCTAATCAGATAATTGCCCTATACCTGCTGCTCATTAGGTCACATACACATATTCTCTGCTCTGCTCTTTGTTCCTTGCCAGATTGTTCTACTGCTTTGTGTGAGACTTCCCAGCATTATTCCTGCCTGTTTGCTCTGATTCTGACCCTGTTTATACCTGGCCCACTATGGCCACTCTGTCGTCCCTATCCCTGTCCATGTCCGTCTGCCAGTTCCTCTGTAATGTCCCAGGTTTCATCCTTACCTTGTCTGTCTCCTGGTTACCGACCTGCCTTCAGCCCTCAACCACATCTTCTACCCCCTTCTCTGGTTCTGTGCGTCCTGCCTGGTTTCAACCCTCGCCAACCCCTGACTCAACTGTCCCATGTTCCTTGTTGGCCGCCGTCTGTGAGCATTTTCCTGAACATGTGTGGTTTCATATTCACCACCTTCTTGGTGAGCTACTGAGACTCCAGAAGACAAGACTGTTTGAACTCAATTTCCCTGTGCTCTCTGGATTTAATAAAGACTGTGTTAAATTGAGTTCCTCTGTCTGTGGTCTACTTCTGGGTTTGTACTTCATCTGTTACAGATGTGGAATACCAATGCCAAGTTCATGGGAAAATCACTGAAGATATTGAGGAGTAAAAAAATTACAAATGAGCTCTAAAATTCTTAAAGTAACCCTCAATTTCAAGCATTCTTAGACTTTTACATTTCTTCCTTGTGGTACTGCAGTCATGCAAATATCACAATGAGGGACAATTTCACAGACAGTGAGAAACCAGTGTGGTGGTGTCAAAACTGATCAAAGGAAAAATAGCTACTGTCAATGGAAAAGTGTCAAAAACACTAATTAAATAAATAAGAGACTTTTTTGTGTGGCTACTATATGTGAGACTGTTTCAGATTCATCCGAGTATATTTATCAGACACTAAAACTTTTATAGAGCACTATATTAATCATGTCACACATCACCTTTTACTGTGAAATGTAGTTTTTTGGTGTGTGCTGTTTTGTTCTGTCTTTGTTTTGTTCCATTTAATTTTGGTCAATGTAATTATTTTGACTTGAATTGTATTACTTTTAATTCTCCCCTCCCAGAAGGCCAGATTTTAGTCATTGACAGGTTTTTAGTAACTTCTTTTGTTCTCTTTGTTGCATGCTGCAAGAAGTACTGGAGGTAATGGTGGTCCTGGGTTCAATGAGCTTCATACTCCTTTGGTTGTGGTAGTTTAATCTTGCATGCTTGCCACAGTTTTATTTATTTATTTTGTATGTTTCCTTTGTTTGTTTTCTATAGTTTATTTGGTTTTGTGCACAGGTGGGGCATGAAGTGGGGTGAATACCCTGGCCTCATTGGTTTTTCTTCCCCCTGGTGGCTTAGCTGACCTGTAGCACCCCCCCCCCCCCCCCCCCCCCCCTCAATTATTATTTTTTTTTAAGTGTGTGTTTTTTAAAGGAATAAAGTTAGATATTTTAGTATATTTTATTGGTAATTCTGACAAAACATCTTTAAATAAATTGTGATCTTGGAGGGAATTCCTGTCTAGGCATCCTTATTGTGGCTGTGTCCATTTAAAAAAAAAACCTGTTTCACCTCAGATCATAGAGGCAATTATGCCTTATTTATGATATCCTTGTAGGTAACATACAGGGGAAAAACTAAACTAAAAGCACAGTGGGGTTTAAGTAACTGTGGACCTAAGAGAGCAATATCTGTGTTTGAGCTCTTCTCATATCACTCATTAATTCATTCAATCCAAATTCTATTACCCAGACAGAGGAGATGCAGTGGCATAAAAGCAGCGGCTATATATGTGAGACAACAAGAAACCATAATCGCAGTGGAAATCCCTATAGACATGCTTGACATAACATCACCACTTTATCACAGTCATATCTGACAGCACTATCATGTAGGCAAATTCTACAAACAGTAGACGGTCCACTGTGAATCACATCAGGGAAGACGATGGTTGATCCCCATCTAATGAGGAGATACCTGTGTGCAGAGTAAAGACTACACCCATGCATAAACAAGACACTCTGCAGTTATTTTAGCTTTCACCTTACATTCTTTAAAAAAAAAAAAAAACATACCACCATACTGAAAATGGGATCTTATAGGTGAACTGAAGCCACATTTTTGTGCATAAGTGGAATAGCAGATTAAGTTCTTATTACCTATTGTATTTTTCAACAAACAAAAGAAATATTTAGGCCGTGCGATGGCCAAGCTATGGGGAGGCTAAGTCATGCCCTTCTACTTCCGGTCCATGGGTGCTTAGCTCGCAAAAAATGTGAATACATAACTTCCCGGTGACGTCACTTCCGCTAGTAAAAGGGGAAAACAACAGCATATCAAACACTGCATGACCTGCACTGCACTGTCCTGCATGCTTAAAACTTTGTGTAAAATGCCCATGTACCAACAGAAAAGGGTGAAAAAGGTGCAGCATGACTTCAGGCGAGGAGAAGCTGAGAAGAATATCTCCAGATGATGGCAAGCCCTGGAGTCCGAAATCAAAGTGGAAGTAAAACTAAAGTTATGCTAAAGGAGTGCTCTGGTGGCTGGGTGAGTGAGGGGCAGAGAAGTATTTCAAATACATTTATGTAACCTACCTCAAACAAAACATGTGCTTTCAGGCTCTTATAAGTTTGTATTTTTTCTTCTGTATATATGCCAGGACTTTCAATGAGATAGACGTAGATGCTGGTCACTCAATATTAGGCCACGTTGTGGGGTCATTTCGCCAAGAACCTAATTTATACTGACAGCTCTCCAGTTGATCCCTGCTAATTTCCATTTCGGAGGGCAGAAGATTATCAAAATAGTCATAGGACATTGTAACAGAGCTATCTGTCTAGTGTTGCTACGCTGTTTTTCCCTTTTAAAATGGCGGCGTGCGTTACTAGGTGGTGCAGTGACGTCACACGATGCTATCTATGGGAGTGAATGGAGACAAGTGCTTTAAAAGGTTAGGTTTTATGTGGGCTTAGTAAGAGACTACAATTCATTGCTTATGTGATGTCACACTGTGGTCAGCTGTGGTATGGAGTCTGTGGTTATTAATGGGTTTTACTCACAAATGAATCAGCCATTGGTTAACAGAAGCAGTTGAAGCTCACATCAATAATTCTCATTTATTATGAGGTACAACGTGTGTGTGATTCAGGGCACATGACAAAACACATACGATTTTAGCATTTTATTTCCCATTGAATACCATTCATTCATTTTCCGATCTCAGGCCCCCTGAGCCTCCCGGAAGGTAAGGTAAAGGTAAAGTACTTTATTTGTCATTATACATTGTACAATTAAATTTGTCCTCTGCATTTAACCCATCCTTCATGCCATTGGGGCACCTGTAAGGAGCAGTGGGCAGCCATGTGCGGCACCTGGGGACCCATCTCCAGCTGTGGAGCCAAGCTAATGATCAGAATCACCTGGATGGAGGATTTTACCCTGACATACATATTTTTGGGTATGGTAGGGTAAAATCACTTAAGCTCCCCATTGCCCCCATCTGGCTGCCAGTGCCAAACAAACAGGAAGTAGTGCAGACAACGCTGTGTGACATCACAAGTGTGAGCCTTCGCACCAAACAATAGCGGTTTGTAGTTCCAGCAACCAAGAAAGCCAGAGTTTTGAGATTGAAGCAACATTCAGGATCTGTGGTGAGACAGAGAAGGATGCAGGAGACTCACATGAACAAGAAGACAGAGAATGAGGCATCGAACCATACAGATTCGAGTCATAACTGTCGGGCTATTCCGACACCTACTCATCAGACCAGCAGTGATGGGGAGGAGATCTAGGGAGATAATCGTCATCTTCAACCATATCAGTCCATTTTCCACTATGTTTTTCAGTTCATCACATTTACTGGGCTTTCATTTACTGGGCTTTTGAAAAGAAACTGAGACTTGTCTGCCTGACATTTAGCACTAGCAAAATAGTAAATAACAATGGAACTGAACTTAACCATTAATATTGACTCACCAGTCCTGTACAGTCCACTTTACTAACTCGTACCCAGGTACATTAAATAGGTCAGTTTACGGCAAGCAAAACCCAGGAACTTTTACGGGTTTTATTTTTGGCTAAAAACACCCACTGTTAATGATGATCAGAGATATATGTGGCCGGATATATAGCTCCTTCAAAATAAAACAAACCAGCTGTTGATCAATCATGGATCAAAGGTTTCATCCAATAATCTGCTTTTATTTTGTCACCTCCGTGTCCGCTACCTGCCCACATTTCCTTTAACTTTGCCTATGTTCCAAACCTGAAAAGTCAGCAGATGGGGTATTTATTGGCAGTAATTTTAACGTGCATTTAATTTCTTTAAAATAAATAAAACAGTGACACTTTTAGCCTGATGGGGGCGGTGGTGGTACTTTCAGAAATCCAGTTATAATATCATTTATACCTAGACACTCAATAATACTATTGATTAATACACTTTTCTTCCCCCTTTTCTTTCTTCACCAGGACAGCTTTCCTTGGCCACTGAACTGACATTCTCAGCTGTTGGAAGTGTTTTGTAGTCAACTCTCACCACAAAATGCACCAAATGTGATTGTGGTCACAATGGTAAACATGGAAGACTGGGTACATCTCCGGCAGCACTCCCTGAGAATTGCGATTTTCTCTAAGACCCTGGAATTGTTGAAGGGGTTGCCAATGATAAGTTATCTTTACTTCAGTTCACCTTTAAGATCTATAGGCTTTAAATAGAATAGAATAAGCTTTATTGTCGCTGCAAAGTGTGGTTTTATGTGCAATAAGTTGTTCAACTAAAAACACACACCAGTTATAAGACAGTCAAGAATAAAGCATATAAGTATAAAACAGTTAAATATAACAGACAATCTTAACTCACCTTTAATTTACAGCAGTCAAGATAATCACATCATCACAATGCAAAGTAACATTTCTATACAGCTACATTATATGTGAGTACAGTAACAGCATAGAACATTTGGATTATTACAGGACATAATGTGGTTATTAAGTTACATTTTATCTGTAACATTCATGTAATATCTTGTCTGCTGGCTCAGTAAAGAGCACAATCACACAGGGAAGTGAAAATCTACATAATATACATATAATAAAGGCCAAGTGACCTCTGTGTGCATGTGTGTCTTGGGAATCACAATATCTGGAAAGAGCTGGCCACTGCAGTTTGGCATACTCATGTGTTTTTGCACAAGGAAAATACTAGTGAAAACAGCAAGGTGATAGGACCAATATTTTATGAGATATTAGTCATTTTGGAATGAAATAGCTTCACAATCATGTCGCTATACCCAGATTGCTTTGGCAGTGACAGCTGGGCAAATGCAGTAAAGCATACTCAAATACACAACAGCATAAAAAGTACCACATCTAGAACCCATCGATCCCCACTAGTCAACATGCTTCTCTGACAGAATTAATCTCACAGTACATCGGAATCACAGACCACATCCTTTTAGATCTTATCAACCACTCCAAACTCCAAAGGCTTTTTTATCATTATTTCTTTTTATGGCATTTATGATAGAGTGTGATTTTAGTGTCAGTAATGTTGGCTCTTTTATTAGAATGAGTATGAACAGATCTTAAATATTAATAAACAATGAGTGTAAAAAAAAAAAAAACCCACATTGAACATGATGGGTTTAGGAATGAAATTGAATGAAATTCTCTCAGTGCTGGATCATCTTCCAGATGGGTAAGCAATTGATCATGTTGATAGGTATTTTTGTGCAGTAAACATGTCTTATTTTCAGAGCAATAACTGCTTTAGTTGCTGAGAAAAAGACAATGATTTCTATCTCGCATTTAAAATTTTCAACTCAAAATGCTCTTCAGTTTTTGAGCTGCAGGAGCAGACAGACCTGATAGTAATATTGTTACAGGAGCGAAGAGTAAGGGTGATAGTGAACAGTGATGGCACAGGATTGATCTTAAATGATTCCATTTTAAAAACATTATCCATGACATAAAAATAGCATCACTCCATGGATATATTTATCTGAATCCTTAAGACAAAGGGATCTAAATATAAGCTCCATTTAGCGCAGCACACTGGTAAGTGTCAGTGTTCAGAAAAGACTATTATTTGAGTTGCTGCCATTAGTGGAGCCCATTCAAGCCCATGCTATCATCAGCTGATAAGCAGATTAGAAGGGGGGTGAGAGTGGGCACCTGCTTGGATAATGCACCAGCGTCTTTTAACAGTGTGAGCTGCTGAGGCTGATAATGAAAATCAGCTTCAACTAAGGTTCCCAATGAATTCATAGATTTAGGATTTATAAAAGCCTGAGCAGAGCAGTATGGGAGGTGAGCTGCAGTTGTACGTGACAGTTTTTTGACAGTTAGAAAAACTATACTTCCTTGAGTTAGCCATCACCTGTCATCACCTGACTGTATAATCTAGAACAGCGGAGAAGTAGTGGCAGAGGAAAAATGACTGGTTTGCAGGCAAAATAAGTGAATTGGATTTTTGTTCGGTTACTGACTCATCATGATGGTGAATCGTTAAACAAAATTCTGTCCTTGTTTACACTAATGCTAATGTAATGTACTAAATTTGAGTATGTGGTTTTACTGACCCGAGAGGAAAAATGTACTTTCTTTACATCATTTGCACACTGTCACTTTTGTCATTGCACTCTGTACAAGGATGCCACTACCTCATTACACATTAGTCATTTTTGTCATTGTACATATCTCATTTCTTGTACTTATATTCATTGTGTATATTTTTCTTTACTGTAAATTAAGCTTCTATTCTCACTGTCCTTTGCTGCTGTAACCATGGGAATTTCCCCACTGTGGGACTAATAAAGAATTATTATCTTATCTTATCCTACATTTTTTAACAAAAGTAGTTACTGTTTTTCAGATTACAGTTTATTTTTATTGTGTTTTTAAAATGTGCTCATTTTGAATGTATGATTTAAGTGTACCTCTGTTAATACAAACATGTACTTCTTAAGGCAGTGTGTGACTTTTACAAACTTTTCTTCAATCACCGCTAATCATCACTAGTCTTTCCATGCTTACACATCTAAATCATTTCCATCACAGTCAACAACTTCTGACATGACTTCATCACAAGTAGTCTGATGGTTTACATACCAAACCAATACAGTGACAGTCAGGGACATTTTTTATAAAGAATTAAATTCCTACATACAGCACCTTTAACTGTTGGATGCCATCATTTTAACCATGTTTTCCACTGATTGTAGAAGCTTTTCACAATAATACTGAAGCTTTTAGAACTAGATTGCTTTTAAAGAATCCAGTTGGTCAAACAATAAAATGAGTTTTTAACAAGTGCCAATGTCTGATATACTATGTGACTAAAATTAAAGGTGTTGAGTGAAGGTGAAAACTGACAGTTTGAAAGTATATTACTTCAGAGGAAGGCAATCTAGACTTTGAGTAAAGAAATTATGCACTGTTTTTAATTAAATTCACCCACATGCTAAGTCTTGTTCATGTTACTTCGTACGCATCTGACATTGATGAGAAATCTCCTGAAAGGGATGCTTCACTTGAATAGTCCGTCTGGACCACAGCCTCCCTGACCTGTTGTTTACCAGCTAATGTTTGCTGATCACACACACAGAACTGTCCGACAAACAGACAGAAAAATAAACAGGATAAATCACTCAAACAAGTCCTGCATCTGTCCGAATTATTTATTTACTTATTTTTTATTAAGCTCCTTTTTAATCCCAGGCCTTTGAATTATTAAACTGCCAAATAACTACAGAAAAAAAGCTACATTATCTGTGCAGCATAATGTCACACTATACACTGTGACAGTGCAATAATTAATTGCTAGTGTGATGGGTACATGTCTTAATTGAGAGAGCTGTCAAGTTGCTAAATCTCTCTAATGACCAAGTGTAGTCATAGCACACATGCTGACTGAATATCACAGCAGAGAAGAGACAGGAGAACTTGGACTTTTTCCAACCATCTGGAGTCACCTTGAAAGCTACAAATGACGAAAGCAAAATACGGGGACAGGGAGAGTATGTCTTTATGTTTATATCGCGTTTAGTTAAATTTGT
The DNA here is from genome assembly GCA_020466265.1 of Siphamia tubifer. Lineage (NCBI taxonomy): Eukaryota > Metazoa > Chordata > Actinopteri > Kurtiformes > Apogonidae > Siphamia > Siphamia tubifer. Next base: position 24,573,394 of record CM035795.1, on the reverse strand, counting down.
TTATTGGTTTTATAAGAAAGAAAAACAGATTATGTATGAAATGCAACATTTAAATGTTGATATTTATCATGTAATGCTGTGTAGTGATGTTTAGAAAGAGTCTAACTGAGGGATTAAGGAAGCCTTAGAGAAACAAAGAGCTATAAAACTTCTTAACAGTTTACATGTAAAAATTAAAGCTGTCAAAATTAACACAGGTTAATCCATCATCATCATGATTAATCTAATATTTTTTAACACAATTCAATGGAATGATTGTTTACAATTGTTTGGTTTCAAGCTGTTTTGTTGAAGTGAACATTAATATTAATTATGTATGCATTAATATTATCATGTTAATGCACACATATTCACGTTTTTGCATACATTAAGAGTTTTTGAATATTTTGGATGGTGGGAGGAAAGCAGAGTACCTAGAGAGAATGTCACGACTGAACTAGGGTTTGAATCCAAATCCAAATGCACAACTCAAAAAAGTTGACGTTCAAAAATAAACCAATGTTTAATGACAAAGTACAACATAAAATGTCCATACAGATGAATTCTAACAACTAACAAAAGCATCAAATAAAAATCACTCTTATGGTGGAAAAACCATTATGTGACAAAGAATTAACTTAAATTCACTCTCTTACAGGAAAAAACGATAAATGGCAAAGTGTCAAAGGAAAAACTTAAGACAAATAATAAGACAAATAATAAGGAATTGAAAACTCTACAAGACAAGACTGGGACTGGCTTGGTTCACTGTTAGATAAGACAAACCAGCAACGGACAAGAGGAAAACCCCTATGAAAGACACACACACACACACACACATGAAGGTGGGGATACAACAAGACACAGTTGACACACACAGGACAAGGAACAATCAGCATACACGTGGGGGAAACAAGGGTAAAGGTTAGATTAGACACAGGGCAGGACGCAAAGGGCAATCTATCAAAAATAAATAGAAAGCGACAGAACAACATAGAGGATGGTGCAGTGGTTAGGACTCATGCCTCACAGCAAGAAGGACCCTGGTTTGATTCCCACACCAGACCTTTCTGTGTGGAGTTTGCATGTTTGCATGATCTCCCTGTGTCTGTGTGGGTTTTCTCCAGATACTCCAGTTTCCTCCCACCATCCAAACACATGCACTGATAGGTTAATTGGTTAATCTAAATCACCCATAGGTGTGAATGTGAGAGTAATTGTTTGTCTATATACACTCAACAAAAATATAAATGCAACACTTTTGTTTTTGCTCCCATTTTTCATGAGATGGACTCAAAGATCTAAAATTCATTCCAGATACACAATATTACCATTTCTCTCAAACATTGTTCACAAATCTGTCTAAATGTGTGATAGTGAGCACTTCTGCTTTGCTGAGTTAATCCATCCCACCTCACAGGTGTGCCACATCAAGATGCATCATGATTAGTGCACAGGTGTACCTTATACTGCCCACAATAAAAGGCCACCCTGAAATGTGCATTTTTTTTTGCTTTATTGGGGGTCTGGGGACTCAGAACCAGTCAGTATCTGGTGTGACCACCATTTGCCTCATGCAGTGCAACACATCTTCTTCGCATAGTTTATCAGATTGTCAATTTTGTCCTGTGGAATGTTGGTCCACTCCTCTTCAATGGCTCTGCGAAGTTGCTGGATATTAGTGGGAACTGGTAGACGCTGTCGAATATGCCGGTCAAGCACATCCCAAACATGCTCAATGGGTGACATGTCCGGTGAGTATGCTGGCCATGCAAGAACTGGGACATTTTCAGCTTCCAAGAATTGTGTACAGATCCTTGCAACATGGGGCCGTGCGTTATCTTGCTGAAACATGAGGTGATGTTCATGGATGTATGGCACAACAATGGGCCTCGGGATCTCATCACGGTATCTCTGTGCATTCAAAATGCCATCGATAAAATGCACCTGTGTTCTTCGTCCATAACAAATGCCTGCCCATACCATAACCCCACCACCACCATGGGCCACTCGATCCACAACATTGACATCAGCAAAGCGCTCACCCACACGACGCCACACACGCTGTCTGCCATCTGCTCTGAACAATGTAAACCGAGATTCATCCGTGAAGAGAACACCTCTCCAACATGCCAGACGCCATCGAATGTGAGCATTTGCCCACTCAAGTCTGTTACGGCGACGATCTGGAGTCAGGTTAAGACCCAGATGAGGACGACGAGCATGCAGTTGAGCTTCCCTGAAACGGTTTCTGACAGTTTGTGCAGAAATTGTTTGGTTATGCAAACCAATTGTTTCAGCAGCTGTCTGAGTGGCTGGTCTCAGACGATCTTGGAGGTGAACCTGCTGGATGTGGCGGTCATGGGCTGGTGTGGTCACACGTGGTCTGCGGTTGTGAGGCCGGTTGGATGTACTGCCATATTCCCTGAAACGCCTTTGGAGACGGCTTATGGTGGAGAAATGAACATTCAATGCACGAGCAACAGATCTGGTTGACATTCCTGCTGTCAGCATGCCAATTGCATGCTCCCTCAATGCTTGTGACATCTGTGGCATTTTGCTGTGAGACAAAAATGCACATTTCAGGGTGGCCTTTTATTGTGGGCAGTATAAGGTACACCTGTGCACTAATCATGATGTCAGATCAGCATCTTGATGTGGCACACCTGTGAGGTGGGATGGATTATCTCAGCAAAGCACAAGTGCTCACTATCACACATTTAGACAGATTTGTGAACAATGTTTGAGAGAAATGGTAATATTGTGTATCTGGAATGAATTTTAGATCTTTAAGTCCATCTCGTGAAAAATGGGAGCAAAAACAAAAGTGTTGCGTTTATATTTTTGTTGAGTGTATGTTCAGCCCTGAGATGAACTGGTGACTCATGCAGGGTGTACCCCATCTTCACCCATTGTAGCTGGATTAGACCGCCGCAACTCTAGTGAGGATAAAGCAGGTTCAGATGACGAGAGATGAGACAAACATAGAAATAAAATACTAAACAATACTTTATAATTTCCTGGTTATGACAGAGAACATGCAAACTCCACACAGAAAGGTTCCAACGAGTGGTGTTGGAATCAAACCCAGGACCTTCTGGCTGTGAGACACAAGTACTATCTACTGCATTACTGGGTCCCCCCACAGTATTTTATTTTATTTTATCATTATATGTTATGGCATATGACAAGCAAGTAAAAATCTGACAGAGGAGAAATCTCATCACTGTATTTGCCTCTACTGCTGTGCTATGTAAATCGTTAAGAGGGTGCTTTCCACATAGAGCTTAGAACAACAGTGACAGGAGGTGTCAGATTATTTGTGAGTTGAAATTTGTCTTTAGCTTTGTGAACACCAAAAACCCAGACAAAGTTAAGTACTAAAGCTGTTTTGTACTGAAGGCTTGTACTTTAAGGATTTCTAAGATCCTGTGAAGCCTTGGCACAGGGATGTTTATTGTTGAAGGTTAAAGTTGTTTAAGACGTGGTGTCATCTACTCAATAAGCAGATTACAAAAGGCAAAAACATAAAAAAGTCAAAAGGAGACTTTTTAGTTTTAATGAAGGGCCAACTCGCAGATCAGGTGTGCATGTTAACAGTGGGTGTCAGTTGTGTCAGAACTGAAAATATGAAATCCAGTGTGTGATGCAGCAGAAACATACTACCTACTCCCCAGATATGAAGAGTGAATTATATGAAACATTCATTATTTTATTCATTTTTCAAACCACTTAATCCTTGTGAGGGTCACAGGAATGCTGGACCATATCTTGGATAATAACAACTCTGGATATTTCACCAATTCATCAGAGGATGAATCGAGCATTCACTCTCACGCCTCCACATGCTTTATATTGACCAGATAACCGATTAAGACGCATGTGTTTGGATGGTGGGAGGAAGCTGGTGCATGTGAAGACAACCTACATAGTAGATCTGAGGGGAACATGAACACTCCATAACACAGAAACACCTACACTGATTATCATTGATTATAATATTCACATGATTATCTACTAATGAAAGCACATATATAAATACATTTCCAATTACATTATAAATCTTTGCACCATTAATTAATGAAAGAAACTCTTCACAGTGACATAAATACAACATGTGGTTTCATCTTCACAGCTCCATTTCTCCATTACCATCCTACTGTAACCTTTACACCTCAAACCAATTATAATCCTTGATAATAGCCAGTTATGACTCTCTAATGTTTTGGCACTAAACTGTGCAAAACACAAATGGGAATAGCGCAAACACATAAATACAGCCCCTCTGTTTGACCCTATGATAAGAAAACAAAGGTTTGTCATGGTGATAGGAAGTCTGTTATCTGCAGCCCTGCAGATCTGTGTGTTGTATAGTTTATATATCACTACTCTCTCTTGTATGTAGAGCACGACCAGGCAAAGGGTCATCAGAAACACTTTCCCTTGCATTATGTTCTCCTCCCCTGTGTTGTTTAGCCACAATTATGAAACTCAACAATGACCTTTTTAAGGTTCACCAGCCTTTCTCGTGCTGGCAGCAATAGAATCATTGATTGACCATTGTTTTTCATCTGATGTTTTTCTATCACAAATGAAACTCTCCAAACAGATAAGCTTAAAACTAATAGCCAGGGATGACAGGCTTGTGAGTCCTCTTATCTGTTCAAGCCTAATTTTTTTTAAATTTTATGGCCCTCTAGAATGTTGCAACAGCTCCCATTTACTTTGAATGGACGTTCCCAGCGTTCTGCAGGCGGATTTCTTTCGATAACTGCCCATTGTGCCATTAACGCCCGCTGCTGATGGCAACGAGTTTTGTCACTTCAGATTCACGGTACCATATCGCTTCGCAGGTAGTTCAGCAACTTTTAAAGTAAATATTCAATTGTCTGTCCTTTCTCAAAATAAGCAGTAATCAGCTGTAATAACCTGTAGAATAACCAGGATAATGTATTGCCCATGTGTGACTATCGAAAAATATTTCCCTTCAGGCCGGAACAATACCCTGCTGTTTGGCCCCATCGGGAAATATTTTTGTGATAGTCACGTGTGGGCGATACATTATCCCTTACATATTTGCTCAAAAGTTATATTGGACATTCTGATTGTTTAACATTTGATTGTCTATGGTATTGTCTATGGTAAAACTGCACCATAGAGAAGGAAGTATGCATGACACATTTAATCATTTTGAGAGTAACAAATCTGGAAAAAACAATGACCTATTCAAACATTGAAGGAAATATGGCAAAGAGGAATCTTCTGTCAAAAACATGTGAATTCAAACTGTCCAGAAAGAAAATTCCATTATCTAAGAAATAACTATTAATATTATTAGCAAGTATTTTAATCATTTAAGAAATAAAGAAGTGTTCAGAGGAAGCACAAGGACATAAATATAAAAAGCTTCCTTTACATTGTTAACCCATTTAAAATAGTCTAATTAAAACCCCAGATAATCTTCATCATTGTTGAAAAGAACTACTTGTATTTTAATCATTTGCCCATAATGGTAAAGCTGTAAAAATATTTAGTGATAAACCATATTAGTTCAAAGTAGGAAATTTGTCTTTCATCATTAATCTATCAAATCAATGTACATTTATATTAATAACAAAACTAAATCAATAGATAAATCCGTAAATATCGATCTAAATGCATGTCTGGTGTATAACTCATTGGCATATTATTGAAACATTAAATCTACTGTGACTGACTACTCTGTGAACACTCCCTCAAAAACCCTAAAATGGTTCAGTCCACAGAGCTATTTTTCACCTTGCACCTCAACCACAGCTTGCTAATGGCTTAGATGCATGGCGCGTGCAGTGATGTGACAACTTTGTAAAGCAAATTATAGCTCTCAAAAAAGAAAGGAGAGAAGAGAGAATGAGAAAAACAAAAAGAAAGTGAGTCAGGCTCTGACTCTGTGGATAATACTATCATGGTATTATCCCCTGATTCTTGCTCAGTTTGAAAATAAAACGTTCAAATATAGTCTTGTGCATTTGTGTAATATTATAGAGTCGTTTAAGTATTAATTTGGCGGGGCAGCAGGACTTCTTGTACAGGGCCCAAAATTTGGGTGACTTTGAAAGGTCAAAATCAAGGACACATGATTTTAAATGGTTGTAACAACAAAAAAAAGTACTCTACTAGTGTTGACTGATAGGAAACTACATGTAGGCTCCAAAATGGCATCATCACCTTTGATTTCGAGCAATCTTGAAAGGTCAAACCCATAGTCTCATGTTTTGAGAGGGAGGTAGAAGTCCATTAACCAGTAACATGTTCGATGAGGGGGGGGGGGTTAGCTGTGCCTGGTACCACATGTTTTTTTAATATTGTATTCAAACAGGAGAAGAAAAGAATGGGAAACTGGTGTTTATTCCTGAACTGGTTTCAGACCAGTGAGGCTTCACATGGAGCCTGTTGAAGAGTAAAGAGCCCCCCCCCCCTTTGCTGTAATAACCAGCTGGTGTTGATTGAACCACTGTGCCTAGAGGAGTGTGCAGCCAGATGCTCTGGTGACATAGAGAATGACGAATACCGTCTGCCAGCATTTGCATCATCATAAAGAAATACACTCACTCACTCACTCACTCACTCACTCACTCACTCACTCACTCACTCACTCACTCACTCACTCACTCACTCACTCACTCACTCACTCACTCACTCACTCACTCACTCACTCACTCACTCACTCACTCACTCACTCACTCACATACATACATACATACTGGTTTCCATGTGTCATGAGGACCAAGTTTGTAATCATCAACTGCAGGTAAAGTGTCCATTGGATAGTTAGCATAAACACATGTTCTCTCTTTCTTTTAAAAAAAAATAAAAAATTTAATAAAAAAAAAAACATCTTCAGACTTTGGAAACCTACATGTTTTGCTTTGCACCTGTTTCCCTCATGCTTTATTGGGACGTCAAGAAAAAAAAAAAACTAGTTAATGTATTTATATGGCCGCACCATTTTTCATAAATTTGCATACTTCACACATCTGAATTTAAATACAAATACAAAAAATAAATTAAAGGAAATTCTAAATTAAGTGGAGGTAATTAATTTGACTATAGTATATACAATAAAGAGATGCATATTTGTGACAATAAGCATTAAGGGGTTAACCCTCGTGGGGACCTGAATTTTGGTCCCCATGGTGGTGACTGTGGAGGAACATCAATGTCCCCAGAAAGAAATCAATACACACACACACACACACACACACACACACACACACACACACACATACACATACACACACACGCACAGAGCTGAGCTGGGACAGTAATTGTCGACCAGATCATCTGAATGTGAACAATTGCCACAAATGCTCTTCAAGAACACCTTTAGTCTCCCACAAAAGAGCACGAGGATCCACTAATATGCCTCACCACATCACACAGTAATAACTGAATGATGTGGAAAGGTTTGTTTGATTTTGATTGCAAGCTACTTAACATCAGTAAGTGGAACATCTGCAGTTTGGATTATTTATATGTAATTAGGTGTTGTATAATAATAATAATAATAATAATAATAATAATAATAATAATAATAATAATAATAATAATAATAATAATAATAATAATAATAATAATAATAATAATAATAATAATAATAATAATAAAAACAATCCTGAGTTATAATCCAATTAATATAGTTATTTTTAGCCTCGTTCACAATACAGAAATAAAGACAAATGACCATTTTCCATTATATTTTGACATGCCATATCACATGCAGGTCATTAAAATTAAGATTTTTTTAATGGTTTTCTGTTCCACATTGACATACAAAATTATAATTTTTCAATATATAACAAACTCCATGCTACCTTTATACAATGATCAGAAGCATTGCTAGCTATGGAGTATACCATTTTGTTTGAATAATAGGTATATGAGTAATGTGGTTCAGACGGTTACTATAAATTTATAGTTGTGCGGAGAAGGAAACATGCTAGTATCTGTGTTAATGTGGGTAAGACCTTACTTTTATAACTCATTTAACATGAATGATCCAAACACTGAGCACAAACAAACCTAAAGTTAAGCTCTCTTTCATGCATACATGGGTTGGGGTCTTTTTCGGGACATTTCCTGGTAAGGCTAAAGCTCAAATAAAGGTGAACAACCATTAAGCTTTGATCATATGTGAATGAAACAGGTCAAACTATGATCAAATAAATCCAGAGCATAGCAGTAGGGGGTTATTAACAACTGTGTTTTCTTTTGAACACAACCATGAAATGTTTTTTTTGTGAATGCTAACTGAAGACTCTGATGAATGACTTTGTAAAAATTCTCTTTGATATTGTCATAATCCTTTGGATATAAGATCAAAGATCACTTTGCTACGATGGCATTACAATTGCTGCCTTAAATCAGTGCTTTTCTTCAGTGTTGGAAAAATGAGATTACCATGCAACAGTGGTCCTCTGAAAGACCTTGTGTTTTGAGTTGCATTTAATTGCCAGTGAATTGTGCCTTAAAGTTGAGTTTCAATATTTTATCAAATATTATTGGTACTGAATTAAACAACAACTCCACACATTTGACTAAAATGGTCAAATTAATTATCAGCTGACATATTTATGCATCAGCTGATGGTCTCAAGTTCACACTCAACTGGTTGAAATCTGCAACTTCACCACTTTTGTCTTTTGCCACTGAACCAATCAAATATTAGCATTTGTACTAAGACAGACAGACAGACAGACATACACACACAGAAGCCCACACTCGAGGTCAGTGAGTGAGCATACCTTTCTTTACGAAAAACTGAATGACTAGTTGTCACCCTCGTCTTTCCTTTGGTTTTTGCCATTCAGATTCCATTTTAGTTTCAGTTGTTGTGTGCACTGTGTAAACACCTGCAGCACATCAGCCACGCAGCAGCAGAGTGACGTACTCCAGGTCTACACGTTCATTTAACGCATCATGTGTTTTCCAGAACTGGACTGCACCATTTAGCAAGAGGAGGAGGGTTAAATGACAATTTAAGGAAGAACTAAAGAACAAAGATATGGAAATCAACAACCATGCATTTTAGATGATCAAATTTGGACCTTTATTAGAAAAGTCTAAAAAAGGGGAAACATTATAAAAAAAAAAAAATTATATTATCAGCCATGACCCCATGGGTCCCTGTCAGTGCTCAGGCCCTTAGAATTGGTCTCACCTTTCCCCACCTATCGGAGCCCCTGGATCCAGTGTAAATAGCTGCCGAAGTCAACGTCGGAGGTTCCGGAGTGACTGTCTCTGTATGTTAGCCCTGCAATGACCTGCTGACATGTCCAGGGTACCCCACCTTTGTCCTTAAGGAATAAGCTCCAGCGACCCTAGTGAGGATAAAGCGGGTTCAGAAAATTAATGAATGGATGTTTTTGGATGGTAGGAGGACGTTAAAGAAAACTGGAGAGAACTGCCATAGACACAAGGAGAACATGCACACTCCTCACTGACAGGCCAACACCAAGCGGTGCTGGTATAAAACCCTTTTTGCTATGAGGTGATAGTGCCTAACCATTACATCACCATGTAGTGATTATTGTCCCCATAAGGAAATTCTTATCCATCTCAAAATGCACACAGTACCTGGCATTATCATTGGAAATTAGCATTAGCAGTTAACACACTTTAGTAGCAGTGAGCTACTATTAAAGGGACTCAGGGACCACTTTCTGATCTTCCGAATCCCTGTAGTCATGGTAACTCAATAATTCACACACCAATTGTAATTTGAAAATAATCACACAAATGTACAATTTGAAAAGATGAGAATGTGATAACACTTTGTATTGTATAAAAATAGTTCTAATCTTATACTCTTAACTTACTTGTGACTCTTAACTGTTGTGTTATAATTGTATAACAACTTAAATTTCAACAAATCAACCACTTATTTATTTTATTTTATTTTATTCTATATTTATATCATTAATTTCCTTGTGTCCTTATGAGCCTCGCATGGATGTAAAGTGAAACTTCACTGGTGTGCAGAGTTATACCACAATGATAAGCTCTTTGAGTGCCCATAAAAGCATGACAGAAATCAAAACCATTATTATTTTTTTATTTATTAATTATTATTTATTATTTATTTATTCGTTATTTATTATTGGATAGATTAAAATGGAAATAACACTTGCTGTTTGAGCAGTACATTATGATGCGGTTTTCAATTAGTTTATCACATATTCAAAGAATCTTTTTGAAAGAATATGTCATACATAACAACTGTAATGACTGTGGAGGAAATGTATCAATTATCTGTTATCAGAGCCTGTATTAAGAGTGCAAATACATATAACATACTCCACCATCTGTTTCAGCGGGAGCAGAGATGTAACAGCTTTTACCTTGAACGTGTCTCTGCATTTGGCATCAACCTCCATGATGTGGATGTTAAGGAATTAAGATACCAGCTTCCATTTATCCTCCTATCTGTAGTGAGTGGTGTCTGTCCAAAACAATCTGTGCCAAATCCATGGATGCTTTCAACTAAACCAGCAGTCACGGCAGTATGTTAAGTCATAGGTACTTTAGAAAGAGAAGTGGGAATATGATGCAGCAGAATCTATTTTCAGCCTCAGCACATGAGCTCCATTAGCTGGGAGGGGTGACAAAACACAGACCTGCATGGAGGTAGAACAGCTTGGTTACATACTTGACCAGTATCCAAAATAAATAATCAGTTTGCAGGTTAATGGGAACAGATGTCATTGAGATCCCTTAAAGGTGTCATTCCGCTGAAAACCACTTTTTTACGCTCCTTTTGGAATCTGATGGGTCACCCCAACTTACCAACACATGCTGCCTTTGACAGTGGTTTGTCACCTCCACTGGCTGCATACTGCATTCACAGAAAACAACAAGAGGAACGAGGGACCCAGAAAAAGTCCATCTGACGTCAGATGGACTTTAGCGTCACCCACGTGGGGTTAAACCCGTCCCCCATTGCACCGAATCTGAAGTAGCATTAGCATTAGCATCTAAAAGAAAGGACGGCGCCACAGTAGCTGCTGCACCAACTGGATGTTGGATCAAACTGGTTCATGTGCTCTCTGTGGAAATAAAGCCTGTTTTTTTTCTTGCACGTTTTAAGAACAAGCAACGGCATGAAACCTAGCTGGATGTTACTCTGGTAAACACACATAGAGAGCGAGAGGGGAGGGGGTAGTGTTCCTTCACACACTCTGAGCCAATTAGAGACACCTCGTCACAGCGTCATGAACATGTACGAGGAAGTACCAGTAAACTATGTTGTGCGACCTCAAGTAATTTCTCTTCCGTGAAAAAACAGCTGGAAATAAAGCAATCCAGGTGTTGTTTTTTTTAAATAGAACCAACACACAATGTATTCAATAACAATGGAGAATATAGCAATATTAATGAAATAACCATGGAATGACAGCTTTAATGCAACACTAGCTACATTTACATGATGCTTTTTAATTCCAAATTATTTATTCGGAATAAAATAATTCCAAATTAATTATAGCTATTTTTTTAGTGTTTACATGGACATATTAACTCTAAATAAAGGTTTCCATCAAAGTGGGTGTATTCTGCTCTAGTCAACTGGTTTTTCAGAGCTGGAGATACAGAATGTTCTGATTGGACAGAATGGTTGCTTAACATCTGGATGTCTACTGGGAGGAAAGGATCATGTCCACTTCCTGTTTTGAATTCTATGTACTATCAACATGTTAGACCAGATATTCCATGTGATGTTTGCATTTATTTTTTGGATAATTAAGAAGCAGAAGCTTGACCGAATCCAACATAGGAATCAACATACTAATGTCAGCAGCTTGGAATATGTGCGTCATCGCGACGAGACCAGGAGCATGTGCAGAACGACAATAATAATGTTAAAGCAGAATTAACTGTTTACACAGCAGAATTAAGATCGGAATAAATCAGTTACTTTCTTCAGAATTAAGTTTAATTCAGAATTATCATTTTCAACTGGGATTAGGTGTTTACATGGTCATCTTAAAGCGGAATTAACTTTTATTCTGATGTAAACAGGATGAAAAACTCCTATGTAAACAGGGGTACTGCAAATTCACCCTCCCTCTCCCTGCCAGTAATAAAGAAACAAAACCATACAGCTGTGGGGAGGTTGTGTCAGCAAACTGAGAAAATGAATACGTGCAGGAAAAGGAGTGATCTGGAAAGAGGAGAGGAGTGGTCAAGGGATGACAGAGCAGTCTAAGAATAGAAGATGGCAGGACAAGGTGATAAAGGACAGGACGGTGGAAGCAGAGGCGGGAGAGGAGGGGATAAGACAAGAGGGCACACGAGTAGAGGACTGAGACAGATTGGACAGGACGGGGTGGGAGAATAGAGGACTGAGTCATCATTATGGTAATAGAGAGCGGTAGTGAACGCTGAGCAGCCAAAGCACACTGACTCATTCAAATGTACTTTCAGTGAAACATGGAATGTCATCGCACACTCCAGGGAGAGGATTATCAGTTCAAGGTTAGAAAATACACACAGCGTTTCATTTGTCTCTAGTTGAGCTTCGGGCTGATCTCCGGGAAGAGATGCTGGCCACAGTCATATTCTAAATCTCATACATTAAAAGGTGTCTTGTGTATGACTTTGACATGATCAGCACTTCCACCTGAACTCAGACTATTATTTAAAACCTTGACATGCATTTTCACATTTACACTTCTGCTAACACCAAAACTGTATAAAAGGCTATTGTTTAGAGAAAATTAGGCATTTTTAACCAAAAGAGAATATATTCTAACCTTTATTTAATGCAGAAAGAGCCCATTGAGATTAAAAATCTCTTTTTGAAGAGTGTCCTGGCTAAGACAGCAGCAGCATAAGTTACACCAAGTGGAAATCACAGCCATACATCTAGTAATATATAGAAATACAATAAAAGTCAATACTAAAAAGAAACTGATAAAATATTAGTATAAAACATCAAGATTATTTTAAAAGGTACTAAAAGTATAACAATGTTTCTGATAGTTTCATAGATTCAGTAAATTGAAAAAACATCTACATCCACATTTGTCACCTTCACTTTGGTTTAAAATAACCTTGAATGCACTAAGAGACCATTTCCTTCAGTTTCATGTCATTCTGTAGGTCGTTCCAGAGAGTGGGAGGAGAATATTTAAAAGCTTACTTCCCTCGTTCTGCTCTAACTTTACAGATCCTGGGGACAGAGTGGATGGAGAATCACAGGAAAAAAGAATAACAGTGTTGCACACGAGTTCCCAGTACTACTTTTGTGGCAGTTCCAAAATATCTATATTTTTTCCTGTATATTAACTTTCATAAGGGATTTAGAACCATAATATTAACATCTACAGTATATTTTGTGAGGGGGGGTTTTCATTAAAAAATTGTGTACAATAATTCAGTGAGTTTGGAAGGTTATCATATCAGAGAAAACTGAAGAAAAAAGTCACTTTTCAGTAAAATATATCATTAACTGAAAATAAGTGTCTCCATCCACTGTCATCAATCCAACTCTATGGGTTTTCCTGGTGAATCAATGTTATAGAAGGTGACAGTGGTTCCATGTTCATAACAGAACCATATCTGATGACTATCAAAAGATGATAAACTCTACCTTATATTCATTATTTATAAGTATTGATAAGATTAGTGGATCAACAGCTCTTCATTTAAAAAAAAAAAAACTAAACTCAAGTTTGATCACTGCTGGATGTTTAGGTCTTTATGGGTTAAAGGCTCGATACAGATGCATTAGCTATGCTCAGTAGTCACAAGGATATTTCCATAATATTTTTGCTAGCTCAGTAGAATCATTTCCACTCTGTTAATGAGCTGCTAATGAGTGTGAAACAGAGTGTGGAGTGCCAGATGCAGTACCCCTTTAACCTAATAACTCATAAGTATGGATCATACTGTAAATCACTGCGTTGTGATGAATTATCAATAAAATGCATTTAGGGCTTTTCCACACAATTTCTGTCTATTGGGATACATGATTTTAGAACTGAAATGTCTTCCAGCGATCAATTAAGCGTCAGTATGCACTTCTAATATGAAATGAAAGACCCTAGAGAGTGGCATTTATACAGTGACCACAGGCAGTTTTGTTCCAGCTTGAGTCAAGAAACCATGAGGCGTTCTTAACAGCCATCATACTTACATCAGAGTATTAAATAGAAGTTAACGTGTTTACTATGGTGTGTTACCACTTCTAACACCCTACATCTTGTCTAGTGGAATCTGTAGTGTTTCAAAAGCATGTAACACTGTAAAAAAAAAAAGAAGCAAAAACAAGAAACTGGGATTTTTTTTTTTGCGGCAGCGGTGGGTGTTACGTTTTTTAGGAGACACAAGCAAGCAAATGTTGTTTTTATGATGATAAATGATGGTAAAGTGGTATGTCATTAGTTTGTAGTGCATGATTTTTATCCATCGATATAATTTTATTTTTCAATGGATGTATTGTTAAATTCACAAACTTTAAACTTTCATAAACTTTATTAATTTATTCTTACTTTAACCACACGTGCGCACACACACACACACACACACACACACACCCACAAACACAAACACACACACACACACCCAAAAGGGAGCATTCTCCTGTCCCTGCTTCTACTTCTGGCTGCTGGCAGTGTTGGCATGAAAACATGGTGAAAAAAAAATATCATTGGTAAAAGAAATAGCTAAGTCAGTGATGCCGCATGAGTCTATGGAGTTGGGTGACCAATGAAATTAGCGTGGTACATGTAAATCAATCTGTCGCCAACGTCGGAAAAAAAAATTCTTGCATCCGGGGGAAAATTTCTAACCTGACTGTCACCAGATAGTATCTCACGATACAATCTGGAACCCTTCCGCAACCAATCCATTTTCAAAGGAGGGGCCTTATCTAAAATCCTTGCATGTGATTAGATGAAGAATATGTCCGTCATCTTGACTGACGTGCCACTTCAGCCACTCACATTGAATTCAAGCCGTGACACTTCACACCAGCTACAATGCCGCCCAGTTATGGGGTAGTCCCACCCGGCAACACTGATTGGCTCCTTCGTTTTGAAGAAAACCTGAACCTCATGGTACTCAGATGGTTGTGTGAGCGTAGCTAAATGCAACCAGATGATGTGAGTCAGGTTGGAAAATTTCACCCTGCGCACAGATCAACTACGCATCTATGAGTTGTCAAATAGCCAACAAATTACGTCCATACATTTCATACATGATCTCTGGCAACTGGAGAACATCAGCCACATGATATGTCTTCAGATTTTGTCTTTGATGTTATGACCTAATAAATTCTGGCAGATTAATTACAAAATGGGAAAGGGGTGGGAGATGGGTCAGAAATGCGGGAGAGTCCTGGGAAAAATGGGAGTGTTGGCAACTATGCCTAGAACTAGGAGTTATTTTTGACCCATTGCGAAATCAGCTGCATTATAAAAATGAGTGCAGAATTAACAGGAAAAAGTTGTAACATAAAAAATTAAATGCAAAGTTGTTTATTTGAAAATATTTTTGTGCTCATGATTACATGGAACGTAGCTGTAGTTTTTACCAGATTTGTCTGTAAAAATGATGCATTTCTATCATTTTGAAAAAATAAAACTGTAAATTTAAAAAAGCAGTGTAGTGCACTTTAAACTGAAAGACCTCAGTGTTGAAATAACAAGTATATTTATGTTTTTATTTTTCAGTAAAAAAAGTGATAAAGAACTGTGGGCACCATGTAGGTCTATATAAGGTGCAGTCAATTTACTCCTTACATTTAATATTAAATCTACATGTTTAAAATGTTAAATCTACATGTTAATATATAAATATATTAACATTTGATGTGATTTTACAGTATTGTTCTGGCAACCACAGCTGCCATTTTTCCCCCATAAAAAAAAAATATTTTTTTTTAACATTCCGTATATTGCTTTGCTCATCATCCATATTTCACCCAACTGCTAGAGCTAAGATAAGATGTGTACTGTCAATATTTAAACATAACCCAGTTTATCACAGAGAAAAGAAAGACACAAATAACACATCCACATTCTATAAAATTCAGTAACCTGTTTTAGTCACATCATAACTGTGGGATATTTATTAACATCCCCCCCCCCCCACTATTCCCTCCCCCTGAAGAATAAGGAAGTTCAGTTCAATTTAGCAGCAAAACTATTGGTTGAATGGATTTATAAATTGCCAGTGACCCAGAATAGATCTCATTACATTTTGGGAACAGTAGGTCAAAGTTCAAACATTGTATTAATTTTTAAAAATCTCTCCATTCACTTATAATGGATGAAATATGTGCAAGGGATGGGGTTTGTTGTGCCTGGCAATGCTTGCTTGTTTGTTTGTTTATATATTTCTTCATTTATAATAAAAGCTTGGATTTTAATGAATAAACCACCATCTTTATCAAGTCTTGATTATCTAAATTATATTTGCATGTAATGTATAAATGAACACTACTTCAAGAAATGGCATTTTTACAATTGTTAACATAGCAGTAAAATGATCCCCTGGAATTTTTAGTGAGTACTGAAATGTTGGCAGTTCTAGTATTAAGAATAAAAGAAGAAGAAAGAGAATAAAATAAACATGTTCCTTAGAGAAATGAAACATCTTTTCACTGTCATCTGAAGTGACATCTGCTTCTGTAGACGTAGCAGTTCAATCAGCTTTATACAACTCTTCAATTCACATTTGTGCACATTAACTATTTAATGGTGTATATTTTTAGCAGTTATGGTTGCACCCACTGATGCTGTAATGGGGTTTAGTTTTTTTCATCTGCAGTAAATAGCAATATAACAAATGAGAAGCAAGGACCCATATGTCATCAAATCTGAGAAAATATGTTGGAAGCCAATAACTAATAAAGATGTCGAATTAAAGGAGACATATCCTGCAGTTTTTTAGCCCTTAAATACATGTTTTTGTTTACTTTGAGTGTTTAGGAGTGCAGAAAATGTAACTGTATTCTCTCCTGTTGCTGCTGGTTTTTGGGTCATATTTTTCAGTTTGTTTAGTTTTCTCTATGCACTGTTGCATGTTCTTGTCTATAATGTCACAGTATGTGCTGTGGCTCTGCTAAATAAGGTTATGAACTTCTAGGTAACTAATTTTGTGAATCTGACATTATTTTTCTCACAGCGATTTTGTAGTCCAAGTTCAGGTATGCCAAAGTTATAAGTAGATAAGTCAAAATGTTTAATTGTTGGGTGTATTAATCCACAAAATTCCTTCCCTCACCCCTCAGCATCAGAGCGTCTTCAAAGTGCCTGGTTAAATTGAATTTTCTCAAATGCTTCCAGGGGGATTTGCTGCAACACTTTGTCAGATTGAGGTTCAGTTCCTTGTCTCTCGCGAGTATCAGCATCATTTTGTGTGTTTTAAACAAAGTGTATGGACACTAGTTGGTATGGAAACAGATGAAGTAAATACAGTAAAACAACATTGTGCAGGTTGGTTATCTTCATTCTCCTACTCAGGGTCAGACTTTGGCTCAAACATGTAAAGCTGGACGGACAAGTCTTCTGCTGTTGACATTGTTAGTAAATTTGAAAAAAAACCCCACTTGTAGATAATCATAGAGGAGGTGCATCGACAGGAGGAAGTAGGCAGATGTGCCAAACAGGGCTGCTGGATGAGGTGGGAGAGTCTGGAAAGAAAGAAGCTCTCATGGAAAGACATCTGGAGCATATAGTCAAACAGGCGAAGCTTCATAGTCTGAGCCACTTATGACGTGTTGCCCTCTCCTGCCAATCTGCAGCTGTGGCTTGGAAGAGATCCATCTTGCTCCCTGAGTAGAGTCCCAACAACACTAAAGCACATCCTGGTGGGCTGTGGTACTAGGCTTGTCCAGGACAGATACACATGGAGGCACAACCAGATTCTCAGATGTTTGGTTGAGAAACTATCGCGCAGAGATTAGCAACCCACCCACCCTGCCACCAGGGTGAGCAGGAACCCTCCGGCCTTTGTCTATGAGGGGGAGAAGAGCAGGGCCGGGCCCGTTGAATGTAGCCAGGGACTGGAAGATGCGAGCAAACCTGGACCATAGGCTCATTTTGCCCCAGAGATTACAACAACCACCCTGCCTCCAGACCTCGTCCTCTGGTCTAACTCCCACCATATCACTTACATCACTGAGCTAATGGTTCTGTGGGAGGAGACCATTGAGGAGGCTCAGGAGTGAAAGAAGCTGCAATACAACAACTTAGCAGCCGATGCAGAGGACAGGGCATAGAGGGTGAAGGTGTGTCCAGTGAAGGTTGGATGTAGAGGCTTTGTAACTACATTAACAACAAAGCTGCAGAAGGAAGTTGGTATTAGTGGACAGGACCATCAAAAAGCTATTGCAGATCTAACTAACACTGCTGAGAGGACCAGCCTCTGGCTGTGGCTGAAGAGGAATGATGCCACCTGGGCAGATAAGAGGAATTAACTGCAAGACACTCACCCATGCTTGAGCGACCTGTGGTGGGCCTGCCTCAGTGGAGACTTTCTGTTTTGGCGATAAATGACCGAAACAGGTACACAACTGATGATGTGCCTTATTGGTAAAATTTCTTAGCAGTGACGTGCACAGTCATTTTGTGCATGTGGAACATATTATTGTGTGAGATTAAAAGAAAAAACATTACACGTACATGTTGAATGCAATTTGACTTTTATCTGCAACATTCTACAAACATGAGTGTTCAACCTGTTTTCAATGGTATAGAATGATAAAGTCTATATCCTATATTATCTATATACAGTCATTCTCAAATGCTTCGATAAATTCTGGACAGAGGTGTGTAAATAGCATCTTTGCAAAGTAGATAAATGTCTGTTTATCCTCCAGTGCAGGCCTTGCTAATAACAGACCAGAGTAAAGTGGACTACTCTAAAGCAGCATCCTCTTTGGATGGATTCTCCTGGATTCTCTCAGGAAATGGGGATTATTTGGGGATTAAATGTTTGTTTATATGTTCATTTATGTTGCCTGCCTACAATTCTTACACAAAACAAAACATACAGCTTAACAGATAGATTTGCAAACACATTCTACCGACATTATTTGTGGTGGTCGTCCACGTTATTTATCATTGATTTGGGATATAGCGTGAAACTCGCTAATCAGGTGACAAGTCGGCTAAAAAATGCTCAGGTTTTGGTTGCTGTATGTACGGTGGCTCAGAACTAAAACAAAAGCCACAACACAAATACAAATGCCACAACAAACCAAAAAGCATAACACAACACAACACAACACAACACAACACAACACAACACAACACAACACAACACAGAAAGCAGTAAGGAAGTGACCACTGGAAGCAAAATGACCATAGTCGCCCTTAAGCACGACAGAGTTAGTGGCAAACTTGACATTTAAGGGTGGAAAAAGAATATTAAAAACATAAATACTTTTACTTACTTTACCAACCTTTGCAATTCTCTGTTCCTTTTAAATTTTACAAGAAAGGCCTGCTTAACAGTGATGGTAATTCTGCTTCCAGTGGTCCATTGGAAAATACGGGTGCGCCTTTTTGCGTTGTGTTGTGTCTTTTTGGTATGTTGTGGCGTTTGCATATTTGATGTGGCTTTTCTTTTTTTTGTGAGCCTTCCTAGCCACCATATGTATGAGACAGGGTACTGCACAACAAAATGATTACAGGTTGGGCTTGGAGGGAAAACAATACGATTTCGCTTGGTTCGTGGGGCACGAGAGGAGAAATCTGTCGGCGGCCATTCCTAGTACGCGAAAGACTGACAGCTTCCAGCTGCTTACCTGCTGCTGCAGCACATCTTATTGGATGAACTGTATGCGAGTTCAAGTGACAAAGGAAGAGAGATAGAAGTTGGAAGCGTGTGAGTGTGTGACCCATTTCTGGGCATTTTTTCAGTAGTTTTTAAATCGCACAGCTTTTCTAAAAGATCATTTCAACATTGGCCCCACTAAAGTGTTAATAATAATAATAATAATAATAATAATAATAATAATAATAATAATAATAATAATAATAATAATAATAATAATAATAATAATAATAATATTCGATTCGATTCCCACACCAGACCTTTCTGTGTGGAGTTTACATGTTCTCCTCGCGTCTGCGTGGGTTTTCTCCAGGTACTCCAGTTTCTAATCTAAACTAAATTGTCTAAAGGTGTGAATGTGAGAGTGATTGTCTATATATGTTCAGCCCTGAGATGAACTGGGGACTCATACAGGGTGTACCCCGCCTTCACCCATTGTAGCTGGATTAGGCCCCTAGTGAACCCCGCAACCCTAGTGAGGACAAAGCGGGTTCCAATGACGAGACAAGACGAGACAATCATCATCATTTTTTACAAAAATTACCAAGTTTTAAAAGGGCACTTTCATTGATAAAAGGCAAAGAGGGAAGTGCTCCAGCACCACCTAGCATCTATCTGTGTACGCCCATGTCTCTTAGCAGCCCTTAGCAACTCATTCATATTTAAAGAGACCTCATTAAAATTAATTTCTATAAAGAGGTGCACCAGGGGTTAACAATGGTCTGTGGAGCTACAATTCAGACTCAAACATTGCAGTTCTACTTTATACAGACCATAACTGAATGATTTACATGTGAAAAGGAAGGATTTAAAAGCATATGTCCCCTTTAAAGCCTCTACAGACACCATGGGATAGAATGATTAAGAACTATGTTAAAGTTTCTAACACGTTTCAGTTGAGTTACCTCTGTAAGTAAATGTATTAAACATTTAAACAGATAAAAGCTGTACTTAGAGAATAAATGTTGCAATATTTATCAGTTATAATGTAAAATGACATATAATGGTACATAATGTTTTACCTCTCTAGATTTTTATTATAATTTAGATTTGGTTGGTGTCCAAGCATCTTTATTTTAATTTCTACTTTTTCAATATGTAAAACTTTTACCTCTAGCCAAACTTAGCACAGTATTTATGTATTTATTATGTTAGTTCCCTTCATTACATTATTTATATCTATTGTTTTGGCTCTGTTTTTCCTTCTGCTATTTGTACATTATGTTACATGACAAACAATTGTAAGGCAGGATATTTTCAACTAAATAGCACTTCAATTAAACTTGTTATTCACTTGGATTTTGTCGAAAATGAGATTGTTTTGCATTGCTTTTCACTTTGTCACCAGCAGGGCATACTGAAACAAGCCATCATATAACGTCAGTCAATGGTTCCTGCTGTTGGGTTATGAGTTACTGAATTAAACACATGATTAACCCATGAAAAACCCAGTGGTACTTTTGTGATAGTTCCAAAAAAATATATCTATATTTTGCTTTTCTTAAATTATTTATTGCCATTTATTCTGACATTATCCTCTGTATTTTGTGTTTTTTTTCTTCAATGAATATCAAATACTTTCCTCTATTTCATTGACTGATCATGTGGATATTCATAAAAGCACAGATTAAATTTGATATGTATTAAATCAAAACAGAGAAAACTGAATAAGTGACTTTTTCAGTAAAACACACCATTAACTAAGCATAAAACAAGCGTCTCCTTCCACTGTAATGGATTTTTTTTCTGGGTTTTTACAGCTGAATCAATATTGTATAAAATGTTAATTTCCACGTTCACTGTGGAGCCTGTGAACACCTACATAGCTCATATCTGATGACCATGAAAAGATGATAAACTGCATTTGTATTAATTATTTACATGTATGGATAGGATTTGTGGATCAGCAGGTATTAGACATTTTAGATCAGTGAATGGTTTTGGTTGTTAGTGGCTGTTTAGGTCATTATGAGTTAATGACATAGCTTTGGGTCACACACTCAGATTATATTGTCAGCGTAGCATGTTCTTAGTACTACAGTGATAGTACATTTAATATGATCACAGTTCAGAAGGTTCCATTCAGATTATTTGAAAGGACCAGATGCTGTTTGATCACATTATATCTTGTTACTACATTGTAAGTATACAAGTGCATTTATTCAACTTCACATAAACAGTGTACTTGTTCTTTGCTTTTATATGATTTGCTGTTTTATTGTGGTCCTTTTTGTGTTTTGACAAGTTACATTGTTCAGAAGGTTTTTATGGCCTGCGTACTGCCTGCATCATTAACTGAGTTTATTGTAATTACTCCACTTTCTTTTTTCTCATTCTGTTTCTCATGACAAAGCTCCTATTAGCGGTGGTCCGGTTTGCATTGGGTCCAGGCAGTAGATTAAACTATTGGGCAAGGCATGGGGAGGCAGACGCAATGTTCTGTTTGTTACTTACTTGTGCCCCTTTGGGGTTTTGCATGCATTTGTCGAGAGCACCCTGGGTCTTGGCAGTGTTTTGTTCTGGTTTCTTATATTTTACGATGCTGGCTTCCTACGTTCTGCCTGGAGGGTACTCTGTTTTCTTTTTAGACTTTATTGTTTTAATGAAGATTTTCTTCTACTGGAGGCCATATGTCTGTCATTTCATTATAAGTAGACTTGTGCTTGTGTTAAATTCTGGAACTCAGATGAGTTACAGAATTTATATATAATGCAGACCCACATATTCACACCCATATAGGCTTTAAGTTATAGTTCAATTGTGCAGATTTCTTTAAAATCTTCCTTTCTGCTAAATTTGTCTTGTTTGCCTACTTACCAGACCAAGTTACAAAGCTTACAATTGAAGAAAGGCAAGGAAAAAACAGGAATCAAAATTAATGTTTGACATTTCATCTAGTTTGAGAAAAGGCCCTTTTTAAAAATATAATTGTACTAAAATATAACCTGCATGACATACATTAGTCTCATTTGATCACTGTCCAGGTGATTATGGTTTGATGCTCAAGAACAGTGTAAAACACACTTTTAAAAAAAAAAGTATAGTCTGTCTTCATTTACAGGTGTGTATTGGCAAAAATGTGGTAATATGACACAATACTAGGATCACAGTATAATATAGTACAGTAAGATATATCACAATATATCATGATACTGTTACAAAGGTAATTTTTTGTTTTTCTTTTTTTAATGATTATTTCCTGGAAGAATTGAATTACACCAGAAATATGCACGTATACTAAATACATGTTCATTACATCATAAAAAAGATTACATGACAAAATGTTACTGTTTTAAAACTAAAATGTTTATAGACTTTACAGATTAAAGTCCTATTCAAATGTTCATATTCTACTACATTTTTACACAATCCCAATAAAAGAGCTAACATTTGCCTCTCTCTGCTTATAGGATACTTCAAATAAGCATTTTTTAATAGTACAGTGTTAAATTATGAGAAAAAAGATATAAAAAATATACAAAAACATACAAAAAGGCACCTCTGGTATGTCTGCATTTGAATAAATACCTAATAAATATTGATACAATATCATGAAATGAAATATTGCAACATGCTGCAGATCCAATATTTTCTAATCAGAACCAGTAAAAAATGTTTTAAGCTTATCTTTCATTTACTCCATACACAGCCTATAGAGCACGTTATGCCTGAATGCTTCCCATTTATGCCTGAAATACAGATGCATAAAACTATCATGAGCGATTAGTCCTGTGTGACCTCAGTTTTGTTGATTGTCATTACAGCTGTCTGGTCTGGTTGCTGTCAACCTTTTCAGATATAACTTCTATTAAACCCGTCTGTGTGAGTCATTCCAGGACATTTAGAGGGATTTAACTCTGCCACTGCTGTCATTTGCAAAGCGAGCCCTCTTTAGTGAGAGCATTAAGCCACAGATAGACGAGCATCTGCATGGCAGGGTGGTAAGAGGGGCTGCTTACATGTTTGCGCTACAAGAATTTAATAGGGGTCATGTCCTCACCTTGTTGGTTCTGACCTGGGGGCTTATCACGAATCTGCAGTAATGCTGGGTCACCATGGTGATGTCATCTTAATGTTAACAATGGTGTGAAAGCTGCCTCTTTCAGTTTCATTCAGCCTGTTTTCTTTTTATAGCAGAGAAGAACACTTGTCTTAAAACCTGGTTGCCATTATACACACAAGGGCGGCAACGGGGGGGGGGGGGGTATCCATTTAGCATTTACCATTAATTCCACAGAATAGCACACAGTATTCATCTGATCGTTAGTAGCTTTTGCCAAACCACTGCAAGCTTCTGATAAACCTGTAATGGCCTTAGCATGAGTGGCTTTTCTATCACTGGGGATCACCTACACATTCAGCCGCATTAAGGAGCATTTTATGAGTGTTTATTTCGAAACATTGCTCCAGTTTATAATATATAATGGTGTAAGGTTGTGATCAACATTAATAGTTGAGGAATATTTTGACTCTGCAACAAACAAATCCAATTCCACTGTATTGACATTATTTAAAAAATGTATCATGTGAAATATCCAAGGGTATCTTTATAAAAGCTATGTTCAAAAACAACATAAGAAAGGGAACAATTTTAAAAGAAAAAAATATATATTTATTTACCAGTCTATACTACAGAATGTCAGATTTTCAAAATGTGCAGCCTCTACAACTCAACTTCATGATCTTCAAGTAGGAAAGTGCATTTAATAAAACCATTTTAAAAAGAAATGGCCTAGTTGAAAGAATTTAGACTTTGCCATTTTGCATATTTATCAAGGATATTACCACATTGTAAACAGTAGCATGTCAATAATAATAATAATAATAATAATAATAATAATAATAATAATAATAATAATAATAATAATAATAATAATAATAATAATAATAATAATAATAATAATAATAATAATAATAATAATAATAATAATAATGGATTGGATTTATATAACATTTTTTTGGCCACTCAAAACACTACAGCATAATAGTAATAATAGATAGATAATAGATAATAGATAGTTAGATAATAATAGTGAGACCTTGTCATTTCTAGTATTTATCATGGATATTATCACACTGTAAATAATAACATGACAATAACAATTAAAAACAGTTGAGTGGATATGTATATATTTACATGTTACTTTAATTGAGTATGTTACCAGGGATAACTGACTGACTGTTATCCCTGGCAAAGAAAAAAAAAAGCGTGTTGAAATACCTTGAGTGTAAGATTTTCTTCCCTTTGATAAAACTTGTATTATTTTGACATTTAGTCGAGGTGGTCCTGCTTGTTTGGTTGCCAATTTAGGTTGATCTGAGCGCTAACTAAAGGGAATTTCTGTTAAGGACCAGACCAAGTTGTTTTCCACCCTATCCATGTGACAGAACTGACAAGAACCTTCGCCCTTTGACCACACAAAATTTGCAGTGAGAAAAGTACGTTAGGGAAAGTCATTGAAATTGTATTGAAATGACTGTTAGATGAAAAAAAAAAATCAAAATGCATGAAAGTCTATCAGTGAACTCTTGGGTGATTTTCAACGTAACTGAAATCGGCCCAAAAGGGGTGGTACCAAGTGTGACTGTACTTAGGACTTCACCCTGATTGGACAATAATATCCACAGAGAGACAGAGATAAGTCAGCTCCGCTAAAGTAGGGAAGGGGGAACATTTATTTTTAATTTACATTTGCTATGGTGTGGCAGTGCGTGGCCCATCACCCTTATGGAGAAACCGCCCATGAGTTCAGGTGCTGTACAGTCAGTAATAACCTGTATAGGGTTCCAAATGTGCCTTTTAAAAAAATCCTTTAAACCAAATCCCATTGGTATTCTTAATTCAACAAAGTAACAAATCTTCAGATAGTGGTATGACCTACAAACATGTATCTTTATATCACTGTAGTTTAGTTATTTATTTATTTTCAACCATATGTTTTTATATGTCGGTGAGCCGAGGGCAAGTTTCCACCTCAGTGGACAATAAAGAATTTTTCTATTTGGTTCTATTCTACAGAAACACTCTCCATGAATACAGAGTCGAATCAAGCTGAGCTGGTACCTGTGGAAATGTGGCATAATTTGAATAAACTCATCTTGGCTGTTCAGGGAACATGATAACAGTGGTGGAGATGGACTCCAAGGTCAGGAAACTAATAAAATATGGGTATAACAACAGGTAGCAAGGAACATTTGACTTTGTTTTTCCTGAGCTACACATTGACAGAACCATCTGTTCTGTATGAATGACACTTTATATTAGCATATGGAGGAGTGCTATGACTCCAAGGTCAGGAACTTTTGTTTCACTCTGTCCTCATCTCTCTAATCTTGTTTCCTTCCACTTCTCCAAAATTACAGCCATTATTATACAGTCATTTCAAAGCCGCCTTCATGGGGCTATTGGATCAAGCTTATTACTGCAATATCACAGTGAACTACGAAACTGATAAACTGAAGGAACTGAGACAACGAATTGTAACACGACGTTATCAAAACTTGTGTCATCAAAAGCTTTTAAACAGCAAACCCATTAAGCAGGGGAAAAAAAAGAAAAAGAAAAAGCATCACCTTCAAGAAAGGCAGACGTGACAAGAGGCGATCAATACAAGACAAACGGCGTTGGGGCAGGGCCTCAGATCACACTCGTTTTGATAAATGAGCCCAGCTTTGTGAAACAGACAGTGAAAACAAATACTCTACCTTCTGCTTTGGGCACCACAATTTTAGCGGTAAGTGACATTCTGCGAAATGAGCAGAGACAAAACAAAAGAAGAAAAAGATGAATGTGTTTTTGTACGGAAGAGAGAAGCAGGCACGCTCGCAGCCACATAACCTATATCCAGAAGCGAATGGTGTAAAGGGAAGAGTTTTGTTTCAGAATCACTTCAGTCCACATTTGGAAAACAACAGATCCTGTGTCATCTGCAGTTTTATTGTGTCATTAAGACATTTCTACCCCTGAAAGACCCTTTTCATCTGGAAGTCTTTGTAAGTAGTATTTCTGTTTCAGCTCAATGGATCCTTGAGGGATCCTCCAGCATGTTGAGCACCGTCCTTGCAGCTTCATCCCCCAAAAGCCAAATTAAAAAATAAAACAAAACAGCTTGTCAGTGGAATGACATGTCTATGAGATGCCTAATTTCTTTCCACCATTCCTGTGGGTATTTTGCAGCGATTTCTCCAAAAATTCTTCACTGGGAGTGCAGTGTAATCTGTTAGTCAAGAAGTGTGACACACAAGGGAACGCCTCAGTCAGGTGGTGGACTCAGATCAAACTGCATTACACCATATTGACAAACAGTACATGCTTCCAGGTCGTGGAGGCACAGATATAAACATAATCTCATCTCATCATCAAGCAGTCCCTCGACTTGTCTGTGATAAAATTAGTCTGAGGGACATTAAATGTAATGCGTTGATAGGCTTATTCATCAGTATAATGAGGTTGGACACAGGAAATTTGTGAACAGCTTTTGTTACCCGCAAACATTCTTGTTGACACGCTCTCTCTCTCTCTCTCTCTCTCTCTCTCTCTCTCTCTCTCTCTCTCTCTCTCTCTCTCTCTCTCTCTCTCTCCTTCCATTTCATTTAATTTCTGCACACTTACCTATCCAGTAGTTTTCCACTCTCATGTTCAGTTTTTCCGCTGATTTCACCATCATTCTGTCATTACCGAGTATATGTGTTGACTACTTCTTACCAATTTTCTGACTCAGTATTCCCCTGCATCATTACCTTTGTGTGTGTGTGTGTGTGTGTGTGTGTGTGTAACAAATGAAATTAAAATTTAAGAGCCTGGCGCGTTTGAGTTCAGATGAGTTTTACAGTTGTGGTGAGTAATATACTTACCTTCTGCCTCTCATCGTCATATCCTCTTCATCCTGACTGAACTAAATAAGGACAAATTGGCCATCTTCGGTAATAAATGAATAAATCAATTACTAATTTGATTTATACCAGATAAAAGCTATTTAACATGTTAAGTCCTTTGATTGCCTAGCTCTTAAGCATCTGTGACTGATACCCAGAGGGCCAGCAAACACCTATCTTCCAACAACACTATCTCATAATCGACTTTTAATGGTAGTATAATAGGTTTTATAGAGTAATGAATTTACTGTAATTGTAGCCTTGGGTGTGAAGAAAACACCAGCAACAGTACAGGAAACAATTTTCACTGGTCCCTGATCATGGCCACTGTAGCAGACTGATTAATGCAAAAGACACGTGGTACAGACAGGTTTATATAGGCAGGTACTGTAGAAGGTGTGTGGTGATGAAACATGAAACGCTGATTTAATTACACTAAATAAATGCATTCAATCTTAGTCATTTTGTGCAAAAATAAAAAATGGGTCCCCTTATCAATATCAAACAGTAGATGATGAAATACTCCTGGGGACATTGAGGAAGAAAACACTGCCTGAAAACAGAGGTAAGTTAATTTTCTTCTTAATAGCACAGTAATGGTCCCACTGAGTTACATTAGAAGCAGTGAATGATTTGTTGATCTTTTTTTTCTTACATTTTTTTTCTATAAATAATAAATGAGCTCATGATTTTGCTCATCGTTTAATCAGGCAGATTCCAGTCAAGCTGTTTTGGTGGAGCTACATTTCTATTTCTTTTTACATAAAGTAATAAGTAACTTCCCAGCTGTGTGCTTTTTCAGTTCGACTTCCAGATCCAAAAGCTACAGTGATAAATAACCCATCCTAATCAACATAAGTGTTGTCAACCAGAGTTAGTACAAACATGTGATGAACAAAAGTCTGAAATTTTATTACACGGTGTAATGTCTGCTGCCGTTAGTGTCAACAAAAGTGGAGATTTCTAATCATACTGGCTCTCTGAGTTGATGCAGAGCTCTCCTACCAGGTTGGATGGCTGTGATTAGAGTGCTGCTGATTTCCACACTGACTCTCTTAGTCCATGTGGTGAGACAGATGCTGTGAGATCTGATTATACATCCCCAGTGGCCACATAATATACTCAGCTGAACCTAAAGGGGTTGAAATGGTCACCTGCTTTGGCATTGGTAGCAGGATTTTACCACATAATTCCAACAGATATCAAACCTATTTTTGGATTAGCCCCCAATTTGTTGCATTATATCACTAACAGCAGATAGACTTAATGTCTTTAACTAAGCTATAGACCTTTTAGCTGGGGGTATAACATTTTAGTTGTTCTAACGTGATTTCGCGCTGACCTTGTTACTTGTATTGTGAAAATACTGTAGTGACAGATTATAATGCAGCATGTGGAGTGAATACCAAAGTAACTCCAGTGGGAGTGTTATAAGTACACTGCAAGACGAAGCCAGTAAGCTGTTTTATAGAATGTAAGAAAAAATAAATTAATAAGAGTAAAAAGATTTCTAGTTTCTAGTGTAAGTAAAGACACCGGAGTGGGTGTGCTTTGAAAACTCCAAAATTTTATTGTAAGCTGTGCACTCATCTAGTTAATAGGGAATGGGATTTTTTTATATATATATTTAGCTGGCTGCTTCTTTTTTCCACAAAATACATGATTGGAAGCAGAAAGCCTTATCAGACTCTAGTCCAAGTTGCACGTGGACACACAGTGAAAATGTAAGAGTAAGGAAACAATCAAGACTGTGTATTGAATATAGTATACTGTATAAACTATATATAGTACATCACTCTATAATGTATACTGATACAGCTCCACTATTACTGTATATAGTTCAATATGACTCAAGGTACGGCAAATGTATTTATACACACTGTAACTCAAGTGCTTTAGAGAGGTATACGAAACAATATCACAAAAGGATGAAAAACATTAAAATAATCAGTGATGGGCCAGATGTACTAAGATCCCAATTTCTATATACTCATTAGTTTGAATTGAATTTTCAATTTTCTTTGTCATAGATACAATATGCTGTAAAACTATTTTGCAGTACACAATTGGATATAAACACCCTATATTGCATATTTATTGTGTCAAACGTACAACAGTAACTGGATGCAGACAGCACCATTGAAAGATGTAACCCTTATGTACCCTTCAGAAAATAAGTTGGTACATTTTTTTTTGGCTAGTGGAGTGAGTTTTTTTCACATTTTTATATAGACAATCTTTTAGTAGACCCAACTCTATATCTTATAAAATTAAAATTATTTCTAATTTGAAAACAGACATATTCTGTTAAGTATCCCCTGGCGGCTGAGATGTCTGCTCCCCTAATGTGAGTAGTATAATGAATTTTCAAACTTTAAATGACAAAATGCAATGAACAACACGTTTAGAAATGATAAGACACTGGGAAAACATTGTGGACAAAATGTCCTGGTGTCATAGCTCACAGTCATGAACATTTCATTTGATGCAGATTTGAGCTCCTCATGCTGAATTTCTGCTTTATTCCTACTGACAATGGGACTGTGAAGAAATGAATAGCTCATCATTTCACTGACAGTTTCATTTATAATAGGAGATTATTACAGAGGGTCAGTGATTAATTTCATGTCATCAGCTCCAAAATGACCCTCAAGAATTCCTAGGGGTCGGACAGAAATGCTGACAATGTGGCCTAAAAATAAAGTTAAATAAATGAGAGAAGAACTCTAAATGGTTTTGTTTGTTTAGTCGTTTATCATTCTTTGTCAGCAAGGGTTGTTAAGAAAATGCACAATGCAGCTCATTTAAATAAATACTAGTGAGACAGAGGTTTCCAATGGGCTGCATTAATGTTTTATTACCGTTTAACCAATAGTTACCTCGGCCAAGGAGGTATTAAATTCAGGTCCGTTTGTCTGTCTGTCTGTCTGTCTTTCAGCAGGATTACACAAAAAGTTCTGAACGGATTTTGATGAAACTTTCAGGAAAGATAGATAATGGGTCAAGGAATAACCAATTAGATTTTCAGCAATGAAGGTCAAAGGTCAAGGTCGCACTAAAGTTCAACATCTAAAACATATCAGTGGTAATATCTCAGGATTCACACATTCATATTGTCTCACCTTCAGACAAAAGATGGGTCAACACCTATGGCTTGATCACCTCATATTTTGACGTCATATGACGCCATATGAAGCCTTGGTGGAGGTCTGCTGTCTCTGACTGCCTTGTTTGTGTTGATTCCAGTTGTGAAGGAATGACTTAAATGCATATTTAGCACTATGAGGAGCTTGTAAAACCCAAGTGGCGCTTCTTAATGTGCCTCAAGCTAACACTTTATGATCCACAATATAAGGTCCATTACATTTGTCTAATGTAACACCATAATGCAACCTGTACAGTACAAAGTATACACTAACAGATTAACTGACAAGACTCTCAAACAATCCCTACACCCCAAAAGTCATTAAAACTAATATTGTCTTTTGTGCTGCCTTCAATGACTCCAGTGGCTGCATCTAATAATCCTAATAATCAACCTTTGAGTATGATGAACAAAGTCGGGGGGAAAATGGGATTATACATGCCCCACTTTGTACTGTAATGATGTTAAGACAAATAAAAGTTCAGTGTGTTGCGTTTTATTAGTTACCAATAATAAAACTGCATGTTTGCAAATTCACCATTTATGTGGAAAAATATAAACAGAATAAAAAATGAGTTTCATAATGTGCCTGTGCCTACATTATATGTAATGTATGTACATGTACATATGTTGGGCAGCAGCTCCTATAGAACCATGTGTTCTCCCAGTGGAAATCACAGAATGCTGCTGTTCTGGGAACATCTGCCTTGTGTTGCAGTAATGCATGCACTTTCACACTTTAAGCTCCTTATCCAAAAGCTGGGAAAACCTGGTTATCAACTCTATCAAATCTAAAAAGAAGATTTTAAATTACTGCTGAATGAACACTGGAACATTTAATTAACCAAATAAGAGAGCAGTTAGCATATGACGGAATTATGTTAACACTATTTTGTCTTGCAGCTAAAACCGACAAAATGAAAATCTGCATAAATAATAGCTCAATCATTGTTAGTTAGCAAGGATTACAGCCCAAACAAAATTGGTTGATTGGATCTATTTTGCAGCTTTTAACAAAGACCCAGTGCACAATGGTATTTGAAAGATTGTCAGATAATATTGGACGTAGCAGATGCAGAGGCTTTAATTTGTGATGACCTTTAGATTGAACAGTTCTCAGAATTTCATCATTATGGTGTTGACAAATCCTAGTCATAGTCCAGTGTGATATCCATGTGGTGACATATTTTATTTGTTACTTGTTTGTTTTTAAATGGACTCCCACGTCTGGAAATAAACATAATCATGATGATGACGACGACGATGATGATCTGTTAAGTTACAGACTTACCAGTGAGTTAAATTAAAAGTCTTAGTTTATGTATTGGGGGTGGGGATCTTTCTGTGTGGGGTTTGCATTTTCTCCCTGTGTCTACATGGGTTTTCTGTGGGTTCTCCTTCATCCAAAGACATGCACTAATAGGTTAGTCATTTAATATAAATTGCCCATAGGTGTGAATATGAGAATGATTGTCTATATATGTCACCCCTGTGATGAACTGGTGACTCATCCAAGGTGTACCCCATCTTCATCCATATGTAGCTGGGATAGGCTCCAACTGACCTCTGTGACCTTAGTGAAGATAAAGTGGGTTCAGAAAATGAATGAATGAATGAGTTCAAGTATTCTCAGCACATTCATTAGAGGTTATTGTATTGATTTCATCACAACATCAGTGGCTATGTCATTAATGTATTGTTGCTGACTGGAACCTACTGCAGTTAAAAAAATGGATATACTCCATAACGACCCAGTGCTACTTTTCTAGCAGCTCCCAAATGCATTTTCTCTCTTTTTAACCTTTCTTAACATATTCATCCCTATTTATTGTAATATTACGCTCTTTATATTGCTTATTTTAATATAAATCATGCATTTTCCCATATTTCATTGACTGATCATATAGATTTTCATAAAAGTTCAGATCAAAGTTGAGAGTTATATCAAAAACTGAAGAAAAAAAGTGACTTTATTCAGCATAGATATCAATACATAGATAGCAGAACATAAATGACTTGCCTCCATTCAAATACGCATGTCTATGGGTTTTGCTGGTGAATCAGTGTTGTAGAAAATGTTCACTATGGAGCCTCAGAATGTCCAAATGGATCATATGTGATGCATGAAAAGATGACAAACTGCATTTTACAGCACTTACTGATGTGCATTAATAGGATTAGTAGATTAGCAGTTATTACACATTTTAGATCAGTAGATGGTTGATGGTGGACGTTGGGGTCTTTATGGGTCAAGGCTTGGTTTGTTGGTCCTTGTTAGTCTTGATTTGTGATATAATTACTTTTTTTTTTTTTTTACAGAAATATAAAGAAAATACTGGTAAAACACTTCTATTAAGCTCTGATGTGTTTACCATTTGCAATGGCCTATGGGTTTGTAGCACTATTGTTAGAAGCAAACTCAGTTTATTTCATTCCCTTTATGACAACATGTTAGCAAGTGTTCAGTTTGTGTATGCATGAAGTTACAGAGTTTATGAAATGTGTTATTTTGCTGCTGCTGATAGAATGGTGCAAACTCCCTGTAAATTCACCAGCTGCAGGTTAGACTTCTGAACTCTAAGTTACAGTAAGTCAGATTTATACAGATTTATGCAGATGCTTCATGGTTGTGCTAGTGTGAATTTTGTTTTCGATTCATAAAAAAAAATTCTGGAGAAAACAAATTAGGATACAATCTACATACTAAATGGAAATACTGCAGCTGTGCAAAAAATGTGTGAACATTCTAGTGAGATAACAACAACAGAACACCATTACACACATACTGAAAGTAGAGGAAAACCTGGGCTGTAATTTGCCTACATTTTATAAGAAGTAACACTACTGCAGATCAGACCATGAATTGTGATTGTGCTTCATAAGAATATCAGATGATCTTACAGTGGTGGCAAAAATTATTACAATACTTGACATATCCAAGACGTTTCAGTTGTTACTGTTAAATTAATCAATTAAAATATCCATAAAATGAATTGAACTATGGCACAGCATGTGACAAAAAAGAATCTGCTGGAACACTGAAAACTGTCTCCTTCAAAGTCCAGACCTCAACTCCATCATGCAAATGTGAGACGATTTGGAAAATAAACTGAACAGATCTATTGTACATTCAAAGAAAGGACTTTGGTGTTGGAGTTGAAGAGGGCTTAGAGTAACATAAGTGTTGAAAATCTATCAACAATATACCAGACTAATGTGCTGCTGTCATTGCTGCAAAAAGGGAACATACCAAATATTAATGTGAAAAAATGATTAAAAATAAAAAATAAAAACAGTAGGACTACCTGATCTGAAATTAGTTGTACTCTGAGCAACCATCTGCATGTTTTTATGAACATTATGAATTTAAACCATGTTTTGGAGGCAAAACCCCCTGTAAAAAACAGTCAAACATTTTCTGATCTCAAGTCGTTCTGAGTTTTTTTGTCCACCATTGTACAGTATGTCCACAGATCCCTAGTCCTATGTAAACTTACATAACTACATTATCTATATTTGATGTATGAGGCACATGTTCATGAAACAAAATAATAGTAGTACAGGGTGTCCCATAAGTCTCCACAGACAGGAGACACAATACATTCCCTACATATATGGTTCTAAAATTTCTTTCTTTATATTTCATATGTTCCAGATGTTCTTCAATAGTGGAGACAAAACATCAGTCATATATAGAATATTATATAAATAAAAATTGTTTATGTCAAGAAACCTTTTTTTTTCCTATGTATGGAGACTTATGGAACACCCTATACATGTATTGAGATATGACGCCATTGTCTAATCTCTTCTCCTTGTCTGCATACATACTGTAGCAATCCTTTGTTCACAATAGTGTTTTCATGTTGAGAGGTTCTAACGCTAAATGATTTTTTCCCCTAAAATAATCATGTCATTGTAACAAAAAAAATAAATAAATAGCACATACCACTGATTAATCACTTAAAGCCAGATTTACTAAAATCCCAGTTTGCATATACAGTACTAATTTACTAAGATTGCCTGTGCAAATAACAACAGGTGCAAAGTCTTAGAAAATAAGGATGAGGATGTTGTGTGTGCTGCTGGTTGTTGCCATAGATACAATACGCTGTAGAAACTACTATGGGATATGCCAGTACTAATGGTAACAGTGCACATGAATGATCCAAATGCACAGAAATGTAGTTTTGTCATGGAAGGTATCGCATGACTTCTCCTTATGACTGGACTAGTCAGCCTCTAGTTCATCTAGAAGTTCTAAAATGGTGCCGCCAGATTCATTTTAGAGGTAAGGGGCCCTGGGGTTTGTTGAATTGAATGGCATACATCATTTTGTCACACTGTAGTGAGTGTGTGTGTGTGGACATACATCTTAATTTTTTTTCTTCTGTCACTCTAAAAATGTACACGTGAAGGTGAAAAATGTCTCCTCTGTGTCTTGTTTCATCATTTTGATGTCTTCAATAACCACAGCCATGTGTCCACAATTCTGCATCCAAACCATTTGCACCTCCCTTTGAGATGTGTTAAATATAGATGCAGGTTCTATCTGCAAAATTGCTTTGGGGTTTGATAAATCACTTTGCATGTGGAAAATTAATGTCTCTTTGTAGCACATATACCATTGTATGTAAACACCCTAAAATGCATACTCACTGTGGCAAACATTCTAATTGGATGCAGACACTGTTTTGCACCTTTTGAAACATGCAACCCTTTGTGTGCACCGTAAATAAATCACTTTATACATTTTTCACTTGAATAAGTTTGCACATATTTTAATACATGCACATCTTTAGTAGATGTGTCCCTTAATGTTATCTACATGAGCCAATGTTTAGAAAAAAAATCATTCATTTCATGTTCACTGTGTCAACACCAGGTGAGCTGCACATTTTTAAGATTTCTTTACATTGTTCATCTATCCTTTGTCTGACATGAATTACAAATAGTGTTGAAGGTAGCCAACAGCTTTCTAAGAGATTGCTGCCTTAAACAAGAG
Source organism: Siphamia tubifer (assembly GCA_020466265.1). Lineage (NCBI taxonomy): Eukaryota > Metazoa > Chordata > Actinopteri > Kurtiformes > Apogonidae > Siphamia > Siphamia tubifer. The sequence goes on along the minus strand of CM035795.1, from coordinate 24,537,569 downwards.
CTTTTGATATTGATTAGTTTGGTTATTGATTTACTCACCAATTTGCAGAGGTCCTTCATATAAAAACTTAATTACTACACAGACAATCACTATCTGGCTGTTCCTCGCCATCTGCCTCGCTGTTTTCCCCTCCCTCTATTCTCTATCAGGCCAATTGATTTGTATGCCTCCACATCCCCTGAACTCCTCCATGTGCCTCAGACCAGAAAGTAATGTATTAAGTGCTTGTTTGGATCAATCTAATGTGCAGTGATAGCACATTCACAGACTGCTGACTGGTCAGGAAAATTCATTAATTTAACATACACTGTTTTTCAAATATTGCAGAGCTTCATTATGTACATGTAACATCCACAGACTGGACACCTGCAGAACCTGCTGACGCAGTTTCTCAAAATATTAATTTACTGTAAGTTAATGAGGTGATTAGGATAGAACTTTAATTTGCCATCTATTCCTGTAGATTTGTCTCTGCACGCATTACAAGCACAGCAAGTTTTGCAAAAATAGAATATGGAGCAGTGCTGTGCATATACATACATACATACATAAAAGTCATGAAATAAACAAAACACTTTAGTGTAATTTTAAGCATTTGCCCCACATTTCCAAAAATTGCATTTGGAATGAACAGTTTCCTTTACAGTGCGTGTACTTTTACCATTAGCACACACTGTTCATCTGAACAACAAAGAATCCATTATCCACTCAGTGACCAAATGTGCAAAAGTGTTAAGGTTGAGTTAAAGCTTGAGTTTTAATTCTTGACTCTCCATCTATCATGGGGAATAACTTGGAAACTGCTGATACTGTGGTAATAAAACTTTTTTCGGAGTGATTCAGGTCATTGAATTGTAGATTTAGTAAGACATTTACACTAACTGACCTAAAAATAAAGGTTACTATGGGAATGGTTTACTGACTATACGTCACATGTGCTATACTAGATACCAAAACAGTGTCCTGTGAGGCTGTGTATGGTTCCCTATGACCCAGTATTGTTTTTAAATGCTTAAATAAATACATGCATGACACAAAAAGGAAGTAATCCAGTGTCCTTACCATGGCAACAAAAGCAGGACATATATTACAACAGGCCTCAGAGACCTTCCATTAGTAGCTGGCCCTGAATAACAAATATATCAGCAAATGAAAAAAGCATTATAGAGAGCAAATGCAATTACTCTCTTTCCTATGTACTATCTTTCTTGAAAGAGAGAGACACTTTATCTCACTTTGTGTTCAAAATAGGAACACCTACTTAAGGGGAAATTGAAATAGCATGTTGAACGTTTATTATTCACTGCTTGTAGAAAGTGGGAAAAAAAAAAAACCCTTCTCATTATTTATGTCATTATTAATGTGAAAATATTGCTGTTCAGACACGGAGCTCATTATATACATTTGTAGGCAATTTAACATATCTGTCCCATGTCTGCATGAGCTAGTAATAATTTTATATCACTGTCAACACAAATCTGACTTAGGAATATGGTCTATCTTCTGAGGTCACTAGTATCTGTAAAGCACAAAATGAATAATACTCTCTCAAATAAATCTTAAAAATGTATAAATTGCTTTTTGGCTATGTCTGCCTCATACCCATTGTCTTTCTTTGAAATATGTCTGAGAAGCTTAAAGTAAAAGGAGGAATGATAACATACTAATTCAGTGAGAGCTTCACAACAAAAGGAGCATATTTGACATTACATGTTAATGTTTAAAGGGAAACATTTTTCAGAACTATGTCATTAGGAGCAATGAATTTAAAGTGTACACCAAGTGTCCAGTGCAACACCCGCTTATGAGATGGAACCCCTGGCACACAAAAGACAAGGTTAAAGGTGCAGCGAGAATATAACTGGGTATTATTGGGATGGGATTTCATAAGAATTTCACTTATCGATCTGATTACTTATCAATTCTCATTGGTTAAGGGAATAAAATAGTAGAATAGAGTGTGTGTGCATGAACTGTCTTCTATATTTACATCTCTGTACAGAAAATATAACATATACCCTCTGCACAAATGAGCACAGATGAGGCCAGGCCTGGTTCAGGGTGAGGGTCACATCATATGGTCATACAAAGTAAAATTGTAAGTGAAACTTAAAAATGCTTCACTAATTACTCTGCCAAGAAACTGACATTAATTCCCTTACATTTATGTGTTTGTTTGGGGGGTTTGGTTGTTTGATAGTTACAATAACTATGCTGTAGCAAGATGAGTCAAAAGGTTATTTATGGATTTTGGCTGAAATTTTCAGGAAATGTTGATACTGGCACAAGGAACAAGTCATTACATTTTGGTGACGTAGACGTATGTGTGTGTGTGTGTGTGTGTGTGTGTGTGTGTGTGTGTGTGGGGGGGGGGGGGGGGCATGTCTGTGATTCATAGCAAGATAACACAAGAATTTATGGATGGATTTGGCCGAAATTTTCAGGAAATATTGATAGTGGCACAAAGAATAAGTAAAGAGTTTGTTGATAATCAGTGGTGGTGGTGGTGGTGGGGGGGGGGGGGGGGGGGGGTCTGTGCTCTCTGGGTGCTTTTCTAGTTCCTCTATGTCTCCTGCTGTTGTGCTTCTCATTTTCCTTTCACCTACTATTGGAAATGTTTATTTGAATGGGTAGGACATTTGTTGCCCGTCCTTGAACCATGCCTGGTGTTCACTCTGCTGCTAGATTCACAAGTGTCATTAAGTAGTCAATCACACACGTGGAATTCCTGCAAATTAATTCCATGCTGTGTGGACAAATGCTTGAGTAAATCAGAGCAAATCCTGTTTGAAAAAATGGCAGCTTTGTAAGTGTTAGAAGTGGCCCTGGTATGTTTCTGCCTATTTATCGTGTTGGCTATGCTCTAAACCAAAACAATACAGCGTAGGCGTGACGTCATCATGCATGTGCACGTCATGTTTTAGTGTCGCTTGGCACCGCTTGGAACCTCAGTGGAGGCACTTTTTGGTTTCTGTCATTCTCTGGTGTCCGCTGTACTGTCACATGCATTTAGTTTGAAAAATGTTTCTATTCTGACAAGATAAGGAGTATAAAGTACACATATTTATGCAAAAATGTAGGGAGTAACAGGAAAAAGTCACAAGAAAAATAAATACTCAAGTAAATACTTAAGTGCAGTAACAAAGTACTTATAATTTCTTACCATATTTTCTGGACTATAAGGTGCACTTACTGTAAAAGCCTTTAACTTTCTCAAAAAACAACAGTGTACCTTATAATTCAGAGCACCTTATATATGGGTTAATTCTGGTTGTGCTTAGTGACTTCAAAGCGATTGTGTTGTACACAGCACTCAACGCATGGAGTAATACATACTGTACTTCACCATAATATTACAGTGTGTGTATAAGAACTGAAATGACAATGTGTATTGTGTTGTTTTACGTGTTATTATTTAAGGGAGTAAGAGGGTGTTTTGTTACGTGTTACAACTCAACAAAGTTGGGAGTTATTGTGAATGTGTTTAATAAAAATTTGACTGACTTATCTGACTGTTTTGTTTCGCTTAATGTGCCTCATAGTCCAATACATGTTATATATGAAAAAAAAAATCATTATTGACAGCACGCCTTATAATCTATTGCACCCTATTGCATGGAAAATACAGGACTTACCACGTCTGATAAATACCGATAATTGTGATAAATGTAAAGAAATATTATTATGCACAATGATAATAGATTTGGTGTTTAAGGATTAAATACACATCACTTAAAGGGAAGTGTTTCAGGCAGACGGTAAAAAGAAGTATGCAATATTAAAAAAAGAAGCTTTTTTAAGAACACTACCAACTAAATAGGTTTTACACAGAAAAGCCCCTCTATTCTTCCTGTAAACCAGTGGTGTAATATTCAGTGTAACTATTGTTGTATATGAGGAAAAGTAAGTGGTGGTTTATCAACATATGATCTAAATTGAAGCTGTTGTTTTTTCTGGATGAGGGTGTGTAAGTGTGGATTTCAAGTGGAGTGTTTTTTAATTTCCACAAGCAAACACTAACTGCAGATAATTACTGAATATATTTAACATATTAAGCCACACTCTGTGCAGTATCACAGCTACATAAATAGAAAATGTGCTAATGACCTCGTGTGGCAAGAGAACTCAGGATGAGGGAAACTGTTGCTGCCATAATCTTCCAGGATCCTGTTGCAGAGAACTCTACTTTAAAAACATCTACAGGTTCTGACAAGATGTTTTTTTTTTAGATCTGCACATTCATCCTCCTGCTTTTATTAATGAATTTTCGTCAATTCTGGCTGACCTTTGTGCAATGACTCCGAATATAATTTTAACTGGTGATTTTAATATTCATATTGAAAAACCCAATGATCCACTCTGTAGAGATTTTATGGCCACTTTGGACAGTTTTGATATTACACAATTTGTTGACTTCCCAACCCACAAAAAAGGTCACACACTGGATTTGATCTGCTGTTCTGGACTCACACCATGCAACATTAATGCATTTGACCTCCCTATTTCTGACCATAAGTTAGTACTTTGCAATATCTCTATTCCAAATTCCAATAGAGTTAAACAACGCACTATATCATTTCGCAATGTAAAAAATATCAGCATACCAGACCTGAATAATGCGTTATCCGACTCACTTGCTGACTTCTTCTGTCAACAACCCCTCTGTCCAACTGGCCTGGTCGATCATTATAACACCACACTTCTCTCTGTACTGGATGTCTTGGCACCTCGTCCTCCTCGTACAGTTAATTTTACTAAAACTTCCCCCTGGTTCACCTCAGACCTCCGTTTACAAAAACAACAATGCCGTCACCTGGAACGCCTGTCAAAGAAAACTGGACTCGTTATTCATCAGCAAATGTACAACGACCAAGTTATTGCTTACAAAAATGCTCTTAATACAGCTAAACTGGATTATTTCACAGATCTCATCAATGCCCATAACACCAATTCAAGACCACTATTCTCTACTGTCCAAAAGCTTACAAGGCCACCGGAAACTACAAACCACTTTACATCTGTTGCTCAATGTCAAGGTTTTTCGGACTTTTTATACAACAAAATAGAAAATATACATAAACTTCTCCCTGTGTCTGCTCCTTCACACTCAAACGACTGCTGGTCCACCATGACACCACCTACCGCCGTCCTGTCTGAGTTCTGGTTGCCATCAATCCGGGAAATTTCTAAGATCATCACCTCAGCACGTTCATCCACCTGTTCTCTGGACCCACTTCCAATATCCTTGGTCAAGTCTTGTCTTTCTGCACTTGCTCCTGCCCTACAGACCATAGTTCACTGCTCCCTGTCCACCGGCATTGTCCCACCACTCCTCAAAACCGCCTCAATTACACCTCTTATTAAGAAACCAGGTTTAGATCCCAAAAACTTCAATAACTACCGTCCTATTTCCAACCTCCCATTCACTGCCAAACTACTTGAACGGACAGTTTCTGCTCAATTACAGGACCACCTTCATACTAATAATTTATTTGAACCATTTCAATCAGGATTTCGCGCCAGACACAGTACTGAAACCGCCTTGATCAAAATAACCAATGACCTTCTTTTAGCAGCAGACTCAGGCCTTCTCTCCATCCTCATCCTCCTGGACCTCAGTGCCGCCTTTGATACCATCTCCCACTCCGTTCTACTTGAGCGTCTGGCCGGCACTGGGGTCACAGGCACTGCTCTTCATTGGTTCACATCCTATCTCACTGGCGGACAACAGTTCATACAGGTGAATAACATCAAATCATCTTCATCACCACTACTTCATGGAGTTCCTCAAGGTTCTGTTCTGGGTCCACTCTTGTTTCTCATCTATATTCTCCCCATTGGCAATATTTTATCGACACTTTGATATTCAATTCCATTGTTATGCTGACGATACACAACTATATCTGTCCACAAAACCCGAATCCACCTGTCCAAGCTCACTAACAAACTGTTTACATGCAATTACATCCTGGATGTCAGAAAACAAACTCAAACTAAACGGCAATAAAAGTGAAATACTCCTCATCGGTTCCAAATCCACTTTATCCAAATCTCCACCTCTCAGTGTTTGCATTGACGGCTGCCTGGTCCCCATTTCCTCACAAGTCAAAAGTTTAGGTGTTATTTTGGACTCAACCCTTTCATTCACATCACACATCAGCAATATTGTACTTTTTCTTCATATTCATGTGGTAGATGCTCAACAATACGAACCTTTGACGATATAAAACAAGCTCCTTAAAGCAGACATTCAATTGTGTTAAAATTACACAATTTACAGGTTGCATTTTACAAAACCTAGATTAAACTGGAAAAAATCTAAATCTTCCCAAGTATATTTTACTCATTTCTAGTCAAAATATATAATATATAAGTTAATCACTTAAAGAGTAACTTTTCAGTGAGATATAAATCATTTATTTTTAGACAATAGATCTTGAAAATCTTATTTCAAGAAATATTAGCAGGATAATTTGCACTTGTTCCATTGGAAGAGTTTTTATTTTGCTTGAATTAAGGGAAAAAACAAATGAAAATTATCTTGGTAATTTTATTTATTTATGTTATTTACGTATTCATGAAATGGGGACTGTGGATGAAAATTAGCACTGATGCTAAGCCCGGCATATTTACACATTCGTACTGAAATGAAACGTACAAATGTGTTCATAAATATGCACTGTCCTGCCTAAATAAAGATAAGTAAGTAGTTTTCATGATCTATTGTTTAAAAATAAATTCTATATAATTTTGCTAAACAGCGAATCTTTTTTTTTTTTAAGTGTGATTATATATTTTACTAAAAAAAAAATACACTTGGTTACACACATGGTTGTGGAAAAAAATATCAGACCATCCTTGTTTTCTACAGTTTGTTGTTAATTTTAATGGCTGGTAAAACTAAAGGTACATTTGTTTGGACAAATATAATGACAACAACAAAAATAGCTCCCAAGAGTTTCATTAAAGAACTGATATCTATCAATGTTCTATGTTTTCTTGATAATAACAAAAATCACCTCAGTTCTTACATCAATAGCTATGACATTAATATGACCAAAACACTGCTTTTATTCATTCAATGTTTTCTGTGTGTTTTAGTCACAAGATACACACAGGAGTTAGTAGTTGATTGCATAACCATTGTTTTTGATTACTTTTGATGGTCTAATAATTGTTTTTCCTGCAACTGTAGACTTTAATTTTAGAAATGCACAGTTGTGTCAAAACTGGATTGAAGTGTTTTGCTGAAGTGGATGCATTATATTATTTATAGATGTGGACTTTATCTCCCTCAGGCAGTTGGTCATCAGTCAGTAATGGCTGTATGAGAGCCAAATACAGATGATGTGCGTCACTATCTAGACTGAAAACAGAAAAGAGGCAGTGTAAGAATTGTATCCGAGCCAGCATGTCCATGTGGGTCATAGAAGGGTTACATTTGGGCTGCATAAAGGTCCCATGTGGGTTTGTCCACAGTTTCCATGGTGGCCCCACATGTGTTTGCCCATATCAGAATCAGAATCTCTTTGTCATTTTACCAAATACAATGAAACTGAAGTAGAACTGTCAGGATATTTGTTAAATTTTTTTTTATTTAAATAGTGGAAATGACCTGAAAGTTAAATATTGTGGGACAAATAGAGCGAAAAATAAATAATATGATATATTCAGAGCTCTGATTGTCATTTGGATATGGGAAAACACATTTGGGGCACCATAAAAACTGCAAAAAACACCCACATGGGACCCTTATATGCAGCCCAGATGTAACCCTTCTGGGACACACATGGACATGCTAGCTGGGTACAGTATAGAACTGTCCATTAACATGACTGTATTCTAAAGGTAGATTAAAACAGTCTCTCTAATGTCCATATGAACAGATACAGGTGCAATCTAACACATAGTTTTCAAATTGCAGCTGTTGAGTCTATGGTTACTGGGTTTTCTCTCATCCTAAATAAATACAATAAAGAGGAAATGTCATCTAATTCAATAATGTGATAGTGATTTTTAGCAGGTTAGCATGTTTTAGCAGGTTCTAACATTGAGGCCTTCCTACTACAGCTAAACTCCATAGAGCTTGGCAACCAACGTCACTGTGCAGTGCATTGTGGGAATGAATCCAAATCTTTTCCTTGACATGTTGTTCTACAGACCCAGTGGTATCAGAGCACGTCATTTTGACAAATTTGACAAAAACATGAACTGACTTTTAGAGGTCAGTTGAGTGATTTGTTTAATGATCATTCACCTTGATACTGACTGACCATCACATTCTGATTAGATGAAAATAGTCTGAACCTTTTGCCATTAAAGACCAGTGTCAATCAAAATAAATTACAGGCGTGGTTGTCCTGCTGGAGATGAAATTGAATAAGTGTGTTTTGATTGAACATGCCTATCCCAATTATGTAGTATCCCAGTTCTCATTACTTCACCTTCCCATCAGAGTGTGCTTCTTCATCAAGGGAAGCAAGTCAAGTGTCACAGTGAACCCTTGAAATCCATTAAGGGGCTTACGTTTTGCCCATCCAATTTTCCAAGCCTCTTTCCAAAATGGAAACGAAGTAATCAGGAAGAAGAAGAGGTTTAGTTTACCAGGCTCATTGATCCTCTTCACTTTGTCCTGGGATTCCAGTTACACAAATTCAGCTTGTTTCTGGTGTTTTTATTTAATCTGAGAGGGAAGTATCAACTCCCTCCATCCTGACATGGTTCATGTTACACATCTAAGCCCTATTTTTTCTATCTTTGAAAACATGTTTTTTTTTTTTTTTTTTTGCTGTAAATCTTAAATGAGATTACCAGCTTTTCAAATGGACTTTCCTTTTCAATGAGTTTGAATTCAATTTCTGCAAAACATAAAATGTTTCACACAATTATTACTGGAAAACTGGGCAAAAAAAAAAAGACTAATTTGGGGGGGGGGGGGGGGTTAGATTGCATAAATACACCCTCACAAAAGCAACTGTAAAAGGATTGCTAATTCAGCAGCAACATAATAATTTTCTGTCCTAGCATAACAGAAGGGCAGAGAGCAAACTCTCTTCACCATATAATGAGAAGTGGAAAAGCATCATTCAGACCTCGCTGCCCTCTATGCAGGGCATTTTTCACAAATGCTGTAACCCTGATGCCTGTCACATTATGAAGGACCACTCTCACCCTTCCTGCCTCCTCTTTGCTCTGTTAACATCTGCTCAGGCAGCCAGAGTGAGTTTCACATTTATTTTATAGTCTTATTTTTTGATATGTCAAAATACTATTATATTTTTCTTACTTTCCACCTGTGGGTTGATGTAGACACTTTATACAGTATGTCACAAAAACATTTTTGAACTGAACTAAATATGATGTACAACAAAGCCAAACTACTGGAACCATGTCATGTGGTCTGATGACGCTAAAATAAACTTACGTGGTACAGATGATGTCAAACACATGTGGTGGCAACAAGGTAGGAGTAGAGAGACAAGGGTTACTGTAAGTATGGTGGTGGGGGTGTCATGATCTGGGGTTGCATGAGTGCTGCAACCCTGTTGTGGGACCCATAAACACGCATACTTTGACAGACTAAAGCAGAGCATGATCCCCTGCCTTCATAAACTGAGTCACAGAGCAGTACTCACCAAATTTTCCAGATTTTACAGTATGTGTGAACACCTTACTGGCCCCAAACACACCTCCGAGACCACCACTGCCTGGTAAAGAAGATGAGGGTAAAGTGGATGGAGTGGACAAGCATGTATGCACACATAAACCCTATTGAGCATCTGTAGCTTCCTTAAATAGAAGGTGGAGGTGCACAAGGTTTCCAACATCCACCAGCACCATGATGTGGATGGATAATGGTGACCACGCAAAATAGTGACAGTTTGGACTCAATTTGGACATTTTCACGTAGGGTTGGACTCACCTTTCTTGTCAGCAGTTTAGACATTGAGCGTCTGTGTGTTGAGTTATTTAAAGAGGAGAGTAAATTTACGCTGTTATAGAAGCTGTACACCAACTACTTTACACTGGATCAAAGTGTAATTTGTTCAATGTTGTCCCATGAAAAGCTCTAATTAAATATGTGCAGAAGTATGAGGGTTGTACTCACTTTTGTGTAATTCTATATATGTAGCTTAGCCAACCAGCTGTCTCTCTGTCAATGAGAAATCTGTCTGGCATCACAGGACCTTAATCCAAATATAAAGGTAGGACTTACAGGTGCTGACTAAACCACTCACAGATAAGACATATGTGATGTCACAGAAATACAGGGTAAATGGACTACACTTATATACAGTAGCGATTTTCTACCTTCATGGTGCTCAAAGTGTTTTACATTAGCCTCATATTCACACACTATCATGCAAGGTTCTGCCAGACCTACTGGGAACCTAATTCAAGGTTTAGTGTCTTGGCCAAGGACACTTCGACACCCAGAGCCAGGATGCGAACCGCCATAGTCACCCAAGTGTAATTAATTATTCAGTCCTTATTTCTCGATGAAGTAAACAACAGGTTTAAAGAGATTTGTTGACTTGTAAGTGTCCCCCAGATGTGTGATTTTTATAGTCTATAGAATAGATTGTGGATATTTCACAGCAAATAGCCCAATTCCAGACTATTTTCTCAGTATTGAATGCACTGACAAAACCAAATGACTCACCAGGCTATGACATATGCATGTGAACACTAATTTATATAATATGAGTACTGATCAAAATATAAGTCATTTTGGAAGCATTACATATATATTATTTAAATGTTGTAGATACTAATGTTTTTCAATTTAAATGTTTCTTCTCATTCTTTATAGAAGACATAAAATTAATTGGCTTCATCTTAGGGGTTTGGTATGATTGTATTGTATAATTGTTGGCAATGGCTACTGCCACAGTAGCTATTGCCAACACCATTGCCACAGTGTCTGCTGGACTAAGCAGTTCAGAAAATTAATAAATATTTTGCTAAAAGGCAAAAAAACAAACAAACAAAAAACAACAACATCAAAATCATACTGCAATAAATAAACTTTGTTTTTCTTCACACGTCCTTGCAACTACAAGTTATCACATCATTAAATCCAACATGGAGTAATTTTACAGTTTAACGGCAGCAACATATAACAAGCAAGTGCAGGGAAAACCACAAATAAGAAAAGATATAAAGGGAAAAATAAGAGATTGCACAAGTTTTTAGACAGACAGACAGACAGACAGACAGACAGACAGACAGAGAGACAGATAGACAGATAGATAGATAGATAGATCGATAGATAGATAGATAGATAGATAGATAGATAGATAGATAGATAGATAGATAGATAGATAGATAGATAGATAGATAGATAGATAGATAGATAGATAGATAGATAGATAGATAGATAGATAGATAGATAGATAGATAGATAGATAGATAGATAGATAGATAGATAGATAGATAGATAGATAGATAGATAGATAGATAGATAGCGATCATAACATTACAAATGTTGAGCAGAATCAATGTGAACTATTGACTTGGTAATAAAAAAAATTATATAAAAATGTAAGGGAAAGTTTTTTTTTTGATTACAACACTCTGAAGAGTAAAAATTAATTCTGTATTGCATTCAAATTACTGAACAAAAAAGTATAATTTCTTATAAGCTGCTTTGCCAGTAGAAAAATCTGTTGAGTACCCTGTCTTGACGTGTAAAGCTGATAAGTCTCTAATTGTATTTCATGTTAAAGTACACAAATGCATGAAATGACAACAACAGTGATTCAATTATACATGGTGGTTTGGTGTGAAAATGGGTTTTCCAGTATGGGAGACTGAACTAATGGAACAGAACCAGCAAATGGAATATAGCTACTACTTAGTGGCCAAATTGGTCATGTAGAGCTTCACACTGTGCATGTTGTGTGGCTACAGCTGTCACACGCAGCGTGGGAAGTGCATGAATAAAACACAAGCACACTCACAAATTCACATATACAGTAGGACATGCACAACATTCCCCGTGCCCTTCACACACTGAAGAGCAGAATAAATGAAAACAATCCTGCCTGTCTATTCTATTTTCAGTGACATAACAACACACTGATATTGCTTGCTAAATTTGGGCTGTGAATTGGGCATTTTTTCTGTTTGAAGTAAATTGTGTATTGTGTTATTCAACTTCTCACATGTATTATACATCAGATACATGTGTGTATGATACGTATATAAGTATTAGATATATAACGGGGCTTGAATTAATAAATTGTAGATATTTAACCTGTAAAGGTCCAAACAGCCATTTGCAATCACAAGAATCTACTGATCTAAAATAATGAATACTTATTAATACATGTAAATTATTGGTGTAAAATACAGTTTATTATCTTTTCATGGTCATCAAATGTAACTCATATGGACAATCAGAGGCTCCATAATTACCATGGAAACACTGTCATCTATTACAACATTGATTCACTAGTAAAATCCACGAAGATGGATCAATGACAGTGGATTATGTTCACTTATTGATATTGTTCTGATCATCCATTCATTTCCAAAAACCACATATGAGTTGATTTCTGACATGAATGACAAGACTGTAATTCCTTTCGAACATTTATTAAAACAAAAAAGGTTCATGTCAGAACATTGATTCCTTGATTGCTGAAAAAGTCAGGTGTCAATTAGTTTTCTCTGTTTCTGATTTGAAAACCATCAACTTTAATCTGAGCTTTTATTATTTATTTATTTATTTTTTAAATCTTCATGATTAATACATTAATATATGTTGATTTTCACAGGAAAAAAATTTAATCTAAAAGTTAATATCCTAATGAATGGTGATGCAGTGCCACAGTATCTTTGTGTCAGTTCCCATTTGATTTTTCACTCTCAATTTAACCTTCCTTAAAGTGTAATCTGAAGTTTTTATTTCATCCTTAAATTATGGACTATGATCCATAAACCCTAGCTTCATGAAATTAGATTAAAAGGTGCTGGTTTTACAGGAAATGGAGTTATTCCTTTCCAGCAGGTGACACGTCATGACAGATAAACATATAATGGTGGATGCACTGAATTCTACGTTGTGGGTATATGAGTGGAAGTTGAAATAGTTGTGAGATATAATAAGAGCATTTTAAGAGTCAAGATGGTGAATTATTGTGTTTGCGTTGTTTATGTGAACTCCAGCCTGTCAGGACATTGTGTTCATCATTTTCCTCATAGAAAAAGTAAGAACTTTTGGGCAATTGCCCTTCTGCGTTTTGTACAGGTGAAGACAGTCAAATTCACAGCTGCATCTGTCACCATTCACTGGTTCATTTGTGGATGTAATTTTATGGATGTGTGAATGTGTGGATGTGTTATCATCCTGGGAATGTGATGGAGTACACGATGGTTTGGTGTAGACTACCTACTAGCATTACGTAAGACATTTACCATGATTTTTTTTCACTGTGAGGGCTGCTGCGACAGCTTATCACCATAGTAACAGAGTAGCTAACTATGTTCAAAGTATTGTTAAGATATTGAGCATGTGAAGACATCAACCATGTTTTGTTGTGTAAATCTGACGGCTACAAACTTTAAAGTCCCTGTCTGGAAGTAGCATTAGCAACTGGCTAAGTGTTGCAATAACTATATGGGCGTTGCGGAAATGCAATTATGCATTTTGCGTTTAGTAATACAAAATGTTGTTCCTAAAAAAGAACAGCTACATAGGTGTTTACTGAAAAAAACAAACCCGGAAGTATTAACCATGTCAGTACATTTGTTACATTAAGAAGGTAAATATGCCCAATGTAAACTCATAGCATTAGCCGTTATGCTACTACTGCATTCACCGGGTATTTTGGCCAATTCACCACCACTTATTCAGGTACCAAACCTCTATCTCCCTCCTTTGTCCATCATTCCTGTTAAGTGTATGAAGACATTAACCATGTTTCGTTGTGTAAATCTGATGGCTAGAAACTGCGAAGTCACTGACTGGAAATAGCATTAGCAACTGGTTAAGTGCTCCAATAACTGTATGGGCGTACTGCATTCACCAGGTATTTTGGCCAATTTGCCACTGATTATTAAGCTCCATCTCCATCCTTTGCCCATAATTCCTGCGTCTATCCCTCTCTCGACTGCCCTGGCCTCTGTCTCTCCACTATGGTTCATAATTATAGGGCTGTGGTCCATCGTAAATACTATCTGCCCTTGTCTCCTCCATGTTATCAGTATACACCTAGTTAGCTTGATCTTGCAGGGCTCCCTCCTGCTATGTAACTTCCAGCCACTCACCGTTTTTGGACAGGGACATTATTTCTTCACATTTTTGGTTAGAAAAGTGTTTATTGCGATGTAGAATTGCAGTTTCTTTATCGATATCCTGATATTTTATCATTTATATACACTATGATTCAAGGTAGTGTCTAACCTGCATGTTGCAAGTAATATATCATCAATTATTATATTACCCTGCATATTTTTCATTGTAAATTATGTATTCTCCCATATTTCATTTCTTATATTTGATATAAATATTCACAAAAATTCTAAATTAATTAAAAATTTATTATATAAAATCAAACAAAAAACTCGAGAAAAAGTTAATGTTTCAGCAAAGATATTGATAAGGTATAAAACATTAAATGGAAGATGAGGAATAAAAATAGTATTTTCCCAAAAACTACTTGTGATTTCTTGGAATTATGAAAGAGTATTTCAGAAATGATGTACAAACCAAAATAAATTCATTCATTCATATTCGGACATAAAAACATGTAAATGTTTCCACTAGGACATTAACGACTTTAGTCTTTTTCAAGTCGTCTTATCCGTCAATAGAGTCGAAGTCGAGTTGTGGTGTCGTGGTGACGTCATCACATTGTCAGCGGATGAACAACATGGACACACGTCTGTCCAGCAATGAGCGACTTGTATTAAAGTTCACTGCAAGGTAACAATGTCCACTGACAAGAAACAAGAGTCAGAATTTTAACTCCAACAAAGCTAAGGCTAACACCTTGGGTTTACATTTAAATTTAACTGCACAACATATGTCGGGTGAACATATGTGCAGATTTTTTCTGGACCCATGGCTCTAAAACTGGACTGTCCAGACATCTGTCACGCGTCCCCACTTTTTATATTAAGTGCAAAAAGTTTACGTCAGCGGCCGCTGCTCATATCACTCAAGTTAGCTAGCGGGTGCTGCTCATATCACTCAGGTTAGCTAGCGGGTGCTGATCATATCACTCAGGTTAGCTAGCGGGTGCTGCTCATATCACTCAGGTTAGCTAGCGGGTGCTGATCATATCACTCAGGTTAGCTAGCGGGTGCTGCTCATATCACTCAGGTTAGCTAGCGGATGCTGCTCATATCACTAGTGGATGCCTTCTCAGATGCCGTGCATGACATTTATGTTTACGCACCGAGGGAGAGAGAGAGAGGAAATGAGAGAAAGAATAACATGCACTCCTCCAAATTTAAGTCAACTTGTGCTACGGGAATTTACATGTTGACTAGTCGATGTTTCTGTTAATGCCCTAGCCATGAGTTTTACTGATGAATCAATGTTGTTGGAGATGATGGGGTTTTCATGTTCACAATGGAACCTCCGAACATTCAAATGGGTCATATCTGATGACCAGGAAAAGACGACAAATTACATTCTCCACCAATTATTTACATGGATTGATAGCATTAGTGGATTAACAGGTATTACACACTTTTGATCAGCAAATGTTTTTGGGTCTGTATGGGTTTAGAAAACATAAATAGACAGAAAATGTCACTGGGAACTGATCCAGAAGTAGCACAAGGTCTTTATGAGTTAAATCCTTGGCGCTCCTCTTCTTATCCATGACCATCTGTTACAGCGGATGCTGTTCAGTTTCTTTTTCTTGGCTTCACCTCCATATCACTAGC
Source organism: Siphamia tubifer (assembly GCA_020466265.1). Taxonomy (NCBI): domain Eukaryota; kingdom Metazoa; phylum Chordata; class Actinopteri; order Kurtiformes; family Apogonidae; genus Siphamia; species Siphamia tubifer. The sequence goes on along the minus strand of CM035795.1, from coordinate 24,521,666 downwards.
TGATGGACCACACCTGATATTTCAGCTGATGGTCTATAAAACCAGATACCACTGTGAGGGTGACCAATAGGCTTCAACATTTCATTTAGCTTAATTTTTTATTAGTTTTAGTTCCTCTTTATGTAGCAAAATGTATCACTTTTTCAGTCATTTTTGGAAAATAAAGTTAACCGTTTTCCCCCTTAAATAAACCTGTTCTCAACACTTTTGTTTTGTATAGACCTGGGGACATCTTTTTCGTTATTGTGTCAGTACTCCAGACCTTCTATTACGTAACACCTTCTCTCAGCACAACATGGGCTCTGACACAAAAATTCCCATAAGCACACAGGCCCAAATATTAGAGTTGGTATTATTTTCTTCTGTGACTATATTGGACAGATATCTTTTTTTTTTTTTTTTTTTTTTTTTTTACATATATCTGATTTCCACAGCATGAAAATATTATATGGACCATTTTGGCATTCCACTTATCAGAGCAATAAAATAATTGGCCTTGCACATGTACTTTAGCATCTGGTGCTGTAAGCTGATCAAACCAAGATGACCTTACTTTGTATTTGAAGCCAAATCAATGTGTAATTTTATTTCAATGTTCAGTATTTCACAAGGTGAAGGATAGGTCATGATTTTTGTGAAATGTAACATCATTTAAACTAACTGGCAACAGAGAGAAGCAGGTAATGATGCTAAAATATGGTGAACATTACATAGTGCTAGAGTGGATACAGAAATGTCCCACAGGGCAGCAAAGCGGGGGCATTGGCGGGCATACAGTATATAAATATATTCAACAACTTACCCAAGATCCAACTGTAACTTATGTACAGCAGGGACCAGCTAACAAAACACAACTGTTCAGTTGTTAAACAGTAAAAGTATATGAAATGACATTAAAATATTACAATAATTGCTTTCATTGTAATAGGATAACAACCACAATTTGAATTACTTTTGGTTATGGACATATTGACATAGGTTCCCTTCAGACTCTAGGCAAATGTGGCCCAAATTTGATTTTTTTGTCCACATTTGACCTCTATGCAATCTGTGTCACATTTATCCACATTTACATCACTGAAACTTGACAAACATCACAATTCTGCATCCCAGGAGGAGGAACAGCAGGAAAAGGATATTTAACATAGTGTGTGCTAGCATGGTCACGTACTACATCAGAACCTCTTTTGCGCATGTGGTTCACTTAAGGGTTGCATTCAGTTCATACTCCAAACTAATAGAAGTCGCATTTAATGTGTAATATGAAGGAGTACACACAAAAAATATTCAGAATTGTGAATTAAGACTTATTTCAATATAGTAAAGTATAGTATAGTATAGTATATACTGTATGACCATTTGGAGATTTGAGAAAATGGCACCATTAGCCTAGCCACGCTAGACCCCCTAGCGACAGCAAATCTTATGTGCTACCGTAGGAGTCTAACTACACTTAATGTAATGTAACTTTTGGCTAGATTTCCCTGAAACTGGCCGACGAATCCCAGTGAAGTATAGAGTCAGAGGGCGGTCATAACAAAGTGATGCTGCAACGATTTAGAGAGAAACAACCAGAACCACAGAAGAAGAACAACACCTGGTGGTGATTTTCTTTTATCAAAGATGAGTGAATCATGTAACAAAATCTTCAAATATTTTTACAGAAGCGACAACAGTCGTTAAGCTCCATAATCCCCAAGTTTGTTTATTCATTCGTAACTTTCTCTGGACTCCTCCATGAGCATCTAACTACATTATCCTAAAGTTTATGCTGATTGGTTGTAGTACCGTCCTATTGCATGCAGAGGGATTTGAAAGACAACCATTTAGCCGACCTTCCCCGACTATGAAGCACCACTAGACTTATATATGTTATGAATATGGATAGTGCGGCTTGGCTATGGCACCATGACATTGCTTTTTCACAAAGTCATGGTGCTTACCAGGGAACGGACTTGGCACCAGTCCAGTAGGTTTTCTTTTATTGAGCTCTCCGTGGTGGTGTGACTGCTCAGATTTTTGTGGAATCTGTGTGAACTGTGGCTTTGTGGTGTCTGAATTGAATTTTCATGCTGCTATTCCGTGGTTTTAGCCACAATAATAAAGGCTAATCTCAAATTCCTGATTGACTTGTGTTCCATGAATTTGATCCATGGGGTGTTTCAAGCCACTGTCAACTTTTTCAGTGTCGATGGGGAGTGACAATCATCGATTTACCAAGCTGAAGCCTGAAAAGTCTTACAGTATTGTACCTTTCTCCTACTAGAGCTGGGGACATTAGTATGGATGTGGGTGTGGGTTTGCACAAAGTGGCAGTTCCATGATACTAAATTAATGGACTGAGTGAACCACCTTGGTTTCTCATTGATTCCAATAAGACAAAGCAGTCATGTGAGAAAAGTAACACAGCTGGTTTTATAAACACGCTGAGGAGGGAGTTTTCATCTCCCGACTTGAATGAATTTCTCAAAAGCAGCAACAGTCTACACACTGTAAAAAAAATCTTATTATTTTTATGGGGGAAAAAAAAAATCCTGGCAGCTGTGGTTGCCAGAACAATACTGTAAAAAACACATTAAACCATAAACATATTTATGGGGTAACATGTCAATGCAACATTTTAAACAAGTAAATTTAACATTGAATGTAAACAGTAAATAGACTACACCTTACACAGACGTGCATGGTGACCACAGTGTTTTATAAATGTACTAGATCTAAACTGGGAGACATTAGAGTTCAGTATCTACAGCTTTGCAAGGACACTTGAAATGTCGGAGCGAGGACTCAAACTGCCACCCCTTTGGTCACTGTATGACCCATTATACCAACTGAACCACAACCACCTGTCATTTTACATATTTAAAAACTTAAAATCTTAAATGTTTTGTTAAAAACAAAAAAAAGCAGGCTGTTATTTTATCATTATGGTCTTCCACATTGTTTTTTATTTTACAGTTTTAATTTTTTCAAAATTAACAAATACATAATTTTAATATACAAATCTGGTTTTGTTAACATACTCTTCCTGTAAAAACTATAGCTATATTTGTTTTTTATCTTGCAATTGTATAACATTTTACTGTTAATTCTACAGTCATTTCTTACAGTGCGGTCATCGATTCACAGCTAACTGATAATGAAACAAATGCTAAATGTATAACAGAAGAATATATGTCTAATAAACTTTGAGTATGTCTTATTTGTCACTATTAATGAAGATATAATGTCATGTTCAATATAGTAACTTTTAACAAAACTAAGGGTAACTCTGCCAGCTTCAGGGATTGATAGGTCTAGTCAGTATTATGGCTATTATTAAAAATAAGTGATGCCAACTGGCGCGGTGTGTGTATACACTGTCAGAAATATAATTTACAATGCAGTGCCAGACTTGTCCTCCTGCAGTGATGCTGATTAGGAAGAGAAAACCCCGGTGTACTTTACTGCAGGCAGCTGTTTGTGGCTATGTTTTATGTTATATTCCCAAATGAGGGGAATTGTTTGTGAGTTTTTGTTTTCATTTCCTCCATTCTGAACAATTATTACACATGATTTGTATAAACAGCATGTTAGATATAATGTAACTTCCTCAACTGTACAGTGAACATTCAATATATTGATTGTCACATGGGTTTGACAGAAGCAGAAGTATTTTTATGTCACAAAGCAGTTTCTTAGGTGTCCTGCTGACTTAGCTGCAATCAAATAATGATTCTGGCTGAGTTACCCTGACCTGACTCTCCCTGGGAAGAGTTAAAACAAACACAAAGTATGAATTTTGAAATGGCATAGTTCAAAGGACACACTGCTTTCCACGAAGAACCTAATGGTAAATGGTAAATGGACTGCATTTATATAGCGCTTTTCCACCTTCATGGTGCTCAAAGCGCTTTACATTAGCCTCACATTCACCCATTCACACACACACTCATACACCAGTAGGTTTCTATGGTCTAAGGTCAGTCCTACTGGGGGCTTAAGTGAGGGTTCAGTGTCTTGCCCAAGGACACTTCGACATGTGGACAGCCAGAGCTGGGACGCGAACCACCAACCTCCCGGTCATTGAGTGGCTCAGTTGGTAGAGTGGGTCGCCCAATGTACCTACATATCAGTCCATCCGTCTATGTAGCAATAGTAAAATAATTTACTTTCATGTTCAGGATTTGCATTTCAGTGTTAAAATATTATTCCGTGCTTCATTTTCAGCCCTCATAAACATTCTGACGTTGTGTACAAACATGGCGAGGGCCTTACAGAGCAGGCCACACAGGAACATTCAGTCTTAAAAATATGCATAACTCTCATCTATACAATTTAATTAATTTCCACCCATGCAGTTGAGAGTAAGCAATGCTGTACCGAGGGAATAATATGAGCTATATGAATGCACTGATGTAATTGACAATCATCATAAACATATTCAGTGATTCATTTGACTCTTTTTTTTCTCTACATTGTCAGATATTGAGGGTGTTTTCAAGCCTTAATCTGTCTTCAGTATAATATTTTAATTTCTATTCATTAGATTATGCATTATATTCATGCACTATGCATATCATCATAACAAAGATGCTTTTGTGACTGTCCTTCAGTATTATGTTCTACAAAGCAATGAGAAGAACTCAAGCACATCATCCTTTTGTACTGTGGATGCCTCTTCAAACAAAAGCAAATTGTTTTCATAGGAGGCTGAGAAATTGCTCAAGTGTATATTAATGTTTTGTCAGCACAGGGTTGTGAGGTCAACAGACATAAACTATATCCCCTGATGAGAAGATGTTCGAACAACACAAAGCCTGGGCAGTGATGTGTGAGAATTATAAGAATGGTTTTCTCTGATTGTGAACACCATTGATTAATAACATTTGGAAATATAGAAAGCATTGTTAAATGTTGCAGTGGTCATTCCATCATGAAAACAGGCCAAGGTTAATATAACATACCACTCCCTGCTTTGAATCCATTTTGCTACCCAGCTCCAAATGAACTGAAAACTTTCCTTTTAGCAGTGTTCATTGGTGCATAATGAAAACCATCTTCACCACATGGAACAAGAAGTTCACTGGACTGAATATACAGCTTGTAAAGTCAATGTACAAGTGCAGCATATGAAATATGAATCAAAAAGGGACACATGTGTTGTGTCTTTGGAAATACATCTACTTTGATAGATGTCTGATCCTTTTAAATAGTCTTGGTGATGGTGCAGGCTTTTACTTCCTCTTCTTTGGCCATTGTTGTGTCTTAATAAATAAAAGTAATCTTGTTGAAGCAGGCAAAAGCCTCAGAAATTCTGGCACAACTCTGAATATTTCATTAAGTTTTCCTCATGTTAGCATGCATCAGTTAATGATGAGCCAAGCCTCCCCTAAGCCTATTCCATCCCTCGCAAACACTTTTGCCCCAGTTGAGTGTCCGGGGAATAATAAGAGAGCATCATTACAGCCAGAGACAGCACAAGAGAGCTAAGTGATAAAGGCCCAACACCCTAGGTTGGCTGTGTATTTGAACTGGGATGTTGGGACAGCATTGAATATTGCATTAAAATGTATTTATTAATGTATTTTAATTTTTTAGAATAGTTGCACAAACAAACAAAAATGGTGACAAATTAAATAGTATAGTCTAATATTTCTGCATGTTAAAAAAAAAGACCAGGAATTAGTTCCATAGTTTTATGTCAGTTTAGTTTAATTTCAATTTATACATCTCCATAATTTTATTTAGTGCAATCTCCTTTTTCATCCTGTACTTGTCAGTGGCATCATATACTGTGGGTAAAAAAAAAGATGATTTCTATCTGTTGGACTGACTTCATCACTAGTGGTGGTAAAAAGAAAAAAAAAACACAAGCCCCATGATCATACTCCTGTACAACATCATGAAACCAAGATCAAGAAGTAGGTAAGTAGGTAAATAGGTAAATAGGTAAGTAGGTAGGTAGGTTGGTAGGTAGGTAGGTAGGTAGGTAGATAGGTAGGTAAGTTGGTAGGTAGGTAAGTAGGTAGGTAGGTTGGTAGGTAGGTAGGTAGGTAGGTAGATAGGTAGGTAAATAGGTAAGTAGGTAGGTAGGTTGGTAGGTAGGTAGGTAGGTAGATAGGTAGGTAAGTTGGTAGGTAGGTAAGTAGGTAGGTAGGTAGGTAAGTAGGTAGGTAGGTAGGTAAGTAGGTAGGTAGGTAAGTAGGTAAATAGGTAAGTAGGTAGGTAGGTTGGTAGGTAGGTAGGTAGGTAGATAGGTAGGTAAGTTGGTAGGTAGGTAAGTAGGTAGGTAGGTAGGTAAGTAGGTAGGTAGGTAGGTAAGTAGGTAGGTAGTTAGGTAGGTAGGTAGGTAGGTGGGTGGGTGGGTAGGTAGGTAGATAGGTAGGTAGGTAGGTAGGTAGATAGGTAGGTAGATAGGTAGGTAGGTAGGTAGGTAGATAGGTAGGTAGATAGGTAGGTAGGTAGGTAGATAGGTAGGTAGATAGGTAGGTAGGTAGGTAGGTAAGTAGGTAAATAGGTAAGTAGGTAGGTAGGTTGGTAGATAGGTAGGTAAGTTGGTAGGTAGGTAAGTAGGTAGGTAGGTAGGTAAGTAGGTAGGTAGGTAGGTAAGTAGGTAGGTAGGTAGGTAGGTAGGTGGGTGGGTGGGTAGGTAGGTAGGTAGGTAGGTAGGTGGGTGGGTAGGTAGGTAGATAGGTAGGTAGGTAGGTAGGTAGATAGGTTGGTAGGTAGGTAAGTAGGTAGGTAGATAGGTAGGTAGGTAGGTAGATAGGTAGGTAGGTAGGTAGGTAGGTAGGTAAGTAGGTAGGTAGATAGGTAGGTGGGTAGGTGGGTAGATAATAACAGTTACTAACCATAAAGAGCAGATCTATATTTCAGTGTCTTGAATATAATGTTCCATCCTGTCATGTAACATATCCCCATTGCTCACTAAACAACAGTCAAAACAGCTTTAGTTCCAAAAGAACTGAAAGACAAAGCCATGATAGAAACACAAAGCTGTTGCATCATTCTCTTCCTTCCTCATCATGAGAATCAGATCTGGGCCAATTGATATGTGATAGATAACTAAGCTCACTTTTCTGCCTCCTTTTGACAAATGCTTGTTGTCCATTAACATCCTTAGGGACCTGGATGATACTACCAGTATTTCTTTGAAGAAAAGCAGTCAGACAACTGTGTCCCAAAAAGTAACTGACTTACTAACTGAGTTACTCCACTATGAAAGTAACTTGTTACCAGTAAAAGTAACTATTGTGTTACAGACAGAAATGTTGGTTATTATCAGGAAAAAACATGGAACATTTCTAGATATTAGCTCTGAAATTAAACTCTTATGAGCTATTTTTGTTGTTATCATTATATTTGTCCAACCCAATGTACTCTTGACTCCCTGATGAAGGCTATTATGTCGAAACGCGTTGGGGTTTTTATATGATATTTTATATGTTTTTATAGGTTTTTGTAACCAAGCCAAGTTAATAAAGGCTTTTTAATTTTCACTTATAAGAGAGTGCCTTGGAATTTCTTTCTTTCTTTTTTGTCTTGCTATTTTCCTATCCAATACAGCACCTCTAATTATTATTGCTTATTTTGAGTCCAGGTAACACTCCTTAAGCAAACTTTTTTAGGTTCAAATGTACTTTTAGTTTTAATAGGCATTTAAATTAACAAGAAAGTGAAGAAAACAAGAGTGGTCTAATACTTTTTTCCACTAATGTATTCCCAGCTTGTTTATCTGGGCAGGAAGAGCTGTCATAAAACTCCGCTGAACATTAAACTATTCTCTGTTTTTCTCTTGTGTTTATGATTAAATAAAGCAATCCACAAGTCAACCACCTCAAGTCATTTTTGTGCAATAAATGATGAGATCGTTCTTTGTCCTAAGACACTTGGCCTTGTCTTGGATCAACATTTGATTTCAAAGCCTGATCTTCAACACTCACAGCATCTTAGTGTTGAGACTACATTATGACCAGTCCTGTTGGGGTTTTTGTTGTTGTTTTTTTTTTTCCAAGATTGTAATCATATTCGTGCCCTTGGGTCTCTGTCTGAAATGATCCTCTTTCAAACTCTACTTCAGAGTCATGCACACATGCCATGCTTTCCCCAATATATGGGGAAAAGGTTTTGGTTTTGCACAAACAGGGCTTGACCTTTTGCCTGCTCACTGTGGCTGGTATCTAAGTAGCACAGGCAGCGTAAGACCATGCATTCTGCATTTCCATTTTGTGTCACAGAGATTAGGATCATTCAAGATGATGTTAGCACAAAAACATTTTGTGGCAGACTTAGCATATAAATAGAAAAGAGATTTAATCGCCAGCGACTAAAGAGTTCATCGTAGCTGTCTTATAGACTATGCTATACTGCATGCACAAAAGGAAAAAAAATATATTTTATGAAAACTCATGTCAAATGTTTCTAGGTAGTTAAATATATCTATTTTACTTTTTCTATTTACTGTTTGCTGCAGGTTTTTAAAAGACTGTCACTTGTGTTCATTCTGTTAATATCTCTTTTTCACAATATCTCTGTTTGTATTCTTAAAAAGCAAAGTTTGAGGAGATTTGAGGACAAGTTAAAGAACATGTTATCTCTATAAAGATGCAATAAAAATATATTTTTATCAGTTTAAAAATCATATATGATACAGGATGATAGCGCCAACGACCATGGTCATAGCTTTCAGTGAATAGGAGCTGAGTTTATATGGTCATGTTCTGATGAGTTGTTGCAATACAGTAGTAACAACAAATTAATTAATTAATTCCAAAGCACTGAGGACAAGTGTTGGGTTCCTGCTGGAAACATTCATTCATTCATTTCAGACATTATGATACCATCTTTGTATCCATGTAAGGCCTTACCTGTCATTGTTAAGTAATAGAGAAGACAAAATCTGGCATATTTTCATCAATAATTTATAATAATAATTTATACACCCTGACAAACTGCTAATATATGTGAAACACATTAGGGGGATGTTCATCATTTGATTGAATCTGTTGTCCATGTTAAATTATGTCATAGTTATCATTAAAAATCCACTTTGTGTAATGTCATAGTGTGTTTTTGGGAGGGGGGGACAATATGCATGATATAAATACTGATGGGGATAATTTGCCAGTCCACACCTGATATCTACACCTTTTCATGCAACTATTAGGTCATCATTAGGTTTCTGTTTTAACATTTGTTTAACCAGGAAAAAAAAGCTCATTGAGGTTAAAAATCTCTTTTTCAAGAGTGTCTTGGCTGAGACAGTAGCAGCAGTAAACACCAAATAAAAATGACAGCCATTGATCTACACTAAAAATATACATAAAACACAATAAAATTCATGATTATGAGCCAAGGAAATCTATTGCTTCTTATGGTCAAAATTTAATTTGATATAATACAAGAGCAGATACTGTAGGACTTTTATGTATAAAAACAAAACCAGTAAAAAGAAATTGGTGTCTTTGCAAACTGACATGGGTTCAGATAACTGAAAGTGTGTGGTATTATGTTGGACCTGTTTTTTTTTTTCTTTCTGAAAAGCATAACAGTGAAGGATTAAGAGTCACCCAGGAAGCTGTCACCTTTAGATGGCATGATGGCACCTTTCAGGAATGCAATTATAATCATCCTCTGCATGTTTCTACTGCTGAAAAATGACAATATCTAGCCCTCAGATGTTTTCACCTTTTGTAGCTTCAAGGAGCTCCCCTAGCTCCCTCTTCCCCCTCACATGTAGGCAGAGATCAGTGGGAAATTTATTGGTTCTTCAAAACAGCAGTAGGCAGGTCAGTGTGGCTCTCTTTGATGTGCAGATATTTTTTGTGCACATGCCCCAGCTTCCTGTGCACGTGTGTGTTTGTGTGCAAGGACTGGTTAAAGGCTGTCACCAGAGGCTGTGCCTGAGACACTGTTGCCATAGTAACACATTCGCCAATTTTTTTTTGACAGGCATGAAAGGCATGTTAAAAGATTGAGCACTGAAAGGACTGATACACACGTGTAAGTTTCACCCCACAGGAAGCGGAAGGGATAAATAGAGATTATCATTATGTGTTTTAATGTGTGTGTGTGTGTGTGTGTGTGTGTGTGTGTGTGTGTGTGTGTGTTCCTATGTTATGGGGACCTAAAACTGAATATACACACACAATGCAGGGAAACTGAGCTCATTGTTTGAAATGAAGTTGGCCACTGTATTATAAAACATTAAATCTCAGAATTGTAACTTGCATTGTTAAACTTGTTAAACCCTTTTGATCCACCATAGAACAAATCTGCCTGAGCATAATTTTGCAATTTTCATGCTGTTGTGTAGTAGCAGGTTCTTGTTGGGGTTGTTTTTGCAATACATTTATATAACACTTATATCCCACATTTAATAATATGTAGGCAGTAAGTCCATACTAATGCAACTTGCTAAAAAATGCTATTAAAAGACAAACAAAAAGAAGACTTGTTTTTTCAAAAACACACACACACACACACATATATATAAATTTTTCTTATTCATTTTTAAATACCCAAATATCATAACTGTATCTTTAAACAAATGTAAAGAAGATAGACATAATCCTTTCTACAGAAAACTATTTGGAATGCCAAACATAGCTTAATTTTCGAGATACATTTTTATGAACTTCAACAAAAAACTAAAATATAAATCTGCTCAGTATTAGCTTAAAATACAAAGTTTGTCACATCAGTGTGTTGTTTTATTAAATTATTCATGACATATTTTGATCTTGGACGGTAACTTTGTTTTTAAAATTTACCCATTTAAATGCCTGTTGTTTTGATTTTTATTCTGTTGTCCAAAAATGTGTTCTATTGAGCTTTTAACTGACATTCTTTTGAGTACGAGGATCTACAGAATGCATCCACTGCTATAAGTATTGTGTAATACCATCATGAAAACAAAGACAGAACAACACATTGGTTAACGTTAGAGTTAGAAGTAGTTTTAGGGATGTTGTTCTTTATTAAAAACTAAGGCTACACAAAATTAATAGAGTCAATATAAAGTCCATAAAAGGCGTTATGTTACAAAATAACACTGATCAGTTGGAGAAACACATTATTAAAATTATGATATGCAAAATATATCTCATGAGAATATAACAATATATAGAATCCAACTTATGCCCAATGTATCAGTTTGCTGCCAAAAATGTGCAAAAAAAAAATTCAAATCCATGAATGTTGTTAGTGGATGAATAATCACTTGGAATAAGACTGAAAGGTTTTAATTTCAGATACCCTCAGTGTCACTTATTAGACAGAACAGGATGTATTTTCATTACAGTGAAAGAATAAACACCAAAAGTAAAATAAAATATTATAAGTAATGTCATACAATCATGGAAAGGATGTAAGCAGAGTATTCTCAGCTTGACTTTATAACCCTAGATAACTTATTTATCTTAAGGACAATATGTTAACTTTATGTAATTAGGGAATGGGACCAGAGTTGGGGTCGTTCTCAAGTCTCATGAAAGGGGTTGTAGCTTTAACTTTATATGTGTTTCTGTGAGGGTGTATTATCCTCCCCAGTGTACATGTCCTTTTTGTTTTCACTTTCACTGAGGGCGAAATTAGGAGACAAGACTTTTAGTTTGTTGAAGACTTTTGTTCCCCTATTTTTCCTGAGTTGTTTAAATAAATATATTGTGGATTATAAAATTTGGACTTGGGACAGGTCAGGAAGAGTAGTCTACTTTATGCACATCCTGGTGAACCCCTAGGCTGGAAAATAACAGGCTTAGTATCTCATGGGAGACACCAACATGGATGAAAGTCTTAGAAACAAACAGAGACTGACAAAGGACTGTCTGCCACTTTCCATCACACCATATAAATAACTACCCTTCAATTGAACAATCTGATCAACTTGATCTGCCTACCTGGCTGATTGGCTGAGTAGCTCTGTGGGAGGCTTCAAGATTGGCCCGGGCTGAATGAGCTGGTCATGGGGGATAAAGGCAGTGGCATAATGATACCCCCAGAGGCTAGACATTCCATGAATTCCCAGGCAGGTTTTCATCATATTTTCAAGTCCACTGCAACACAAAGCAACACAAGGTTATTAGCTATAAAATTAAAGCTGGGGTGAAAGTTGTTTCCCTGGAGCAGTTTTTAGTATATTGCTTTAAATCCCCTCCACACTCCAATTACAACCATTTAATTTATATATATATATATATATATATATATATAGGGGGTGTGACGAGAAATGTGGTGAAGCACTTAAAAAAAAACCTCAATTATGCCTGACCACGTCATTACATCACATGCATGGTTACATCATATATGACGTCGAGACACGATCTAGCAACTTCTGAGTTGCTTCAGAGAGCCGATGGCAACTTCTTGTGATTTTTTTTTTTTTTTTGCAACACTGCATGAACCCTCAAGACTTATGAATTGTGTAATTTCAAAATGTAGTTGGCTCAATCCATCTTTCTAAGATTTCCTACCCCACCTTTATGAATTGTTAATCTTCATTACACACATCCACAATTCAATAAATTCCTGTGGTTTTTGCCTTTCAGTCTTTCCACCTCCTTATTTTTATTCCCCAATCATTGGAAGTAAAAAATAAATGTTTTGTACACTTGAATTTCTAATTGTATTTTCATGTCACTTGTGTGTTTTTGTTTTATGATGTCTTGAAAATTCATGAGAGCTGCGATCGCCATGTGCAAGACATAATCAATGAATAAATCAGCATGATTAAAAGAAAGAGTCTGAATATCAGAGATTATTGTCTCCACAGGTGAGCTCCTGCCTGGGCAAAAGAAATGTAAATCACTCTGGACATGAGTAAGGCTATGCAAGTGAGTATGTAAATGAAAGATGGCAAGGTGATATGAAGCTAGTGGTGCATTGGCTTTGAATTTTCAGCTTAGGAATTTCTCTTCCTTAATTATTCTCGTCAGATCAAAAGCCTGCCAACTACACACAAAACATCGAAACAAACAAACACATACAATCCTTCATTCCCACGAGCTGGTTCAGACTGTTATTAAAGAGGAAGAAAACTGCAGTGGAAGCCTGATACAACCTGGAGGTGCAGGTTAAAGTCAAGACCAGTGTTTTCAACCTTGGAGTCAGGACTCCATGTGGGGTTGCCAAGAATTCTAGTGGGGTCACCCAAAATTTCTAGGAATTGATAAAAAAAAAAAAAGTACTAATATAAAATATAAGGTGAGTTGAGAGAGACGATCACAATCCATAAAAGACACGTCAAACTGTGAATATGAAACTGAAGCACTGTGGGACTGTTTATCTGTCAAATGTCATATCATCATATTTCATCAACAAAAGGAAAATTCTATTAATTTTTTGTGCCATTCAAGAAATTAATTGCTAAGTTGACCACTAGCTAAGTGATTAATTCATAAATACAATAATAATGGTATTTCTGCTTTCACATATATTGCATCGTGTGAATAGTGTGTGTGTGTGTGTGGGGGGGGGGGGGGTTCCATTGGAAATGAACACTTAGAATATATACTGCACATCCCTTTATCAGTAATCTTCTTTTACTATTTATACTTTTCTGAGAAGATCTGCCATCAGTCATGTTCTCATGGGGCATCACTGCAGGGAAGCTCTTTTATGCTTACCTCAGTAGGCAGCAGCCAAGAAAAATGACTGTTTGGTGTCTTATATTAATACATTTACATTACATTAACAACAGTATTACTCGCTGAACATGTGTGATACCTATATATTAACATTTCAAAGGGGAATGTTAAAAGTTGGATGGATTAGGGATTGGTGACAGACGCAGCTCTCCATCTATCATGCATAAGAGGCGAATCTCCTCTTAGGTTTCATTCCCCAAAGGACGAAATGTGCTTGGAGTGTTTCAATTGCTGAATCCACTTATAAAGGTTCCATATCCAACACAAAGCAGTACAAGTAGTACAGCGAGAGAAAAAAAAAAAAAAAAAAGAATGGCCTGGCTGTAGTGTAAAGGTAAATACACTATTGTTCTTAAACACAAACCTAAAGCTCACACCTTTAGAACACTAAGTACTTCTGTATTATTCAGCTCAGATGTTCTGAGTTATGGCTTATTCCAAATGGGGTATTTTTGTTAAAAATTTATTTGTATAGCACATTTCAACAGCCAGGTAATTCAATGTGCTTTACATAAATCATTAAAAGCATCAAGATACAATTTTAAAACAGTAAATTGAAAATGGGAGGGGGGGAGGTGATAAAAATGATTATAATAATAATAATAATAATTTAAAAGATTTAAATGTAAATGTGAAAATTAAAACAAAAAACAAGAAGAAGTTACAGTACAGTGTAGAATAATTAAGAAATTATATTAGCAGTAGGTAGCATTGAACAAAAAAAGTCTTCAGCTGTGATTTAAAAACAGTGACAGTTGCAGCAGACCTGCAGTTTGTTCCAGATCTGTGGGGCATAGAAACTGAACGCTGCTTCTCCATGTTTAGTTCTGACTCTGGGAACAGACAGTAGACCTGATCTAGATGATCTAAGAGGTCTGGATGGTTCATAAGGGATCAGCAGATCACTGATATACCGAGGCCGTAGACCATTCAGTGCTTTATAAACAAGTAAAAGTATGTAATATGTAATAACAAAGTTCAACTCATGGGCAATTCTAAAGGAGAAACATACTGTATATACTGTTAACCACAAACAGAGGATATTGACAGGTTTATGAATATGACCAAATATCGAAAAGATAACATCAACTGCGACTGGTGGAAAACATTGAAAAAGTGTTATTTTCAATAGAGCATACACAGCAACACATACAAACTAAATATTAGAGGAATATTCATTTTCATTGACAACGCAAACTACTTATTTGAAATATTGTCTTTTTCAGAATTAGGAAGAAAACACAGAAAATCAATGAACATCTAAACATGAACCAGAGCATGACCTCCTGGGGACCGGACAGATTCATGCCCCGCACTTCCTGTTTTATAGCATGTAGCACTGTTTTCTATTACATCTTGTATATGTGGCTGTTTTGTTTCCTCATTTAGGTCATGATTACTTTATATTTATTGATTTTTTTTGTATTTAATGCCTAATATAGTTCAAGCAAATGTGGCATCTAATTAACTGTCAAGACTTTGCCAGAGCGAAATGATGGATTATGTGGAAGAGCGGCATTAATAGAAGCCAACCATGCAGAGTAAAGTGTAAACTTGGGAATAAGAACGCCTAGGCTCTGGGGTACTATTGCATGCAATGAGAATTTGCAGATGGAGGGATGTGTGTTTCGCGTTGAAACCAAGCCAGGCGTTGTATGAAAGGATACTTGCTCACTCCCGGGGTGCGGTGATTGGGAAGAGTCTAACAGCGGTATGCAGTCAGTGTCATACTGCAGAGTCATCTGTGATTTACAGTGTAATTGATGCATAATTTACCAGCTGGTTCATGTTTAATTTGATAAATTATGTTTCCTCACAAGAAATCAGAGTTAAATACATTTTTACTTTGCAATAACGATATTTGTCTCTGTTTGTCATACTGCATTTTACGTGATATGCAATTTGTGCATTTTTCCTAAAATAAATCATTGATCATAAATTACACATTTTATCCATATTCAGGGCCATTGCTAGCATCGTCGCGGGGGGGCTTGTTTGTCAAACTAAGATGAAGAGATTCCTAAACCCTTTAGATGGTTGACGAAGATGCCACATTCTATTACACTTCATGAGCAAAACAGTCTCCAGTTAAAATTAACCATCTTAAGTGTCTGGCAATTTGAGTCTTTATGTGTCAGTAACAAATTGATCAATGCTATTTCTTTCTTCTTTTATTGTATATTTTTCTTTTTTCTTTTATCCTATGGCCCTAGTTTGTACCTTTAATAAAGCTTGATTTATTTATATCGTACATGTATTTTTTAAATTTTTATTAAATACAGTATATAAGGGATATAACAAACATATGAGATAGTTACAGATAAAGACAAGACATTTTAAATCTCCTCAGGTGAAGCGACAAATGCAGTTCTGGGACCTTCTGGTGGCTTGGGGGCCCTAAACATTCACATAGTTCACCTATAGCTAGAAATGATCCTGTCCATATGACATTAGATGGTTGTTAAGTAATTTCTCAATTATGGATCAATGATGTATTTTTTTGCCTTTTCTAAATCTTCATGTATATATTTTTATCTGCTTGTGTGCTCCTGTGAATCATTTGTTGTAGTTTATTAGTGTTCCATGACCTCTTCATGGTAATTCTTTTCGGCTTATTTAAGTATTTTGAAAACATTTAATTTCTCTTCAAAGAGTCTTCTTCAGTCTATTGCACACTTCCGTAGAAGAGACTGCAAAAATCTTTATGTTTCCACTAAGTCCCTTAAAGAAGAAGACAGAGCCATCCTAATGTCATGGGTTGGGTTTTAAACCGTTGCTTTTTTTCTTGCGTTTTATGACAGTGCTAATGCGTAAGGCTCAGGGTCATCTTCTAAACGGCTTTATCTTCAAGAGTGTGCTTTTGCCTATCCTAGTAACCTATGGGTAAAGACAGGGATACATCCTGGACAGTGTCACCAGTTTAATGCCTGTTAGTGCATGTCTTTAGATGGTGGGAGAAAACTCCATATGTTGGAATCAAACCCAGGACCTTCTAGCTGTAAGGCTATCCACTGCACCACCCCATATTAAATGTCACCATCAGCATTTACAAATACAGATAAAGGAACAGCTACAGCACATTTTATTTATCCCTGGGGCCAAATACAGGCTCCATCAGCTCAGTAAATAAAGCAAAATAAGAATAAAATTAAACAGGTAATGACCAGTCTCGCCTCCAGTCTATTTTGCACAGACTAAGGTGTGTACAGTCTAACGGTGGTAGGGATGAAACAGTCAGTCCTTAATGATGTGAATCATTCACTGCAGCTGCTTTTCTGGTCTGCTGGAATGTGCTGAAGATGACTATCAGAATTGTCCAAGCTGCCCTCCGTCTTCCTCAGTGTCCACACACCCCAGGAGACCAGCTTTCTTCCCCCTTTGTCCAGTTGTCTCCTGCTTTTTTGTTTGATAATGTCTCCCCAGTAGACAACAGCATAGGAACGTGTGTAGTATCCTGATGCAGACGTCATATGACCTGAGCATCCTTAAAAGAACTGCAGAGACGCCATCTCTTCATAGAGTCATCTGTGACATTTGTGTTTAGGGACCAGCAGGATGTCGGCACCACCTCAGTGTTCACCCCATGAATATTGAATGGATGAAGAGGGAGTTAAGACTTTCAGGAAATGCCATTATTTCTTGGGTCTTAAAGGTGTTTGGTAGGAAGCAGTTAGTGTTTGTAGATGTGTTACGGTCTTGTTAGTGTCACTTATTAAACACAACCATAGTTGAAATGTCAGTCAGAAACACTATACAGCCTATTTTATTTGATAAATAAAAGGAGCTGAAAACATGCAGAGGAAAACAAGCCTTTCAATCAAATGACTATTAAAGTTTAAATTAGCAAATGAGACCAGCCTGACATCTGAAAAACATTTACTTTGGAGAAGTTCAATGTAAGTGTATGTGAGGCAGGCTCAGAAAAACCTGGCTTTCATTTCACTTAATTTAATTTCATGTCAAGGCACTTCTGCATATAATTTGTAATTAGTGATGTAAAGGTTAACTCGCTTTTATTATACCCACAGGCAGTGGTGTAGTGGTCCCTGGAGAAGTGTGTGTATATATATATATATATATATATATATATAGTCATTACATAAATCTTCTGATACACCTCAACACATCATCAGTGTTGTTTTCTGGGGTCATTGGGGGTTTTGGGTCTTACAACATACACCCTTGCCCAGGCGACCCAGCCACGGTTGATCAGACTTGTGTTCAGGTGGCAACCTCTTGTCCCCATGGATGTCCTCTTCTGATCCGCAGCCATTTCAAAGCTCTTTCTGCAGGTTCGGTGATGTTCTTAATTACTGTGCTTCGTGCTCTTCCAATTATGCCCAGAGCACTTAAGGCTTTGTGAAGTGAACGCCCCACAAAACCCCTGCTGCCAACCTCAATGAGCATCGCTACACTTTGCCTTTCATCCCTGCTCATGATATTCACTGACCAGGAACTCGTATTTAGTTCTCTTTCCTTCATGAGTCTACCCCAAGTGTTTTTTTGTTTTTTTTAAGTAGTCCAGAAAAACACCATTTTAGAAATAGTGTCATATAAGACTAGTTTACCCAAAAGTCAATCTGTAATATATGCTTACTATTATAAAATCAGCAAGGATATCAGATGAAAATTAAATATAGAAATATATAATAAAATAAATAAAGGAAATGTAAATAGGAAACAACAGAAATAAATGCAGGGGTAAACATTAAAGAAACAGAAATATAAATAAGGACAAAATAAACAAATGGTAAGGAAAAATATTTATCAAGCCTTTTTTTTAACCTCTATATATTTCTGTTTATTTTTCAGTATGCCAGAGTTGGTCCTCCATACTCTTCAGGGGGATTTAGAAGTATCGCTGTATACTCTGAACTACACCACAGATTATAGGGAAATTTGATCTCTGCACTTTATCCACCCAAACACAGACACACATGCATGCATGTACACACGCACACAATCTAAACGGCATTAGCAGTAATGACTAGTACATAACACTCATATTGGTAGAAATGAGATGCTCTTGAAGTTGCTCACAGAGTAACTTCAGATCGTCATCATTTCTATGTTCAGGTGAATTAATGTACTTGTATGTGAACTTGTCTTTTAATAGTGGGAGGATTCAGATTACCAGGAAGGAACCCATGTGGCATGAAGAGAACAGGAAATCGCAACAACGTTCTAACTATTACGTCACTTGGTTGCCCATTGCTCTTTGGATGTGTGCAAAACTATCTACTATTAGCCAACAAATGGCATTCACTACTGGTATTGAATGAAAACATCATGGTACCTGTAGTGAATTTTCATTGCTAACCGTTTCACAAGATCACATACAAGAAATCATTAGACCATCAAAAGTCATCAGAAACAATGGTGATACAATCTGTATGTGTCATGTGACAAAAACACACAGAAATGAAAACAGAATACCTAAAATCACAGTTTTGTCAGTACAATGCCATACTGATGTAAGAAATTCAGTGATTTTGGATATCAAGAAAACATGGAAAATGGATAGATATTAGTTATCTATCCATTTTCATTATATTTGTATATATTATCATTATATTTGTCCAAACAAATGTACCTTTATTGTACCTGGTAAATGTAAGAAAACAAGGTTGGTCTAATAATTTTTTCCATAGCTGTATAATACTAGCGGTTCCATCAGTAATGGTAACATTCATTAGTCAGGCATGGTCAGTGACATGTTGGTTTCACAGGCTGTTACAGTATGGGCAGTGATGCAGGTTCATTGTTTTATCCGATTATGTGGGCTACGATGGACTGGCTACTGACCCCGTGCAGCACATACCATTAAAATAACACATTATTGCCTAGTGCTGGGTCGCATCCCTCAGACAATGCAAGACTGCACAGTGTATGACTGCACAAATCACTCATGCTTGCTCACTGACTGATGTGGGTTTACTTATAGTTGATTACCCAGAATCAATGATGGTATATCACTCATAACCCTCAATGGCTGTTTCCCCTCGCACATAGTAAAAAGGTAACCTGATTTACGTAATCTGCCTGCGTTATGTGACACTCACACAACCATCTGAGTAGCATGAGGATCAAATCTACTTCAAAACGAAGGAGCCAATCAGTGTCGCAGGGTGGGACTACGTTGTTGTGGCTTTTGTGACGCAAAGCAGAAGCGACGGCAAGGTAGTCTTTTCAGATACACAACAATGGCAGTGTGCGTTAGGTATCCCAGGGTACATATAGACTGGACTATATCCAGTGTTTTGTTACCATATGTTCATTCCTTAAAAGATGAACAGAGGATGGCGTTGGAAGTGTTTATGATGTTTTTGCTCTTCTTCTGACCGGGTTTGGCAAGAGTCTGATCTATCAGATGGCTCCACTGGCGGATAAAGAAATAGTACCAGTGCAGACGCCCCCCCCCCCGGTAGAGGACCAAGTCAAAGAGGGTAGTAAACTAGGGCTGACAGTAATAGAACTGGGAGGAAGAAATGACAACCATATCTACAACGGATGTTGGCAGTAGTGTTCTGTTGCCCTGAGTCATGGCTGAAGGATAAAAGGAGAATCATGCTTTCCTAGGATGTTTACCACAAGAACTCGTGGGCATTGTATTCGATGAGGTTATAAATAAATGTCACATATAAATGGTGAGTTTAAACCCCTTCTGTTGATGTATATATACCTAATGCAAACTATTTTCGCTGATTAAAGGGCTTGACTTCAATGTGAGTGAATGAAGCAGTGCATCAGTCAGTCAAGAGACGGACAGATTTTTCATCCAATCAAATGCAATCCTTTGAAAACAGATCGTTTGTGAAAGGGTCCCAGATGGTATTGTGAAATATATGAATATATATTGTGAAATACCATCTGGCAACAGTCAAGTTAGTAAAAAGGTCCAGTGTGGTGCATTTATGATGATTGTTTTTTTTTTTTTTTTTTTTTTATAAATTTGCATCTCATTCTTATCAGTGATAAACAAAGCACAGTTAATGTCATAAGCTCAACTAGTACAAGTACAGTTTCTATAGTTACTATAGAAACTGTACTTTTACTAGTTGAGCTGCAACACTGACTCCAAAGAAAACTTAATGAAAAGCACACACTACTTTCTTCCATATTTGGAGCTTTTTAGCCTCATATCAGCATGCATTGTGAATACATTACTGTGTGTTGGTTGCTCCTCTCATGCCACAGATAAGACCTGAGTAATAAATCAGTTTTAAATCCGGTGATTCATCTCTAGCTGGCGTTAAATAATTCCAAAACAATACAACAAATGTTTATGCCACTGTAAGATTACCTCTGGATGTGTTTGCAAACAGTGAGCTATGAGAAGTACAAAGTCAAGTCACAATACAGTACCAAAACATTTCACTGTCTCAGCTAGAGTGAAAGTTTACAGCACCAACCAGAAAAAAAAAAACCCTCTTTGTCAACAAGATACCAACTTCTGAAAAGAGCAGAAAGGGGGATGTACTGCTGGCTCATACATGGGGGTGTGTGTCTGTCTGTTTGTGCATGTTGCCTTTGAGCAGAAATGGGTGCAGCTTGGTTTCATAAGAGTGCAATTCATGCCCCTGGAGCTGTCACAGACCCAGCTTTCATTTCACATGCCCTTTCCAGTAGGAATCAGTCTGTCTCATGTCACCATGTTTGACGCCCACATGTCTTCTTCTTGCCCTTTTTCTTTTTTCTTCTCTTTCATATCCTCCCCGTTTCCCTTTGTGCGATATTGCACCAACCAACCTCTACTCCCAACATCAGAGGTACCTGTCACCCAGTTTGATTCACCGTCAGCTCCATCCTTTCTAACCTTTCTAGATGGTGCTGCTCCCAGTAGTGCATAGATACCATGGATGTAATATAATCAAATCTCCTTTCACTTGCTCACACGTTCCAGGTGAAGGTTAGATATGGTTGCTATGGAAGCAAAAGCCTGGTGTTTTTGAGTGACAGACAACAAACAAATCATTTGTATACTGTATCAAGTCAAGTCAATTTTATGTATAAAGCATTTTAAAAATAATCTAGTGATCAATCGATGCAGTTTTTTTTTCCTGTCAAATGATAACAAATGTCAGAAATTCAAATATTTATTCAACTAAAAATAATATTAAATTACTGGTAAAAAAAAAAAAATCGGCAAGGTAAGGTAGAAAAGGTAACATTAACATTTCATTAAAAAAAAGTACATTCAGATAAAAACAAAACAAAGTGTTCAGTGCACTTAATTCTTCAAGTCAGTTATTTTTAAGATGAACATCAAGGTGAGGTAGAACAGGAAACATTATCTCCAAGAACATGGACGTGTCGTGAACTTCACCTGTCAGTAAATAATGACAGGGGGGAAAAAGAGCATATCAGCCAATGCAACAGGCCAATGAATATATAAGAAAAAGAATGTAAATATCCGTCTATTGTTAAAAGTAACACAGTTCGCTAATGTGCTGTACACAGTGTAAACATAAGAGAATTAATTACACATTAAAACAACAAAAAACAATTTTCTCACAATGAATTAAAAAGCTAAAGAGAAAAGAAATTATTGAGAGGATATAAAAACAGAAATATTCAGCTTGGCTGCTGTGCAAAGGTATTAGGTTACACAGTTTGGGGGCAAAAATAAATAAATAAATAAACACCTCTCAGCTTCCATTTGTCTTAAGTCTCCCAATCTGAATACTGAGGCAATGGCACTGAGGGCTTTAAAAACCGTTAAAATAATTTTAAAATCAATTTGGTAATGAACGGGTAGCCAGTGAATTGATAGTAAAATTAAGGTGATGTCATCCCATTATATACTCTACTCATTCTACAGACTGAACGTTAAGATGTAAGGTATCATATTATCTTCTATAAAAATGCTGTAGTGCAAAATGTCTCATTGCCATACCGTATTGAGAGGCAAGATGGATAGGACACGTCATGGTCCAGTAATTCAGCATTTAAAGTCATGTCATCAGTCCTCGAGGTAATGAATAGTAAAATCCATTTCCATGACAGAGCTGTAAATGTGCTCTTCTTCACTTCTGCAATCTCCTTCATAGGATTCATTTTGTCATCAGTTTCCTGGTGTGAAACATACATATGTTAGGTCATTCTCTGACATGTACTTGGACTAATACTATGGGTTAAACTCCCCTTTGTGACTGTTGTGTTGTTAAACATCACAGAAATCTAAATGGTCTAAGAATCAGAGGATATGCATATACACACTAGCTGAAGCTACATTATTCTCTCAGTAAAATGTTCCATTTCTTGCTTCTACTCTAATTAAAAGCAGTCAAACTAGTTTTAGATTAGGAGACGATGGAGACAAAGAATTCAAATTCATTAGTCGCAACTTATCAATTTACAATCTGTTAGTCAAACAGAAAAACAAATCAAGTGATGGCTCCCTTACTTTATTTTCTTTGCAAAAAATGTGATATATATAATATATATATATATATATTTATATATACTACTGTCCATAGAGCTCATAAATTGTTCCATTATGTACATGCTCATATTCTTTCTATTTGCACTAGTGCCACTTTTCTAAATAGGTTTGATTTGTATATCCATAGACATATTTTATCTTTTATACCTGATTTATTCTCATTTACTTTGCTTGCTTCTTTTTAAATTTCATGACATTTACTAAAAAAGAAAGAAGCAACATCTCACTTCTCCGTATGTCTTGTACATTTAGAAACAATACAAATCTTTGATATCTTTAATACATTGTTTTGATACAACTTGTAGAACATATGAGCCTGCATGCTCAGCAAACATCAATAGTAAATCTCGTATGGATTACAACCCAATCAGGAAGGATTGGTTTATCATAAACATGATTTAATATGCATATATATTCACATACTCCTATGTTTAGAAGGATTCTCGTTCCTTTCTCTGCAGCTCAGATAAAAGAAAACAAAGCCTTTAAGAATTCATTGTAACTTAAAAACATCAATAAATAATAATATAATACATAAAGGTAATATTTTCAAACCTCCCCTTTAGAGAATACTTTCAGTCTTGTCCGTTTGTCCACAAGTTCTGAATAGCCTTAAGGTTTTCCAAACAGCCCCGTCCTTGCATTTGCCAGACAATATGAAAATCATCAATAAGAGAAAACTGCTTGGACAAAAGTTCAAAAAAAGGAGCAGCAGCTGAAATGTCATTTACAGCTACATGTGTTGAATGACCCTCATACTATACTACAGTATAATGTACTATACTATACTATACTACAGTATACTGTACTATACTATACTATACTACAGTATACTGTACTATACTGTACTATACTATACTATACTATACTATACTATACTATACTATACTATACTATACTATACTATACTATACTATACTGTACTGTACTATACTGTACTATACTATACTATACTATACTATACTATACTATACTATACTATACTATACTGTACTGTACTATACTATACTACACTATACTATACTATATTCGGCATACTGGATTTAAGAGCCTTAGTTCCGCATGGATTTTCTCCAAAGAAAACCTGGTTGTTCTTTGTTAAACAACACACAAACATTGTCAGTGTGATACTAAAGGAGGAGAAATGTGCCTCATGAGTCCAAATATTGACTATAATTCTCCTTTTAAACTGTCAGATTGTGTCTGGTCAGCCGCTGTTCACCCCATCCCCCCAGATGTTGAGCCATATGTAAGGTATCACCAGAGCAGGGATAAAACCTTAGGATTTGACAGTATTAAAGTTGTTTTATCTCAGCTTTGCTGGGAGATTATGTTTCACTGAAGAAACCTACCATCTGTCTGTTGGGTTAGAAAATAAAGGACATTTCCCTACCTCTTCATGGATGAAGGGATATATGTCGTAGAATGACTGCTGAGCAAACACCAGCGACGCTTCGTGGGTCAAAAAGGTGCAGGATGTTCAGACATAGCTACTCAATACCTTTTTGTGGCATGTGGCACTTCTGACATTTTAAAGCTATGTAATGTGCAATATGTTTATTTTACTTAAAACAGCCAGCAACAACAACATATAACAACAACCCATATGTTAAATCCATATTTCTAGTTATATTTCTTTGAATGTTGCTGTTCCTTTGTTACTTCAGTCATAGCTTCTCTCAGATGTTATTGGTTCACATATGTTCTAGCACAGACTCACATGAGTGGAAAAAAAAAACATTTATTATTTGACTTTTAAACCAATTCAATATTATATACACATTTATATACTGTAAATACCACACTTGTCATGTTTGTTTTTATATTATATTTTTCATTTGTTCTGGTTTTTCTGCTTGTCTTTGTACATTGTATAGTATGTTGCTGCTGTTAGCGGTGAAATGTCCTCATAGTGGAATAAATATTTTTTTAAAAATCTTATCTTATATCTTATCTTATCATACACCTTTTGCTTCATGCCATTATGAGCATGTTCTGCACAACACCCAAAATGACAAGTAGTGTTAAAAATCCACTTGAATTGCTCAACTTTCATTCTGCTTGGCTGGTGGAAATAAAATCCCAGCTTGCAACTATGCAAAAAAGATGGCATAGCGGATGCCAACGAGGTAACACTTATTAAATATTCATCCTGTTCCCTCAGATCCCCAGCCTGGTACTATTCCAAGAGAAACAATGCTTACAAGCCTGAAAAAGGACCTTGATGTGTCCTTCATAACACTAACAGTTTTATCACCTACAGTATTTTAATCCAACAGAGGATGGTAGTCAATCTGGAACAGAGTTTGATGCTCAGTTAGTGAAGGTCATTAAGCATGCCCCAGTGAAACATAAAAATATGTCTTTTTTTTTTTTTTTTGCTAAATGTGAATCAGCTTTTCGTTGTGTTACTGTGATGAATGTGTTACATCAGTGCAGTTGGTTGTTAATTTAGTAAATGATCATTCTCCAGGGAGACAGGGTGAAGAAATGAGTGAGCAGCAAATGAGCTGTATTTTTTTTTAAAAATCCCCTTCAATGTACAGTTTGAGGGAATCATAGTCATTACTGTCCATTATCAGATGACAGAGGGGAGAGCTGAGAAGTCATGGGTAGGGCAAAATGGAGGACCAGAAACACTAGTGTCATTCATCTTTAGTGGTGGATTCACCGTCATGTGTTAGATATTTGCCTGCAGTTATGACCACAATATGATGGGAACACAGGCTATGTTCAGGCTGGAGGCAAATGTGGCTCAAATCCAATTTTTTTGCTGCTATTTGACCTGTATCTGACCTGTTACAGACAGTGTGAATGGCACAAATCCAATTATTTCAAATCCAACCCAGGCCACTTTCATGTGTGGTCCTAAATCTGATATGTATCTGATATTTTTCATCGTGACTTCAGTCTGAACGGCCAGGTCACATTTATCTGACTTTTCCAGTTATTCCTGTGATTGACACAGTGAATTTAAAGACCTGCAGGTACATTATTACCTCCACCAAAGAGGTATTAAATTCGAGTCTTTCTGTCTGTCTCTCAGTAGGATTAGGCAAAAAGTTCTGAATGGATTTTGATAAAAATTTTCAGGATGTGTTGGGAGTGTCACAAGGAACAAATGGTCCTAGAGTCTGGATCACTTTGAAACTTATTCTCCATTTACTGAATCACCACCCAAGATGTAATCATTTGTTCCTTATGACACTCCCAACACATCCTGAAAATTGTATCAAAATCTGCTTAGAACTTTTTGCATAATCCTGCTGAAAGACAGACAGACAGACAGACAAACAAACAAACAGACTTGAATCTAATACCTACTTGGCGGACTTCTCTTCTTTTGAAGGGGGAGGTCTGCCTTGGCGGAGGTTTGCGCTCTCAGAGTGATATTCTTGTTTAGATTGTAACACTGGTGTCATTCATCTTTAGTGGTGGATTCACCCATGCACTGGATATTTGTATTCAGTTATGACCACATGAGATGAACTGTCAAGGCCCAGTTTAATTAAAAGTGCTGTATACATATGGACTATTTAGTGACGACCAGTAACAGCTCTGCAGGTTCTGTCCTTCCCTTAAACCAGGGGTGGCCCACAGGATGATATTTTGTGGCCCCCATACTTGACATTAAAGTTTGTTATTACAGCCTGCATGTCGTTCTCAAGACTTAACCTTTTTGCTGAGTCTTGCCACAGTTTTATTTTATTTATTTGAATCACTTACGGGCTACTATAGAGAGTCTTGTGACAGCTTCTGGTGGCATTTGTTGTCATTGATTGTCAAGCCACCCAACCGTGAAGCACCTGGGGGAGGATGAACATTATATATGTCATATACAGTATATGCCATCACCCAGTTCCAGTCATGTCTCTCTCAAAACAAAGAGAAAGGTTTGTAATGTGCACAGGCAATTTCAGGAAAAGTAAGAGATGGAATATTTTTCTCTCTAGCACAGGGGCATATGCATAGAGAAAGTTGTGGTGTTTATACAATACAAGTCTGATGCCATTACTCAACTAGATATGCTGATGAATTTACAAAATACCAGGGAGATGAGATAAGAACTGATAAAAATGTCTGTTAATGTAACAAGGCTCATTCAAGAAAGCAACCAAAGTGAATGAAGCAACAGTCAAAGCAGTTACGTGATGAGTGAGAGGATTGTTAAGGACAGAAAGACATTAAAGGTGTCATTCCACTAAAAACCACTTTTTTTTACGCTCCTTTTGGAATCTGATGGTTCACCCCGAGTTACCAACACATGTTCCTTTGACAGTGGTTTGTCACCTCCACTGGCTGCATACCGCATTCACACAAAACAACAACAGGAACGAGGGACCCAGAAAAAGCCAGGCTGTCTGACGTCAGATGGACTTTAGTATCACCCATGTGGGGTAAAGCCCGTCCCCCATTACAGCAAATCTGAAGTACCATTAGCATTAGCATCAGTAGCTGCTGCACAAACTTGTAAAAAAATGGCGGATCAAACTGGTTCATGTGCTCTCTGTGGAAATAAAGCCTCGTTTTTTTCCCCTGCACATTTTCAGAATAAGTAACGACACGAAACCCAGCTGGATGCTACTCTGGTGAGGTAAACACATACAGAGAGAGCAAGAGGAGAGGGGGGAGTGTTCCTTCATGAATTCTGAGCCAATCAGAGACGCCTCATCACCGCATGTATGATGAAGTACTGGTAAACTGTGGTGTTTGACCTCAAGTCATTTATTAAATAGAACCAACACACAATGTATTCAAGAAAAATGGAGAACACATCAATATTAACGAAATAACCATAGAATGACTCCTTTAAAAGAAGGCGAGTTAATGAAAAAGTGGGTGTTACTAGCTGCATATAAACTAAAAAAACTCTATAATACAGCCCATCCTGACCCAACTGTGATGTCCAAAACCAGAGGAGGGGTGACCCCCCCCATCCCCCCCAGCAAACTGCACCCAGCCTATGTCTATATAGAAATAGCTATTTTTGATAAATATTGTGCAGATATTGGATTGTTATTGTAGGACAGAAGATTATTGCACTGTTATACTTGCTGCAGATAATTCACAATTGAAGGATTATTGCACATTATGGGAAATGATTCTGGGAATGCATTGGGGGAAGCAGTAGAACATGAAGAAAACCAGAGTTATTATTACTTTACCCCAGAGTGATTAGACTTGAGAGCTATTGCAGTTAAGTGTGGTGACAGTTTGTGGAAATAAACTGTCTCTGAATATGTTTGTCCTTAAAAAGTAGTAAGTGATGATAATTCAACGTAACACTGGTGAAAACAGATGAAAAAAGTAATACATTCACATGATGGACGCCATGAAATAGGGCTACAAGGGCCAAACACATTGCAATGGCACAAGGTATCTCAGTTAAGAGAAACCATCTGCAAGTACACAAACTATGCAAGTTCACAAGCTCAAACATAAGACGAAACAAGGTGTAAAAACACAGCCGTGGTGCAAATGAAAAAATGCCCTGCAAGAAATAAAAACACATACATAATGATCAAATGCTCTGTAAATAAAGTCATCATACAAACCAAGAAAACATGCAAACCAAAAATGCTGCATAAGCAGTCACTACAACAGATGAACTTCAATTTGTTTCCACTGTAGTTTGAAACCCTGTCAGTCAGCTGTTCTTCATGGTTCTGTCCATCCTGTGTGTCTCTGCTTCAACCTTTTCCCCTACAGGTTTGGACCACTTATGTTGTAATGACTGGTTATTCACCACCTTTTGTTTGAATATATTTTCTTGGTTTGCATCATTTCTCTATTCCCAGAAGATTAGATTATTCTACTTGTGCATTTTTTAATTTGCAACACATTCATCTTTTTGCACCTCATTAAGATTTGTGTTTTGAGCTTGTGAATTTGGATTGTTTCTGCACTTGCAGCTGTTTTCTCTAATGCCACATCACCATTAGTATTGGCTCTACCTGATTCTAATCACTTTGGTGGGTTTCCACTAAGAAAAGGACCCAGACCTGTGGTACCTGGTTCTATATTTTTGGTATCTACTCTGCTGAGGCACTACAGTATTGTCTCTATGTGTGACCCACCATTTTTTTAAAAACAGATTTGGGGTTACAGTACAGTAAACAGACTGGTAGTTCAAATTCAGTCAATAATGGCTGTTCACAAAACTACACCGTGGTTGATTGTGGAGGTTGAGATATTTGTGTCTTTGGTGGTTGACAAAAAAAAAAGAGCTTGACAGTGCTGTATGATTATGTGCAAGTATGATAGTATCTGTATGGAAATACTCCCAAGGAATCGTTCGTGGTCCCCGAGTAGAATCAATACCATGTAGTGGAAACTTGGCTTCATTAATGGGCTGTTGAAATGTGTTTGGCCCTTGTAGGCCACCGTATGTAACCCATTCCCTTGGTAAACATTCTAAGGTAATGAAAGTACAGTAATAGTGTTGGGATACACAGCAGTATCCCAGTCATGAGGCATTTACATGGAGGACAGGAAAATCTGAATTCTCTAAACACAATAAATAGTAATATCCTTGCTTGTTCCTGCTACTGTTTATGCAGGCAATTGATGCGATGTTTACAATATAACGTACGATTGAACGGATCGAATTTTATCACTACAAAGGTTCAGAAAACCGATGCATGGAAAAATTATTTCAAACTTCTCTACCAGTGCACTTGCATGCTGTCATATCAATAGGTACTGGATAATTGCCCCATCTCTACTGTAGGCTGTTTTTTAGGGACAGGAGCATCATCTAATAGCAATACCCTAGAATCAAATAAATCAGCATGTTTAAAAGTAAGCAGGAGAGGGAGTGGGTTTGAACCATGCATGAGAGCCAGTTGGGAACTCTATGGCAGTTCCACAGCATGTGGGTCGAACAGGAAAAACTCAGTGGCTCCTCCTACTGTATTCATTTAATCAGAGATTTCAGTAGCTGTTGCCTAATATTAAAGCTACAGTATCTATTGAAAAATGAAAATAAAATCAAATGTTTGGTATAAAGCCGACTTAGCTCTACTGAGTGTCAACATTGTTTGACAGTATTCATTTATTTCCAGCAATAGCAGATTAGATCAACAGGTAATCATGTCCTGCTATTATTCTGTCAATATAATAAGGCCATGACTGATGGTAGAGGTTGTCATAATGGAGACGAGCTTCTGATTAGTAATGTTTTATGTTTTCACCAACTACAACTAATACAAAGTCAGGAGTTTCATTGCTGTTTTACCGAATATATTTATTTTTTCAGTATCCACATTCATTTCTGTATCAATCCAGAGGTGAGATGTGTTGGTGCTACTTTCATGCTTGTGTTTAGCACCTGCAGAGTAATGCAACTGACAGAAGTTTCCACAGTTTCCATGGTTATATTATTATTGCACCTACTGTATGATTTATTTTTCACACTATCAAATAAAATGTATCTTTCACAGCATTTGCAATACGACTAGTATTATTTGCACTCATATATAGTGTCTGTCTGAAAATTCTTGCACTGAACCTGAGAACTGTTCTTCAGTTTCGCAATGACGGTACAATAAAAATGTCAGTGAAGAGATTCTGTTTTTGGTGTGGGCAAAAAGTGGGGCTACCATCGAAATTATAGACAAACCCACCTGGAACCCTTATACAGTATGTAGCCCAAATGTAAACCTTCTGGGGTCCACATGAACATACTGGCTGAGGTAGTTTACAACATTAAAAGTATAGAAAATAATCCATTATTAAGTGGTGGCAATGGCTCAGTTGGTAGAGCGGGTTATCCAATAACTGAAGGGTTAGTGGTTTGAATCCCGTTCTGTCATAGTTGGTCCATTGTGTCTTTGGACAAGACACTTCACCTATCTTCCCTTCAGTGTCACTTACACTGGAGTATGAATGCGTATGAATGTTCAATGGTAGTTAGAGGGGCTGTAGGCACAAAATGGCTACCACGCTTCTGTCAGTCTGCCCCAGGGCAACTGTGACTACATATGTAGTTTACCACCACCAGAGGGAGAATGTGAGAGTGAATGAATAATAGGTCACAAATGTAAAGTGCTTTGAGTGGCCAAAAAAGTGCTATATAAATCCAATCCATTATAAGTGGCAGTGTGGCCAGTTAGTCCCTATTTGGACACATGCTTGAAGCTTGAAATTTTTTGCTTAATAGGCCATAATACCTGTGTAAGTGAGTGAAATAAAAACAGGATATCAGAAAAATATGTACATATAGTGAAATAATACAGAAAAAGGAAATTTGTAGGTTCCACACATACAGACACAAAAATGGGAGAGTGCAGAAACTTCACAATATCTCAAGGATTCAAGGATTTTTATTGTCATACCAGGTCACTTCCTACGTACGAAACTTGTACTCGGGTCCAGGATTGAGCCATAAATTATAATAGAAATAATGATGTTTGCATAAATACAGTGCGTGATTTATATTTTTAGGTTGTAATATTCTATTTTTGTGATCAGAGTCTCCCAAATCCCTGTAAATCTCTCACTATGCACCTTTAAAAGCTGAATTTGCTGGAAGGGTCAAATAAAGACCAAGGACAAGCACTTTAAAGTTTGGAGCAGATCCATTAAAAGTGGAAAGAGAAATGTTTTTCACCTTCTTAAACACTGGAGCATCCTCGACAAATTTAATAGAATACTATCAGTTCAATTAAAATAAAAATCACCGTCTGTTCAAGCTTCATGCTGGGTACTGCATATACAAGATCAATACTAATATTCTTTTGTGTTTCATCTCCCCTTTAATACCACATGTGTAAAACTCCCGACCACCAGCTGCAGGGCTGTGTGCACATTTTGTCATCATGCGTTCTTGTCACAACTGCAGTGCATTATGGAATATTTATTCAGGAAAATTGTCCAGAGATTACATACATTAATATTTACCCTTGTATAGCATGCAAATCATATATTAAATGTTTCACACATGTAAAAAGAAATTTGCATACTGTGTTAGGCTACTAATCAACACCACATGAGTGACCAGAACAAATTCCTTTGTTACCATGGTAACAGTAAGTCATATTAGGCAGTAGCACCAAGTGACAAAAAGGGGGAAAATGTAAATCATGCTTTGTGTTTTCATTGGGGTCTAATATGAAGCAGCTGAGGGCTGTACCTTAAGCCTATAACTTAAAGGGGACATATCATGCCCATTTTCCACAAGTGAACACAGTTCCCTGGTGTCTCAATGACCTGTGATCTGTGACATGCTTTGGTCAAAATACCAAACTGATGAAGAGATAAAGCAGCCTCTTCAACCTGGAGAAACAGGCCTTTTCAAAACACCTGGTTTTAGTGCCACTTGCTTTAATGTAAATGAGCCACAGCTGACTCCGCCTCTTTTTTCCACATTCTACTGAGAGGGAGAGGAGAAAGTAATGGAACTTGAAAAAGTTAACGCAGAGAAAAATAAATAAATAAATAAAAGTAGCTTCAGAGAATCAAAGTGGGCCGAGTGCTGATTTTTACAACCCCAGTGCCTTTGGGTCCTGGTCTGTTAATGGTGCACATTCAGGTCCAGTTCATCTGACCTGGGCTGGCCAGATGAGCCATGGCGGTGCCACCCACGGACCAGCCTGTCCTATTAACCCAGATCAGACCAACCACAGAGCCAGACACACACTGGGGCTACTGATAGAGAGAAATGGCAGATCTGCAAGCAGAGGTCGCTGTGACCAGTAGGTGGAGGTACCTGAGCTGGTGGGGTGGGATGAGGTGAGGTATTTAAATGAATCTATGCATGTGACGTACGATGCATAGAAAATGGA
Source organism: Siphamia tubifer (assembly GCA_020466265.1). NCBI lineage: Eukaryota > Metazoa > Chordata > Actinopteri > Kurtiformes > Apogonidae > Siphamia > Siphamia tubifer. The sequence goes on along the minus strand of CM035795.1, from coordinate 24,488,808 downwards.
GCATGTTCCTCCTCCTCCAATAAGAAATGGATCAGTAGAAAAGAAGAGTGGATTTTTCTTTCTTTCATAATTTAAGGGTCTCCTCACACACAGACAACACATATTTGTGTTGTAAAGAGATTAAACAGTGCATTTTGAATGATATGTTCCCTTTAAACTATGCAGTAATAGCAAACAGTATTAAACTCACAAAATGCATACATAGAGTTTATGTTACAGTGCAAAAAAACCCCATCAAATTTAGGGCAGGCTTAATCAATCAATTATTGTCATTTGTCCAGGTGGAGGGATTAAGTCACATTGTCACAATCATTTCATGATTGAACCATTTTATTCCTACTTTATGACCAATACTGTACATACACACACACACACACACACACACACACACACTAGATGCTCTTGTGTCTGTAATTGAACAAAGGCTTTCAGAGGCTGAAGGCTGTCTTGTTTTTTACTATTGGTAATTATACTTATGTATACTGTGTCTATTGTGGAATTACACTTAAAAAGAGAGTTTGTTTCATTGCATTATAAATACAATGATTGTTTATATTGTAAACAACCTGTCTGCTCAATAAAATAAACTGCTCTGAAGCTCTTTTTCTATTTTTAATTTTTTTTCTGAAGTAGTACTTATGTGCTCCCAGGGCTTTAGTAGGGAGCAGTAGTGAGCGCTATTAGTGCTATCTAGATGTCTTTTTGTGAGACGTATGTAAATCTCATTTGAACTGGGGGCATATCAGGTGGTGTGCAGAAATTAAACATCTTGAACTTGGCCTTCTTTGAATGGGACACTGCGAGACAAAAATCAAATCTTTGCCTGCTCTCATCTTCTTTCTAATACAGGCACTGAAGTTATGGCCCCTCAGAAAAAATGCAAATGAGACTGCACAGGCTCATATAATCTGATAAACATCCTCTATTGAATACCAAGTGCCGAAACGCAATTTCTGCAGGAAATTATCGCACTGATGAGCAGGAGATATGTTGTTATAAATGGAAGTATAAAAGCCCATGAGGGATCTGCAGTCACAGTCTTATTGTTTTTGAAATATCTGTTCGTTGTAGCATATTCGCCTGTTGTGGAGTTACTATTTTACCCCCTAATTAGCCAAATATTCTGACCCAGATATGATCAACTGGATTTGGAAACAGAAGATGATAGGTTTGCAGGCAGCATGTCTCTGAGGGCTATCTTATCTGTGAAAGCAGAATCCCAAAAGAGGCGACCCACAATCAGCTCCCTCCCCTCCCCTGACGGATCATAACCAAACTGTGCTTTCTGTTGAAATCCAACCACCAAAGTCCTTGAAAGCACAGCAGAAACCCGGGATTAAAAAATAAATAAATAAATAAATAAGCCTAAAATTAGCATTAACAAATCTCACTTAATACAGTGAGATACAATGAGAAAAGTTCACGTAAAGGTTGAGTGAATATGATTTAAGGATATGCAACTTCAAATACGGAATTCAATATTAGTAATAATGTTTTCATTAGTGCATAATCACTTGAAAACCCACATTAGAATGAGCTGTTAATATCTACAGAAGGATTGGTGATTTCTCAGAATCCCTTCCCTTTACATTCTATTTTATGGTAGATGTTATGTGCTCATACATGTATATAAGGAAATATTTTAATTAGTACTGTCAAATGAGAAATGTTTTTCATCAGATTAATCACAGGGTTGATTTGAATTCATTTTTAAACACAAAGTTTTTTGAATTAATTCAGCATTTAAATTTTTCATGAGCAACCAGACGCAAGAAAAAAGGGAATATTTATGCATGTAGCATTTTCATTGCAAAACTAGGCAACATATTAGCTGAAGTGCTAGCAGAATCACTGACATTAATGTAATATTTTAAGATGGAAGTGTTTTGATGAAAAGAAAACTGTCTGTCTTGGGTGTGTGTGTGTGTGTGTGTATGGGGGGGGTTGTAGTCAAATGTCATGCAGTTAAGCATCTTCCATCTTTGTGTATGTAGAACGTTAACTACTTGGACAAGCAGCCTGAAATGCATTGGCAAAGACATTCAGTCATTCTGTGCTGCAGATAGTGCATCACATTTTTTTTTATCAGATATATCATGATGAAGGATTGATCTGTGTTAATGCATTAATTTTAACAACCCTAATGTTCATTTAGCAATACAATGCATAATACAATAAAATAATAAGAACAACAATAAAACAATGGTAATACAGTAATAGCCCTTCCCAGTTATTGCTTGTATCCCTTTAGAAGTCTCTGTCAGGTTTGGTGACATAAGTTACATCTGCGGTCTTTTTCCACTTGTGTGTTTTTACCTGAGAGCTACACTGACCTCTCAGACACAGTGGACAAGATGAAGTATTGGCTCCGCTCACTGCGAATCTTCCCACAGGGTGGTGTCAAAGTAAGGATATTAGTCATCTGGGCTTTGGAACATAACCCTTTCAGAACAATCAGAGAATAATGTTTTATTTCTGCTTTACAGCGTTTTTCTTGCTAACATTGTTTTGGTCTCAGGCAGTGAGGAGAGAAAAGGTTGAATAGATGGTTAAATGTAACAAAGGACGTATGTTATATAATACACATTTACTATAATAGATTATTAATGAAGTGCTTTATTTGAAGGATTTACATATATACTGCATGTATCTTTTGAACCACTTTATCCTCAAGAGGGTTGCAGTGGTACTGGAGAACTTATCCCAGTTAACTATGGGTGAAGGTGAGGTACACCATGGACTAACAACCAACCACTCTGACATTCACACCTATGGGAAATTTAGATTAACCTATTAGAGGTTAATTTGTTAGTACCCTCCTAGCAGGACTTGGCTCAGGAAGTAGAGTAGGTCACCCAATAGCTGAAGGGTTGGCAGTCTGATTCTGTCCATTGTGTCCTTGGGCAAAACACTTCATCCTCCTTGTGTCTGGTTCTACTCACACTGGTGTAGGAATGTTTGGTGGTGGTTGAAGGGGCTGTTTGGTGTTAATTGGCAGCCACACTTCTGTCAGCTTGCCCCAGGGCAGCTGTGGCTACAAATGTATTTTACCATCACCAGGTTTTGGATGTTTTGGATGGCTTGGTTTAGTTGTATAGCACGATTCACACACAGTACAATTCAAAAATAGAAAAAGAGACAAGTTAAAACACAATCAATAAAACATACATATTAATCAGTTAAAATAAAGTATAAGAGAATAGTGCAGGTAGAAGCCTTTCAGGTATCTGCATGGTTGAACAGAGACATTTTCAGCCTGGATTTAAACATTTTCAGAGTAGAGGTCTGACTGACATCATCAGGAAGACTGAGTTTATCTGCATAGAATTGAAATTCAGCTTCACCCTGTGTAAGGCCTGTTTGTGAGGTTCTTAGGGTCCATGACGGTTCATATGGGACCAACTGAAAGCCATTATTATAATAGTACCCAGAAGGAACTCATGCAAACATGGAGAGAACAGGCAAACTCCACATAGAACCGTCCCTGACGACAGAATCTACCCCAGGATCTTCTTGCTGTGAGACATAAGTGCTATACTCTTGTGCCAGTAAAGTGGCAGCACGTCTGAGTGGCTCCCTGTTTTCAATAATTTCCCTATGGGGATGAATAAAGTATCTTCTATTCTCTATTCTATCCACTGCACCACATATTTATTTATCTATTTGTTTTCTTCTTATTGTATTGCTAAATTTTTCCTGGTACTTTTTTTATTATACTTGAATGGAGGAACTATAAGACTTGTCCTTGTGTGTTAATTTATGCCAAGATCATAGGTTCACATATTTATAACCACTAACCCTAACCTTCAGTGTGTTGTATTTGGCGCAGCATGAGCATACATATGAAAGCTTATAATACATACAGATAATGTGCCAATTAAAACTGGCATTTATATTTATGCAGTTTCATCATATTATGTTGCAGTAATTTCCCGCTGGGATTAATAAAGTATTCTGAATCTGATATTAGAAGTGTTTGATTTCCGATGATTTATTTTTTATTTTTTAACCAATTTTACCAATATTCATATATTGCACAGGGAACGGTAATTTGTGACAAAAATTTTTTTCACCAAATATATCTCTGTAGAGAGTATCATTAAATATTTTATGTTAATATTAAGACATAGAAACGATAAAAGCAAATAATAATAAAAAAAAAAAAAAGACAGTGTGAATCAGACTGTGACTCAGTGTCAGTTGAAAATGAAGTGCTATTCACCCAGGAAAGGTCACCGTCACTTTCCACCTCCAACGGATTCCTTTTATCACTCACTACAGTCTGAGGCTGTGGCAGCTGCCATCATCATGTTCAGTCTTTCATTCATTCAGGATGTTTTCTAAAGCCTCTGTATAATCTCTACTGTCATCAGTTATTCAGTTTCAGATCAACATATAGTTATTATTTCTGATTACAGCTGCAGGATCTGAAATCCATGCAGTAAAAACACCAGGGTGTAATAATACATACCACCCATCTGCAGCTCGCAAAAGACTAAATGTAAATAAACATCAGGTGACATAGTTGTATGTTGTTGAAGTGAAATGACTTTTCCACTTTTAATTGTAGTAAAGTCACATCTAAACTAACTCATTCAACCTCTGATTAAGTTTGATCAGACTGATAATTAAAACTGTCAATCATATTTGTAACACCCCCCACACCCACACACACACACACACACACACACACGTCTAAAAATGTCTGTGATTAGACAAGGTCTGAAAACAGGCAAGAAGCAGATGCAGATGTCTCATTGCCCTTTGAGATCACTTGGATTACAATATCCTGCAAGTGAATTATGGATTTTTTTTGTCTAGTGATGACAAAAAAATGATAGAGTACTGCTACTTTACATGCCGATGAACTGATATTCCAATAGACAAATGTCGTTTTATGCACTTAAGAATAAATAAAGGTGACCACTAGTGACATTTATATTATGGAGACCGTGATAGTTATTAAGCCATTAAATGACATGTTCAACTGTGATATTGCATTGACAGTACAGTATATGCCAGTCTGATATTCTATTATTTTAATCTTGTTTTGTGCAGTTTACCCCCCCCCCCCCCAAACAAAAAGGACAACATTCTACTGTTAAATTATTCCAGATATAATTTGTGTTGCTCTCACCTAATATGTTTAACTCATATATATCCAGTGTTACTTTGGTATTTGTTCCCAAACTCTCTATTTAATCATTCTTAACTGATTTACAACCATTTATTATAATATTATCCTCTGTATTTACATTTTTCCTGTAAGTCATGTATTTTCCTGTATCTAATTTCCTATGTTTAATTTAAATGTTCATGAAAACTCACAGTAAATTCAAGGGTTATTATAACAAAACAGAGAAAACTGAAGAAAAAAAATACTTCAACAAAAGTATCAGTAACTGAGCATAAAATAAGTATCTCTATCCACTGTCATTCATTAAACTCCATAGGTTTTACTAGTGAATCAATGTCAAAGAAGACAACAGTGTTTCCATGTCCACTACAGAGCCTCTGAATATCCCAATGTGTCATATCTGATGACCATGAAAAAATGGCAAACTACATTTTATACCAATTATTTTTATTCATTGATAAAATGAGTGAATTAATAGGTATTATATATTTAGATCAGTAGATGCCTTTGGTTGTCAGTTGATGTGTGGGTCTTTACAAGTTAAATGTGGTTCAGAATTTTTCTCCATTTAACTTTAAAACCCAGAGCAGACAAACCAAATGCTCACTTTAATGAGGGTCTAGATCAGCGGTGTCATGTATACAGCCTATGGGCAAAAACCACCCCTACACCAAGGAGTCCAAAGTTCAGCCAGTGAAATGAGTTTGTGAAATACAGAAATTACCCTGAAGATAATAATGCTCAAAGGTGTTAGTCATTTTAATTCAGGCGCCACATACAGAACAACGTGAGCCAGTACTATGAACAATGACAACTTGACAATGTGGCAATTTTAATAATATTCTGCCTGTTGCTAAATGTTTTGTATCTTAGATCTACTGTGCTCTGTGAATGTAATTCATATTTTAAAACAAATATTCAGAGAATGCCTAATTTCACCCCTATTTTGTGCCAATCTCAAGTTTCTATGACAACCTGTTTTTGAATCAGAGCCAATAATGTGATTTTGACTTTTCTACTCAATGCGACCTTGACATTTGACCATTTGCAATATTGATAATTCCATTATATGAATATATGCGTCAGTGTGTCTAATATTATGATCATATATCCAGTATTGATTAAGTTACAATGTGATATGTCTATGCTTGACACACACAAACAATGTTACAGAAGTAAATTTTGCAACATGTCACCTTTGACCTCCAAAGATCTCAAAAACTATTGGCCGTAGGTGATAACATCACTGGTAAGAATTGTAGAAATCTTCATTCCGCATTGTTTGGTACCAATCTGAATGTTCTGTGACCCTCCGTTCTAGAGTTATAACCGATGTGACATTGACCTTTGACCTTTACTCAAATGGATCATTACATCTGATGCACATTTGCTATATGTATATGCCCATGTAATTCCATGGTGATGTCAAGTATTTATTGAGTTATAGCATGATATATCTCTGTGGGGACACAGACAGACCCACAGACAGACAGACACACAGACAGACAGACACACAGACAGAGTGATTACAATCATCATTGGTTGGGTGAGGTTGGTTGGGTTATTTTTGCGAGCTAAGCACCCATGGACCAGAAGTAGAAGGGTGTGACTTCTTAGTGATTGTTCTTCTTCTATGGTTTCAACTGGAAGTACACCAACACGAAAGTATGTGTAGCACCACCTAGTGTCTGGCAGTGGAACAATAATTATTTCATTGTCTTGCTGTGCATGTAAACTGAGGTTTCTCAGTACTCAGTAAATACTGAGTTTGATTATTGCCAATAGTTTGACTTAGATGTGCATGTAAACATACTGACTATTGGTTATTTTTCGGTACTAGTCCAGCCCACTTTAGATCAAACTGGGTTGTATGTAAACCCTGAACTTCCCAGTTTGACAGCCCTGGTCCAGATGTTGGATGAGCTCCATCATGACACAGAAGATAATATAAAGGATTTCTCTTATGCTGCTTTTCAAATTTCATACATCAGCATTTGCACCTGGATAAGCTCTCAGTCTTTCTTTATCTTCATGTTTCACCTTGAAAGTGATGATGAGGGTTTATTCTTGTCATATCGATCGGGTTGGAGATGCAGATCACATTTTGAAAGAGTGGCTGTTGGATAAGGACTGCTGACCTGAGAAGTGTGACTGTCGGCTGACATTGGCTGTGTGGACGGTAGTTGAACTCATTAGACTAATGAATGTTGGGGAGAGAGAGGGGGGGGGGGGGGGGTGCAGTGAATGATGCTTTGGGAGAAGAAGAGAGGGCGAGGCAGACTGACCCCTCTCAAGAGTGAGGAAAGTGAAATATGAGAGGTCCAGGTTGACTGTGTCAGCGTTATCTGGAAAGCTGGAGTGTTGGGCCTGAAGGTACATGTGTATATAATTATTACCACGGTGTGAGGACACTTGAAAATACTTGCCATTTCAGAATAGACATTTGTGTACACTTTGTTTTCCATCCACATTTACTAAATCCCTTGAATGTTGTTTGTTCTAGCATTAATACCAGGGGGCATTCAGAGATGAAAAAGATCTTGTTGGCATGTCTAATGCACTAGATGAAATAAGAAAGTAAAAAAAAAAAAAAACAGCAATAAATCAAAGAAAGACATCTACATCTCTCTATTTTTTAATAAACAATTGTTTTATTCTGAATGCTTTGCTGCCAGAGCTCCTTCCATTAAATCTCAAACTGAAGCAGAACAAATGTGAACTAAATTGGGTAGCAGAAAAAAAAAATACAATGATTTATCATTTTATTTTATTTCTGCTTGAAAGGTCAATAGCCTTAGCTCTGTATGTACAAAATGTTTTCTTCAAATAGGGGAATAGAAAACTCTTCGCACTAAGAAAAAAAAAGTATATTTCATGATATGGATCTTAATACGTTTGTGCATAAATACTGCAATATTCATGATATGTTACAGGTTTTTCATAAATGTGGGGGGTGGGGGGGTTGAGTTATGTTTTAGGTTTTGGACTGCAGAAGGAAACAGAATGCAGAATAGAGAGAGAGAGAAAAAAAAAGATGTAACGGAGTGTTTTGGAGAAGCTAATAACATTTTTCAGAAACTTTACAAATACCAAAGGGCAAAGTGAAACCAACGCTAAACTTACAGTAGTGTTTTGGTTTTTTTTAACAATGAATTAGATGAACGCAGACTCTCCATTATAAAACCAAGTTATGTTCAGAAAACAGACAAAGGTAAGGTGCTCTTCTTTGGCTCATTCAGTGAGTTTTAATTTTGGAGAAATCATACTTGTAGTACTCGATGATACAAAGGTTATCACCCTGGTCTTTTGTTCTATGAATGACATACGGTGGTATTAAACTGTTAGCTCATGTTAGATATGTGCCAATTTAACTGCTTATTATTTGGATTATGTTCTGTTTTCTGAATATTGATTTTGTTCTGGTTCTGTGAATACATGGAACCTGTATACGTCTATAAGTGTTGCATAGTATTACCACAATAATACCACTAGGTCAAATAGAAGCTCCACCTCTTTTGTCCAAATATGGTCATTTCTAAAACCAGGAAGCTACTGTATCCTTCACAAACACACTAGCTTCAAAATGGTTGCTCAAAAACTAATGAGTGTCATCATAGATCCATTTATCTATGATCAAAATCCAATGGTGAAAAACACACATATCAATTACATTAGAATTAGTTATAGAGTTAAATATTCAAATTAAGTGTATCAATAAACCCACCCTAGGTTAAGGGTGATTATTATTGATTATTACATGCATCTAATATTTAACCTGTACATTAGTGTGCTCATAAACATAATGCACACTGATATGCAGGCACTTTGTTCCTTTGAACAAAGGGTTCTGTGAGGTTTATAGCCTGTCCTGCCAAAAGTCTGCATGGAAAATTACTTCCACAGGGGGGAAATGACAGTGAATTTCCTACTGAAAAGGCAAACACTGCTGGGGTGAAATGCAGCAGAGACCGAAGGAGAAATGAGGGTCAATGAAAACATCCCATGGGCTGAGTTTTATTTTTTTTTTCTTTTCTGTTTCAGCTTCAAAACGACACTTCTGCAGTAATTTCACTGAAAGAACTGATCATGAAAATTACCCTCATCTCTGCCTGTTTTTGTTTTTGCTTTTTTTTTTTCCAAATGTGAAAAGACCTACTTTTTGATGTAATGATAAGGCACCCAGTTCAGCAGAAGACCTGAGATTTCTAGAATTTCTACAGCTGTCAGAGTAAAACAACACTGTTGTGCAAGTGTCACCTTATCATTATTTGCCATTAAAGGCTTCCTTTTTGGTTTTTTACTAGGCATGAGGTTGTTGAATTGAATGTGGCATATCCCAAATATATGGCTGATTTTCAGGTTCGAATAACTTGGATTAAGTTTAAAAAAAAAAAAAGTGGTTCAGTTGCTATTTCCTTGATTATATCTTGTTTTTTTTTTTGTTTTTTTTTAATAAAACCAGTCTCTGGTATCTTTCACTGACTTCATCAAGGGCTACCAAATATTAAATTCAAGGAATACATATTTGTGCAACTGAAACACTAGTCACTTTTCCATCAACCCTCAAACTGTGCAAATAATAATAATAGTAATAATAATAATAATAAGATGAAGAATGGGTTATTTTTTTATATAATCCTTTTCTATGAACGAATACTGAAAGCTAGGGTTGGGTAGCAAAACGGTTTAATTTGATACTGATACCAAATCAGTATTTTCAAAATGGTGAAATCAATTCCGAAACAGTATGTAAAAATACACTTGAAAAAAAAAAAAAAAAAAGAATTACAACCAGAGACCTGCGCAATTGAACCATAACATCAAAATTCAACTTACTTACCTAACTAGTCTGCCGAATAAACACAAACTGTGAGACCACATCCTCTGCTAGAAGTTATTAACCTATTATTGTAATTATTATATTTATTAATATAATAATAATAATAATAATAATAATAATAATAATAATAATAATAATAATAATAATAATAATAATAATAATAATAATAATAATAATAATAATAATAATAATAATAATAATAATAAGATAGCGCCACATGTCATGTCAGTAGTTGAAGAATTCACATGTACCAGTTACTTAACAATATTTATAATCAGCATTAAAATGACTCACACTGTCACTGTCATGGTCCAGTATCTCCACTGAAGCTTAATGGCTTGAGTGTGTCATTTAAACACTAGGTATTTTTCCATTTCTGGTGTGCTATTAGCACAGTGCTAGGCTACTTAGTTTAAAACAGAAGCTATGATGAGCTAAGCAGCAGCTGGTGCAGCTTCTGCTTTAAGTTAAATGCCGTGTGTCACTATGTGCTTCATTAAATTAGATGTATTTCCATGTCCAAACACTTGTTGCATATGGAAGAATCTGGACAATCTGAACAGTAACCGCAAGTTCGACCTTTTCGCCTTTGACGTGCGCGCTGCCATTAACAGTGGACAGAGGGCTTGATTAAACAATAGCTGTATATATGTGTGGTACCAAAATACGGTACGGGACTTTATGTTAGATGTCAGTCTGGTTACTACTGTTAATGTCTGTCCAGCATTTACACAAGCATACAATAGGCTTACATTAGTGAATGGGCTTCCATGAAATGTATTAGTTTTTAACCCTCTGTCTGTCTATGAAAGTGTAGCATCTAATTATAGCTGCTGGTAACATCCAAATAAACAATTCACAGAAGTAGATAATTTCAGAAAATATCTGGGAAAAATATAAATACCCATTTACAAGAAAGCAGTAGCACAAATGACTTGAATATCCTGGATTCAGTTTATTAACAAAGCTGATTGTCTTTAGCCTTATCCTCTACAGTAGATCTTATAAAATGTTGTTCTGCTGTATTTCCTTTATCACCACAGGCCTTTACCAAGCAGTATTATCAGCACTCCTCTCACACACAGATTTTTATTGCTGAACATGTATGGTACATTTGACTTTATTGCACTATTTTCCATGAGGATACTGGAACGCTTTACTTGCGCTGTAATAGCTTGGTACAATATAGAAAGTATATAGTTTTGTGGTGGAAAAAATCATAAAAATGAATTACAAACATAAAAGTGTTACACACTGATACCACCTTTCATTTTATAGTACGATTCCTTTATTTTTCCTCTGTTTCCCTGTGTCACTATGAAATGGTAAGGGAAGAAACAACCTTAATAAACCCTGAAAATTTTAACCTTTGCGTATGTGTAGCTCACTGAACATCTACAAATATTCACATCTTCCTAGGAAATCATCCACTGCTCCAATGAACAAATCTTTCTGCATAGTAAAGCATACAAAATCTTTACTGACATTGTTCGACATTGTACATTGGTCACTTGAGAAATAAAGCTGCTGGAGCGGGCGGAAAAGCCACTAAATCTACCAATAAATTACTAAAGTCGCAGCAGAAGAGCAGAAAAACTGGAAAATGTAGCACAGTTTCAACAACTTATCATAAAACATGTTAAAACAAGAAAATAATTTACTTCCACAAGAATAAGACGCTGATTTCCACAATACATATGGTCTGTATGCAGTGTTAGGAGTAACACATTACAAAAGTAATGCATTACAGGAACTGTTTACAGACATTACTAATCAATTCTCTGTAATGTTATATTATTTATTATATGTTCAATAACACTTTCAATACAACACGCTTTTCACCCATAATTGAATTGGTCAAATGAAACGATACAATGAGGAAGACTGTGTGATGTTAGGGCATAAAAAATGTGTCTGTAAACTTATATTTCCTGTTCTATGCCCATTAAAAAAGCTAGTTTACATTATCCCTGTGACTAGTAATGACAAAGTAAACATTGTTGACCGTAATATTACTTACTGAGCTATCCATCCACATGTACTTAAACTCTCCTATTTCTTGTATGAAGGGGTGGGGGTGGGGGGGGGTGGTTATGATGTGAGTTTGTATGTAACTCAAAAGTAATACAGGAGCCATGTAACACATTGCAGTTTTGAAACAGTAGTTAATGGATGACTTTTAAATAACAGTAACAATAAACCTGTCATGTTTTACAGTTTGGAAGTAAGTAGTTGCTTTTCCATTGGACAATGTGGAAAACTTATATATTCTGTAAATGTCACAAATGTTTATTTCTTATTGTAAGATGACACAAGAAATCTTTCCAAATGTAAATATCATGTCGTTTCACAGATATAATCATTATTATGATTATTATTATGAATCTGATTATGATTATTATTATTATTATTATTATTATTATATTTCCTCTCCATCTTATACTACATTAAAAAATAATGTGGGTTCCTGGTGTGTCCACACATACTGCATCCATATTTATTTTAAAGCTCTTCTTCTTTGCTTCTTGTAACATCTGTCATCATCCATTTTTTAAAATATTATTCACCTGACAGTAGTTCGGGAAAGAAAGGCATTTCTATTGCACTTTTGCAAAACATACCATTTTCGCTACACACATAAAACAATCTCTTGTCATATCAAAAACAAAAACGTTTTTCACATTAGGTAAATTTTAATGTGCAAGGTATATTTGTGATATTTGAGGGTTAATGGAAAAGGAACTAGTGATTATATGTTACTTGTGCTAAAAAGAATTACAAACCACTCACACTACTGACTATTCTGTCTTGATAGATATTGCTTAAATATTGTATTAACCCTTTAACTCCTGAGACTTTAACAGTTCCAGTCAAAAATGTATAAAATAAGTAACAAAATGGACAATAACAGCCAAAAATGTATAATAAACCAACAAAATGGTAAATAACATTTACAAAATAAGACACAAATGGCACAAACGTGAAGAAAAATAATAAAATGCAATATTAAATGTAGAAATATAAAACAAAATAAGGAAAAAAATTAACAAAAACTAATAAATATTTACAAAATAATAACTTCACTTAGTTAAAATAAACTAAAATGATGTTTAAATAACAAAATAAATAAATAAACAAACGTATGAATAATATTGTAATTTGGTTCCTGTAGATTTAGTTTTGTTTAGTTTAGGTTATTTTTTCTCTAAATTAGTTGCCTTTTGACACCTGTTTATTTCCATATATCAGATTGATGAACAAAACTCAGTAAAATCACAGTAAAAAAAAAAAAGTATTTTTTTTCTGAATATTGAAACTAAACCATCCTTTCAGAACACGTCATTGCTGACGCATCAGGGGTTAAGTGGTTAAATTCAGACCAATTTTATGATCCAACTACCTCTTCCAGTACAATAGAGACACTGAAGTAAAGTCATTGCACACTAGAGAGTTGATATATGTGATCTGGCCTTGGAGGGCTTCAGGAGGCCTTAAGGAGGTGGTCAGGGAGAAGGATGTTTGGACAGCGGCGCTCAGTCTGCTGCCAAAATGACCTGCAATCAAATGAGCTGTAAAAGATGCCCAGACGAATAGGTGGGATTACCTTGCCCTGCAGCTATGTACCCTCAAATAGGTACTTCAGGTGACTGTACAAGCGTTGACACTTTTCACTCTCAAGGTGGGCTTGTACTTAGGACTTGATCAGTGGCAAACAAAGAAGCTGAGAAATCAATGCAACAATAACACTTGCTTCACTCCTTGGCCAAATCAATGTTTGTCTGAGATGTTGTTTTTTTTTTTTTTCTTACCACAATTTATTGAAGCAATTCACCTCACTACCATGGAAGAAATGTGGTTTATCCTACAGTTCCATTTCTCACAGAGTACACCCTGGAAGGCTTTCCTTAATACTGCACCCATCTCTACTTTTAAGTCTATAACACTTGGTGCTCCTCACTCATGGTGACATTTAATCTTCATATTTTTTTTTTAGCTATCATATATAAAGAATGAGGTTAGATCCCTCAGTAGAGTGACTTCTTCACTGTATACATGGTGATCAATATTTTTGACAGCTTGAATTAGTGCACATGTCATTGAACCCCCCTCAACTTATATGCTAAAAACTGAACTACTGTCAGGAGCATTGTTGTGTGTTGTCGCATCTTTTTTTGTTTTTGCTGTTGATTTCTCATTTCTTGCACCAGTGTGTCCTATTGGAAAGTCACAAAAAATGCTGTTAACAGCTGTGTCGTATAAATAAATAAAAGCCAAGCACAGCTGCATGTTGATTTGTTTTCCTGGACCAGACAGTACTTACTGCTGTCTGTCCATTAATGAAGACTAGCACGAACACAAAGCTATGTGGATTTAGCCTCAGTGACATAACTACATTGGATATTGTTAGCGTGTTCTTTTGTTGGAAGTTCGAGCATCTAACTACGTCATCCTAAAGATTACGATGATTGGTTATAGTACTGTTCTATCACATACAGAGGGGTTCGAAAGACAACCTTTTAGCCCCGCCTCCCCTACCTATGAAGCACCGCTAGACCTGTACATGTAATGAATAGGGATACTGTGGCCAGGCTAGACATAGCTACTTTCTTAGTGAAAATATTCTAGTCATGATAAGTTTAGGATCAAAGACTTGTATCAGAGCACTTTTTATTGGATAAAAACACTGGTCAAAACAGGAATTAAAAGCTATGTTTTAGAAAGCAAATAGGTAAAGATCCTTGAGCATATTTGCTACAGTGATAACTAATTTTCACCTGAAACACGTAACTGATGCACTGAGTAATTATGAATTTTGGGAGAAAAAACATTAGTGTGATACAGAGCATAAATATTAGACAATGCAAAGAATTGCAGGACTAATTATGTTTGTGAAAGACAAGTTCAGCATGACATCATTTTCACACATGGACTGAACACCACTGATTGTACCTTTAAACCTATTGACAATATTTGAGATGGGCATTTCATCAATACCAGAACTTGGTAAAAATTAATGAAAGTACTGAACTATGGATATATTAAAAAACAAAAAATAAACATTGTACAAGTGTTGTGCGGCATAGAGGAAACTAACCCAAAGCAAAAGGCAGTGCCAAAAAATGTTGTATATAACACTATTTTTACATGTTAATTCCTTTTCCCAATTACAATAGAAGAAAGGTGACCAGACAAAAGGGAAAAAATATGAACAAAGAAAAATAATTTAAAAGACAGAACAAGATCAATGAAACATAAAAGACATGTTACTTTTATAGAACTGAACTGGACATCATTGTAGTAAAGCTGATTTTCTCCACATTGGTTTAAAACTGGAAGAATCATCAAATGTAGGTGGAATGGTGAAACTGTGGATCATTTTGTTGCAATGGCACCTTTCAGGTAGTGGGGTTTATTAGGAAACAGTTGAATATTCTTCCTTCAAAGCTAGTGTGTGTTGGGTGCAGCAAAGTGAGAAAGTAAAATGATCTGAGTGAATTTAACCCCTGACATGTCTGTGGTAAGGATTAAATTTATTATGTATTTTAAATATTCATAAAAAGTCAATCATTTGCGCACAAAAAAAAGTTTTAAAAAGTGCTGATAAAATAGACCTCATTCTTTCCATAAACATCTGAGTATTCTCAGAGCATCCACCCACAGGCTGTGGAATGAGGGACAAACAAAACAAAATAGATGATTTGTGGTATTTTACTGGTTGAGATTTAATTTTATTTTACTGTGTTTTGACTATGAAAGTTTTCAGGAGTTCAAGAAGAAGTCTCAGGGATTAAAGGGACCAAACTGAAACAGCCAAAGGACAAAGTCAGGTCTTGTTGAGTTTTTCTGGACTGTAACACTTATATTATATTGGACACTTTTTTTGTTTTTGTTTTTGTCTTGTTTGCCATTGCTGTTGTCTTTTGCTGCTCTTAGCTATGAAATCTTATTTTATTTCTCTAAAATTAGAGTCTGGTTTCAAGAAGTTTTATATGTAAAGTGTCGTGAGATAACTATGATTTTCGAAAAATTTATTTGATTTAGTTTATCTTATCTTAAAAGGATAGTTCACTATTTTTCACATGAATTTGTATAGAATCAGTGTCTTTACTCTGGTGCACCCACAACCACGTCCTGTGAGTCGAGTTCTGGTCTGGTTTTGGTCAAAGCGAAAGTAGTCCCGAAAGGTTTTCTGGAGTCACAAAATTTAAACGTGTTTCTTCTTAAAACAATATGTGTTTGAATGAGTGATTTATTTGCATAACAAAACTGTCACAGAACAAAAACTCACACCTCGTAATTGCTTGGAGCTACTTTCTCTCAATAGCGATCAATGCATGTTGTCACTGCTAACAGCTGTGCGCCTTAGTAAACTACTTTCATCAGTTGTTCGGTAGTGTTTGTGGCTGCTACGTGCAGGTGCACAGCAGTTAGCAGTGACAACGTGCATTGATCACTATTGAGAGAAAGTAGCTCCAAGCAATTTTTGGTCCGTGGTGGTTTTGTTATGCAAATAAATCACTCAGAGAAAACACAGGTTTTAATTTCATGACCCCAGTAAACCTGCCGGGACTACTTTCACTTTGACCAAAACTAGACCAGACTCACAGGACATTGCCAGGGTTAAGTCATTGTGGGTGCACCAGAGTAAAGATGGTGATTCTGTACAAATTCAGGCTAAAATATTGAACTATCTCTTGAATCAAAAAGTATAGAAGTTCATAATTCATGGTCTTTTGTTGATAAACTTTATTCAACTGACCGAGGCTGTGGCATTGAACTAGGAAACAGGCAAGAATAAATGTCTGAGTCAACTTACTTAAACATATTCACTTTAAGAGTGAAAGGGGCTTTATATAGCTCCTTATCCTCCAGTTAATGAAAGTGAAGTGCAAACATCTCTGTGTACATTTTGGCCTTTTGGGAGATGCTCCAGATTAAGAGTGTCAATAAACAACTGACATCAAACTGCTACACCTTTTAAATAGTGTATCATTGATCGGTGGATAAAACCTTATCCAAAGAAAAGAAATGTGTAATCGTGTGCATTTTTGAAGTCTCCCTCTGCATTATGGAGGTAAAAAAAAAAAAAAACTGGGATGGATATCAGAGAATAACATATTTGAATTCTTGGACCACCTGAGGAAAAGAGGGTGGTTGGAAAATATTAATACCACCTCCCATTCTTCCCTGCTGAGGTACCCTTGATCAAGACATGAAACAGCCTTTTGCTCCAGTGAAGCAGCTGAGAGGCCAACGGTGGATGACGGTGGCTGCACCGGGTTAGCCCCCTGACATGCTGCTGCTGTTATGAGAACATGGAAGCCTGTGAATATGAAGCAGGGGGCTGCAGGAAACACATGATCACATGACTTGGATAAAGGTCATAAAGAAGGTGAACAAAGATTTTATTAATTCATGACTGTGTCACAAGTAAGCGCTGAAGTCATGCTGTTAGTATTTTTCTTCGAGAGGGGTTTATTTTGGGTTTGTGTCAGAATGCTGGAAGTATGTACACACTACTCCTTGTCTAGATTTAATGTTAATACTGGTTCATAAAGAATATGTTCATCTTGACCTGTTATTAATAATGCATAATATTTAATGTACAGTCAGATACATCATTTATTTAAGTGCTGAAACATGAATATCTCCCTCTGAACAATTGATCTGAGCATCAATGAGGAGGATTGAATTACCTATTTAACCTTGCCAACCTTCCCATCAGTAATCAAACAAGGAAGAGAAAAAACACTGAAAGCGTGTACTCGATAACTCTCTGCCAATTTCGCATTGCAAACACACTCACATCTTCACATGTGGTAGCAGGAGTGTCCTTTCTGTTTGTTTATAGTATTTTTGTTTAAATACTCATTAATGTTATCATTTAGATGTAGACTAATTCCAGCATCCTTCAATTTAAATGATGCTTTACAGTGGGTTTTCCAACTGATACAGCCCTCTTTTCTTCTACCTTATTTTCATCTTTGAATTTTATTAGACAGACAAACCCAAAAGACAGACCACAATAATTAGATCATCCAAGTCCAATCTTTAGTAAAATAAGACACAGATTCTAATCAAATTAGGCAAATAGTACAAAATAGGCATACATAAAAATAAAGTTATTAAGATTCAAGTATTTGTTTGATCAACATACACATTGCATTTTCCCTTTTTTTTTTTTTTTTTTTTTTTACATTTATCAGCAGAGAGTCTTAGTGGAAAAAGTCAGTCTTTCCATTTAATAAGTTTTATTCACATCATGTGACCATTACTAATGTTTAGTAATGTTTTCATTGGAGTGGTTTGTTTGTCTTTATGGATGGATTTTGATTACATTTTTTAAAAAAAATCAGAATATGTTGGGAGTGTCACAAGGAACACATTATTAAATATTGGTGGTGATCAAAAAGAGTTCCTGGATTCTGGATCACTTTGAAATTTATTCTCCATTTACCGCAATGTAAAGTTTAAAAGTGATCCAAAATCCAGGATCTCTTCCGGATTACCACCAACATGTAATCATTTGTTCCTTGTGCCACTGCCAATATATCCTGAAAATTGTTATCAAAATCCATTCATAACTTTTTCATTAATGTTACTAAAAGTCAAATGAAAACACTATGTGGAACATGGTAACTTCGACCAATCATATGAAATCTGTGATCTTCTCAAATCACAAATACATCATTATCAGTCATTACCATGTTAAATCACCAATACATGTTAAAAATGGCAAATCTCTGCTGTAATGATGCGAAAATTCAATATGGCGTCAGACTGGAGGTCGTGAGTCGATTTGGCTGAAACTCGATCGCTTTCATCCTTATGTGTGTCTCCTTCTACATGCCAAATTTCAGAACTATCCATTCTTACACGATTCTTACACTGTTTACTTTTGACAAGAGGTGTTATAAAACTGCATACAATGTTTTTCCATACACATTTCCTCCACAGACCTGAGCAACAAGCATTGTTTTTCATATATTGGACCACTCATCTGTACATATTATTACTACAGCTTCTTTTTCCCATATTGCTTTAATGAAGTGTTTCCTTAACTGTGGGATGGGGGGGGGGGGGGGGGGGGGCATGGGATCACTCCTGGTTGTATTTTTATCTTTATTTTCTCAGGTTAGAACATGTAGCAGGTGATACAGCTGGACTCATTTTAATGACAAGTAATACAGTACCTTTATTATCATTGTTGTAGGATAATGACACATTTCATATTTGTATTTGAAAAATATTATTTCAGGAAGTAGTCTGGTTGAGTTTATTTGTATTATTCAAGCAAAAATCTAAGAATCTAATCTAATTTACACAATAAGTTATTAAAGGAAAAGCAAAATGTATTGATATAATATTGATCCAGCTTTTATAATTGCAGCATTGTCACAATGTTGTGTGGTTGTTGAGGGGGGCCCAATAGAAAAAGCCTCAGAACCACTACTTTAATATAAAGGCTCTACAGTTTTTGTAAGGTCTTGATATTTATTTGTTGGTAAAATATCCTTTACATGAATCAAGAAGAATTTAAATCAGACCATAGGAGTAGGATATAGCCTTCTTTTGTGTTGAAAATTCATAAGCATTAGAAAGTCATTTTGAAATAGGCCTAGGTCCTAATATTATTATGCTTTATTACTGCACAAATCCTAAACTGTTCAGGGGCAGTGGAGGATTAGTGTTGGGATTTTGGATGGGAATATATAACGTATGTCCGACAGAGTCCTCCAATCAGGCGCCGGCTCTGCACATAAATCCTTATTTCTCTGCAGAGCGTTTCCGTCAGCTGCATTTATAACGGATCTGAAGTGAGTTGAGCTTTGATCTCCTGATGAAACAAATATGCTGACTGAATTCAATATTTCATGTTTTGTTTGCGAGGCTGTTTATGTGCATGAAAGCCTGAGGTAGGGACAGAAGGCTAAAAACAGTGTTGTGCTGCCAATGTTTGTTTGAAGTCAGGAATTCATTGATTACATCACTGGCTTCAAGGTAGCAGAGGATTTTCCTTTTCCGGCACTTTCTCACAGTGCTCTAAGTGCACTCCAGTAACCATAAATTTCAAGCAAACCTGCCTTGCAAGCAAATCATGGGTGGAAAAAAACCCCAAAAGACCCCCCCACACACACACACACATTCAAATGCAGAGAGTGAATGCCACTTTTGTGCTCTTGTTGCTCCGAGCTGTAATAAAAATAACAAACATTCATTTTAAGTAGATTCGGAATACTGCACATACAATATATTTGTCTTTTAGAAACTTTAATGAAGATCACTATATTTACTGGAGGGAACACTTCAGCTATAAAGTTTAAATAAATAAAGACATGCACTGAATTACCAGGCTAAAACCAACATGTTTTAAGACTCATATGTGATACATGTAAAATGGCTTTAGTATTTTACAGAGACCACAATCTGCCAACTCACAGCACAAAAACATCCGTCCATCCATCCATCCATCCATCCATCCATCCATCCATCCATCCATCCATCCATCCATCCATCCATCCATCCATCCATCCATCCATCCATCCATCCATCCATCCATCCATCCATCCATCCATCCATCCATCCATCCATCCATGTGCAAAGGTGAGGTACATCCTGAACAAGTCACCATTTCATCCAAAAACAGATATTTTGTATTGTTTGGTAGGTCTTCTTAGTTGAGCTGGACTGGTTTACCTCAACCCCCAAACGGGAGACAACAGTATTTTTTTATCTGTCTTTCTGTGTGTTTGTTTGTCAACAACTTTACATACACAAAAAAAACAACAACTACTGGACCAATTCCCGTGACATTTTCTGTAAAAGTGTGAGGTGATCCTAAATAGATCCCATTACATTTTGATGAATAGGTCATAGGTCATAGATGAAGGTCACCAAAAGTGTGTTTTCACAATGCTAAGAGAACAAGGTAAAACATTTGCAAGGGGTGAGTTTTGTTGTGTCTGGCACCACTTACTGAAAATGTTTTGTCTCTCATCTAAAAGACTTCTGCAGTTCGAATAACTGGTGGGGGAAACATGATTCAAAAATCTCCAGGGGGGAGTGGTCTGTGTAGGGGTTAAACCCAATTGAAATGTTAGGAGGGCATGTCCCTGGGGTAGGGTCTTTATTTAAAATTGTGTTACAGCTTTGTGATATGTAGTGTCTTAGACCTCTGTTCAGGGAAGGATTTTTCAATTTCACAAAAATGGTTTCTTTGACTCCTCTCTTAGACTATTTGTCTTCTCTGGCCAATATTGTGACACTACTGTCCTCCAACGAGTGTCCTTTTTTAGACTGCAGAGTCTTGGCCTGAGGTGGAGGCTCTTATATGTTGAGCCATGTGTTACAGGAAGGGGTTATTTGATTTGTCTTGTGTATACATTTCATTTCATTAAAAAAACAAACAAACAAAAAAAACATTATTGCCATATTCTTAAAGAGTCATTTAATGGTTATTTCATTAACATTACTGTGTTCTCTGTTGTTATTGAATACATTGTGTGTTGGTTCTATTTTTAAAAAACATCCTGATTGCTTTGTTTCCAGCTGTTTTTTCACGGTAGAAAAATGACTTGAGGTCGAACAACAGAGTTTACCGGTACTTCCTCATACATGTCCATGACGTGGTGATCAGTCGTCTCTGATTGGCTCAGAATGCATGAAGGAACACTCCTCCCTCCCCTCTCGCTCTCTGAATGTGTTTAACTTTACCCAAGTAGCATCCAGCTAGGTTTCATGCCGTGGCTTGTTTTGAAAACGTGCGGGGAAAAAACAAGGCTTTATTTCCACAGAGAGCACATGACCCAGTTTGCTCCGCCATTTTTTTTTCAAGTTTGTGCAGCAATTTACTGTGGTGACGCCATCTCTTGTAGATGCTAATGCTAATGCTACTTCAGATTCCCTGCAATGGAGGACGGGCTTCACCCCACGTGGATGACGCCAATGTACTTGTCACGTGTAGTGGACAGGCTTTTCTGAGTGGCTTGTTTCTCTGTTGTTTTCTATGAATGGGAAATACAGCCAGTGGAGGTGCACTGCAACACACGCAGCATGTGTTGGTACCTCAGGGTGACTCATCAGAGTCCAAAAGGGGCGTGGAAAAGTGGTTTTCAGTGGAATGACACCTTTAAAACATCTCTTTGTATGGAATGGCAAAAGAATAGAATTGTTTCACCTTAATTTGCTGGAAGTGGAAGAGATTATTCATCCCACTTTGTTTTCTACAGCAACAAAAGCCTAAAGCCCTGGAACAGGACAGGACAGAAAAATAAAATAAAACCCTCAGCTTGTCTCTGCTGACAAATTCAGATGGAAATGTGCTGCATCTGTGGAGGGGGAAGGGGCTGTTACACAGTGAAAAATCGACACTAAAGAGAAATTTCTCTCTGAAAGCAGAGTGATCTATGTTGTATATTTCAGATATGGAAAACAGGCCCGGGGTCACTGAATAGATAATCTAAAATATGCAGCAAATGTGCTGTTGAGAACAGCTTTCAGTCTTTTTCTTTTTTTCTTTCATTTTTTTTTTGTTTACAGCCTCAGTTCCAAAGTGCCAGACATACTGTAGATGATAATATTTTGCTTGGATGGTGATCATTTACCAGCACATAGTGATGAAACCATTGGCTTCTCAAAAACAACATGATCATATCCTTCATCGCTACCATACACCTTTCAACATGTCTGAAGTCTCACACATGAACCTGTAAATGAACAGCAGGAAAATACAGCAGGGTTTGAGTGTGGTTACCAGTAAACACCTATTTGTGAGGTGATGCATAATTCCAGGAAGTATACTGTACGAATCTGAAATGAGATGCAGTTTTCTCTTCATTAATGATGCAGTCGGGGAGAAAAACAGACTGGAAGTTGAGATATTGGGTAACTGGGTAAGGAAACTCAGTGGAAATTTGATTAAAAAAAAAAAAGATCCTCTTACTTGTGTAACCGTTGAACAGCAAATGCTACATTGAACTCAACTTCAAATGTGCTCTATATAACCAGTGTTGAAGTAAATATGTTGTTTAAATATTGGTATCTTACTGCTTCATGATAGCAGATAGCAGCAAGGTTATAATGGCATATAATGGAAAATGACAAAAAGTAAAATTTAAAAAAACATTTTAACTGTAAAAACTATAATTAAAAGAAAAAAAACTTGCACTGTGTTGTGTGCTTATAAAATTAACTGATATATATATATATATATATATATATATATATATATATATATATATATATATATATATATATATATATATATATATATATATATATATATATATATATATATATATACTGTACATAATTGTGGATATTATTCCTTTCATTTTCATCTTTGTCAATTTGGGAATAATAGCATATAGTGTAAACCACTGAAAGCGTAAACAAACTAAAACTTAACTGTAGTGAAAAATCCAAAACTATTATAACCTTGGTTAGCAGTTTAGTTTTCTAGTTAATGAATGGAGCATCTTTTCCTCCAAGCTACAGAATTCTTTCAAATATACAAGACCACCAGGTTATAAAGTACCATCAATGATTCATGAAGTTTGATGTATGAAAACGCAGAAACCTGCAGTTGAACAAAATATAATCATTATGTACAAGACACTAAGGTTAGAAATGTAATATTTCACGTCATCTATTTGCATGGTTTGCTGTATTTGGAGTTTGCAGAAGCATCATTAAGGAACCTGCCTTTTGCCTGTATGCTGTGGTTGAATACAGGATGCAATTTATTGGGTATTTGCACCACAATTTGCTCCTTTAATGGATGAGCCACATTCTCATACCCAACCTATGCTGTATATCACTACATCAACCTGTTTTAATTTATTTCTCTGCTACAGCTATTGTTCTTGTGAGAGATTACATAATTGAGTGAATGAGACAAGCATCATTTCCATAATTTAAACATGAGGACTTTGTTCATACATAAAAATCTTTAAAACCTGTTTTTTTTGTTTGTTTTTTTTTCTGGGTGGACACTTTCCCAAAGACAACAAAAGGATGCTCCTCAGATACATGTTTCATGTAATAAAGAATAAAGGTCACACGAGCTCTATATTAGATTTTGAATGCACTGAGTGATATCACCTTGAGATGCATTTTCTCGGTTGTTAATGATCGACAGAAAATTAGAAAAATGATGGAATTCACTCAAACACAACAAGACTGTCTAGCATAACATAACATAGGCTAACATACAGTAACGTAGCGTAACGTGAGGTAACGTAGCGCGACGCAGCGTAACGCGACGCAGCGTAACATAACTACAGCTGTCAAATGATTAATTGCATTAATTACAGGGTTCCTGTGGATCAATTTAGATTAATCACAATCATTCATTTTTCATCTATTGTATATTGGTCACATTTAATTTTTTATGAGTAAACAGACTCAACAGAGATGGGAGTATATTTGCACTGAACGTGTTTGTCTAAGCTGACCATTGTTAGTGTTATTTGGTTATTTGTTTGTGCCACCTGTGTAAAGTGTTTATACATTTAGGTATTTTTGTTCTTTCTCTGTTTCCATCATATAAATGATCAGGTCTGTTTGTTCTACTAATTTCATTTATTTGCCACAGTAACAACACTGTCCTGGCTTTCACCACATTTTCCAGGCCCTTTGTTTTGTGTTAGTGGCCTACACTGGAAACTCATTATACTCGAATACCTATTAGCTTATTTTCTTTTAGCTGTCAAGTTACTGTCCAGCATTCTGCGACATAACATATATGCACTTTAAAAAAAAAAAAAAGAAAGAAATTGAAATGAGGAATTAGAGGAGATCTCGGGGTTCCTGCGGATCCTTGAAAAGTCTTAAAAGGCATTGAATTCATTGTTCTAAAAATAAGGCATTAATTGGCATTAAAATGTCTTAAATTGAATTTTCAAAAGTCTTAAAAGTTTGACACTTTTTTTATTGTGTCAAGTTAGGCTGTCTATGGGTGCTTTTACACCTACACCATTTGGTTCGCTTTAAGCGGACTAGAGTTGGGAACACCTGCAGTAGAAAATGAGGGCACATCATTCTGCGGGTGTAGTATTCCTTTAACTATGCTTTTTTTGCAAGTGTGTTTATATGGTGTGTGTGTGTGTGTTTATATGGTGTGTGTGTGTGTGTGTTATACATTACAAATTTCAAAGTTATCCTTCTTGATGCAAAATATTCATGAATGTAGCAGCAACTGGATCAAAAAGTCGTGTTCTATCGAAAATAAACAGTTGGTAAAACTACCCCCAGGTATTTCATGTGGTGTTTTTTTCCCCTTTTCAATTTTGGTTCATTATCAGCTTGGTCTTAAATGTAATTTCAAACGGCATTAAAAAGTCTTAAAAAGTCTTGAATTTAACTTGACCTGAGCTGTAGGAACCCTGGATCTGAAACAACAGAAATTTGTCATTAAAAGCTAATATTTCTCTGGTAAGATCAGATTTGTGGCTTTATTATAGGCAACATGTAATTACAAATACAGTAATAAGTAAATACAAAAACTAATAAATATATATGCAGTATTCTCTTACACTGAATACAATCAGTTACTTTTTTTTGGATCCAAACATAATATCATAAAACACATTCATAAGAATCGTATTACCTTGTGACACATTCACACAGCATCATGACAGTTTTTAAAGTTTTGGTTGAAATATTAAAGAAACTATACAGTTTATATGGTACGGAGGTTGTCTACATACTGTAGTTTAATGGACACTAGTTTATAATTCTGTAGGTTCTATAAAAAAAAAAATAAGATGGTTTTATTCATGCAGAGTTTCACAATGAAAATATTATGGTTCAAGTGTCACCAAGACAACATAATGTGTTGGATTAATCACAATCATTACAGTTGTATATAGGGAATATAAAATCAGTTACAGTTCAAGTCTTTCCAAACTTAGGGTTGGGATCCAAAATGGTTAGCAGAGTTGTTTTTATTGGGATGCCAACTGTCAGAGTGAAATATATAAGAGACAAAGTGAAGAACGGTCTCTGGAAGTATTTAATAAACGCTGCTCCAAACTAAACCATGTGAAAATAGAGAAAAGGCCTCAGTCACATATGTAGCAACAAAGACTTAAACAGTCAGGTCCTGATGAGACCAAACATTCATCTTTTGAATCTTAAGTGGAAAGAATTTAGGAAATATCAAAAATATCCTAAAAATTAAAGGATAAAAATGATATAAAAGGCAAAATTAGAAAGCTATGGCAGAATGAAAACAGTGTAAAAGATTCAATAAGAAGAAAATGAAAATGACAGAAATGTCAAAACTAATAAAAGACAAAAATCACACTGGTTTCCAAGAGTTACCTAGAAATGATCTGCCTCAGAGATTAAATGTGCTCAATCTTACATACTTGTAAGATGAACTTGCACATGCAGGCATGGGGAGAACTTGTCAACTCCACATAGAACAGTCCCACCCACTGGTGCAGGAAGCAAACGCAGGAAATTCTTGCTGTGATACATGACTGCTACCCACTGCACCGCCATGACACCCCAGTATATATGAGAAAATGTAATTAGACATAGATATTTATACAGTACATCTCACACTAGAAAGAATGTGTAAGATGAAGGTGTATGAAAGTAGATCTTGGAGCTCAAACATGTGAGTGAAATAAAACCTATTCTCTAATTCATTTTCAGAAGTTAACATTTTGAACCCAGACTGTATCTTAGAAACTACAACCACCATTTGTTTTTGTATTTTTTTTTTTTTACTTTATTTCAAAAATAAAAAAAAATAAACAATACAGCAGAAATAATAAAACAAACCATGATAGACATTAAATGGAACTATTAGACAAAACAAGTAGATATCGCTGTTTTGAAGAAACCCATTTACAAAAGAACAAATGGAATAGGATGAAGCAATGCTTATCCAACCCTTGTTTTATTATGTTACATTATATTGTGTGCGTACATATTGTATATATATATATTATATATATATATATATATTTATATATATATATATATATATATATATATATATATATAATATATATATATATATATATATATATATATATATATATATATATATTTATATATATATATATATATATTTTTTTTTTTTTTTTTTTTTTTTTTTCTTTTTCCCCAGCGGATTTTTTTTAACATGAACACAATTAAGGATGAAACAAAACCATAAATAACCATAAATATAACATCAAAAACATAAGACAAAAAAATATGTAACACATTCAACAAGATACAAATATGTGAATGTGAAAATCAAGTAAAGAACATTAGAGGAAAAGATAAATGATATAAAAGACAAAACAATTGGTGTCACGTATGGTAGCTAATTTTGACATTGATCCAGCCGATGTCATCATGTCTATGTCTGTGCTGATGTCACTATATCAATTGTCTCTATATATGCGCCAAGTAAAATGAAACAAAATTGGTGTTTTATAGACATGGAACTTTGGCCATTAAATTTAAATGAGAGAAGAAACAATAATATATATATATATATATATATATATATATATATATATATATATATATATGTATTCAATTTGACCTATTTCTCCCCAAGGTGTAACGAAATCTTCTGGGTTACTAATGATCTATAAACACAATTTGGTTTGTAGTCACCCTATAGTTTTGCTGCTACAGTTAACATGAAAGAAAAAAAAAAGAAACAAAGAAAGAAAGAAAGAAAGAAAGAAAGAAAGAAAGAAAGAAAGAAAGAAAGAAAGAAAAAAAAGAAAGAAAAAAGAAAAAGAAAAAAAAGAAAAAAGAAAGATATATCATGTAAAGATGCAACAAGACACAATAGCATGATCAACATTGGAAAATGTATAAAAGACATAAATAATGTGACAGACAAATGTAACATAAAAGTCAAAGACATGCAAAGTGGTGGAAGATTAAAACATGTCTTAGTTTTGTATATTTTGTTCCCGTCGAGCCGTGTCATTATTCATTTCTATATCTTAAACTCAAAAGGTTTTTTAAGCCACCGGTCTGAGGGTTTGGCGTCAGATGTTTTGTTGACGTGTCTGCGTCACTTGTATGTTGAGGAGTGTGTCCAGATGACGGCTGACTCAGTGTAAATACAGTCCCTCCTCAGCCTCCCTGCTGCTCCCACTGACAGCTGCTCATCGGGCAGCCTTGGCCTCCTGCCAGTCCCCTGTGAGCCTTTGAAAACACTATAAACTACATTCTCCCATGAATTAAACCAATAAAGGGTGATTCAGATTAGAAGGAACATCAGTCCTATTTTCATATTTATGTGGTCAAAAGTTTATGGCTGCTTGTATTGTGGAGTTTCACACACCTCCAGTCGAGCACATCAAATTCCTTTATTGCTCAGACTAATTAGTAAATAGCCCACTAAATAAATCCATTCCATAGTGTGATATGAGCTGCTGAATGTTATTGTTCTAAACCCTGAAGGCAGGACTAATTAGTCTGAAGAAATAACAGAATCAATCTTTGAAAATACTAGGAAACTATATAAATAAATGACATTGATTTAAATAAGCGATAGCGAGTTACTCACGACCCTGTATTTGTTGTTTTCTCATCCATTAAGGTGTGTTTCATGCAAATATTGATTTCATTTCTGTAGCTCTAAGATTTAATGACATTGTGTGTTTAGGGAATTTGTGTCAGCACACAAAGTATGGTGTGTGTGTTCAACCTAACTTTATGCTGCCAAGGGATAGTTTCATAACTCCACACCCATTTGACATAATTTCCTAAATGACAGTCAGTAAATATGACGAAAACCACCCACCCACCCACAGATGCGCTACACCCGTCTGAACAAACAGTCTGAGGCATGTTCGATGATTTTCCAGGGTGAAGATCTTTACATTTTTATGTTTACTTTAACCGTTAACAGTACACAAATCAGAGACGATTTGTGCTTTTAAAGACAACTTCAGTAACTTTAAGGTTGAATATGTGAGATTTGCTTGTTTATGTAAATTGTGTTGGAGTTTATGGACTAATTCTAAGTTAGTTTTGCAGATTAATGCTGCTGTAATTTCTGAACAGTAGCAGCTGGTCAAATTATTTTTTGGTAGGTCACAGTATCCAAATCAGTTTTTAGGTGTACTATGTACAGAGTTGGTAAAAGTACTCACATTCTGTACTTAAGTAGAAGTACAGCTACTTGTGTGGAAAAAATACTCGAGTAAAAGTATTGATTCAACTCGTTTAGAGAACAAAAAAAAAGTACATCTCAATTGTAAAAAAGTAAAAGTGCATTTTATTTTGTGCAATGAATGAAGCAGTACTTGTTTAACCAGGAATGATCCAAAAAGTTTTAAAAGTATCCAAAAATAAAGCCTTCAAAAGTGACGTGCTGTGTACACAATGTGTTTGATCAGGTCACAGTGCTCCATCTTCTAGGTGTGGGCAGGAAATGTTGAGGAAAAAAAAGGATTAAAAAAAGTCACACTTATGAGATTAAAAAAAAGAGTTACAAATACAAGAGTTTGTTGTTTTTAAAAACTGCATAATTCTAAGAAAAAGAGTGAAAGTTATATAATAAAAAGCCCAAATTATGAGATAAAGTCATAAATATGAGATAAGAAATGCATAATTATAAGAAAAACAGTCAACATTTTGAGATATAGAGACAACAGTTTGATATAAAGTCATAAATATGAGATATGAAATACATAATTATGAGAAAAAAAAGTCCAAATTATTTGGTAAAACATTGAAATAATGAGATAAAAAGTCAAAATTATGAATTAAAGTCATAAATATGAGATAATAAATGCATAATTATGAGAAAATAGTCAAAATTATGAGATAAAAAGTCACAATCATGAGATAAAAGTCACAATTATAATATAGTAGGTCACCATTTCTCTCCTCCACTAATTTTCCTTCTGAACCCACTTATTTTTCATACTGTCACTTCTGTTTAGTTTGAAAACGTAATGAGTCTATTCTGAGAAGGTAAGGAATACAAAGTACAGATATTCAGGAAAAAATGTAGGAAGTAAAAGTAAAAAGTTGGCAGAAAAATAAATACTCAAAGTACAGATACCTAAAAAACCTAGTTAAGTACAGTAACAAAGTACTTCTACTTAATTACTTCCGACCTGGAATCAAATATCCTAATGGTGATAAACAATTGATTAAAATTTTAAAACTTGTTGAAAAATTGTATTGTTACATCTTAAAAAGGTTCAAAACGAAGAAATGGGAGTGAGACAAAACAAATGAACTAAGCAACTTATTGAAAATAATAAAGTGAAACAGGCTGTTCATTGGCTGATCAGAAGTTTAAGACGATCACCTTTAAAAGCCTAAACTGGCACAAAAATGTGGTTTCAATGTCACTTTCTGTCAGCGATTTACACCGTCATGACCTCCTAATAGCAAAATAGAAAAAAGCTTTCTCTCTGTGAACGTGGCTGGATTGTTGAGCTGCATAAGCAAGGCCTCTGGCAACACGCCATTGCTGCTGAGGTTGGACCCGCTAAGACAGTCATTTTCAATTCCTTAAAAGATCCTGAGGGCTATGGAACAAAAATAGTCAAGTGTTAGACCCCAAAAAATGTCACCAGTGCTGAGATAGAGCATTCAATTGGCTGTCTGTCAAGACATAGGATGGTCCTTGACCCAAATTAAGGCAGTTACTGGTGCGACTGCGGCCCAATAACCATCAGACGGTATCTGCCAGAGGAGGGTTTAAGAACAAAAAACATCTTCAAAGGCCTCGTCTCCTTCAAACACCACAAAAGTGCAAATTTGGACTTTAAAAGGTGGAGGAAAGTTTTATTCGCTGATGAGAAAAAATTTAACCTTGATGGTCCAGATGACTTCCACCATCACTGGCATGATAATTAGATCCTGCTGAAGATGTTTTCTAGGTGGCACAAGTGGAGGGGGGCTCATCATGACCTGGGGTGGTGCTTTTTCCTTCAGTGAAACAACGGAGCTTCAGATTGTGTAGGTGCATCTGAGATGTTGAAAGGAGCTTCCTTCATGACTCTAGGGCCCTGGTCTATGTGGGAATGACTGCATTTGACCCTATAACACCAAAGGTATTGTATTTGACTTAAAAACCTGATACATACAATTACATGCATGCAATACACAGACAGAAATTCTTCCACCAGAGGCCTTTCCAGTAACACTACAAGACTGTCATTAATGAGAAAGAAGGCAGAATTTTGACAATTTTGGAAAGGAATTACCAATTTCTGAGACATGTTTGTGTTATATGATGTTTGTTTTGTTTCATCTTGTCATCTGAACTCACTTTATCCTCACTAGGGGTCTAATCCAGTTACAATGGGTGAAGGTGGGGTACACCCTGTATGAGTCTCCAGTTCATCTCAGGGCTGAACATATATAGACAAACAATCACTGTCACATTCACACCTATGGACAATTTAGATTAACCAATTAACCTATCAGTGCATGTGTTTGGATGGTGGGAGGAAACTGGAGTACCTGGAGAAAACCCACACAGACATGGGGAGAACATACAAACTCCACACAGAAAGGTCTGGTGTGGGAATTGAACCAGGGACCTTGTTGCTGTGAGGCATGAGTGCTAACCACTGCACCACCGTGCCGCCCTTATATTCTATTTGTTTGTTCAAATATAATAATATGTGAGCACTGTATCAAATATGATACAAAATTGAAAGTTATACATGGAAATTGTAAAGTGTATAATGGGCAATAAATACTTTACTTCATACAAAGTATAAAGTGAAGTGAAGTATACACAATATAATAGGTGTAATTTGCACAACTGCATGAAGTGCATGTATTCTTATGTTACAATAAAATTCAATACATTTCTAGTCAATACCTTTGTCTGATGACTTGCAGAGTGTGGGCAGTAGCTGAATGTACCATCCTCACCCGTCACAGTGGAACACCATTTACACTTCATCTTTATTATTACACTATCATGAAGACTACAAATGAAGACATCTTAGACTGGATAGCCTGTATGTAAACCATGTGGTAAATGCTTATAGGAAGGATGGATGATAGAGTAACATCTATATTTTCCTCAGTGACTTGTGATCTACCCACACTACCTTTGGGATCTACTGGTAAATTATGATTGATGGATTAGATGGCCCTGACTCAAGACAGAAGATTATAATGGATTAGATTTATATCAGGCTTTCTATTAACGCACACTCAAAGCGTGTGCAGCAGATCCATTATTCATTCACTCACACATGTTCACTCTGGTGGTGGTAAACTACATATGTCACCACAGCTGTCCTGGGGCAGACTGACAGAAGCGTGGCTGCCAATTTGTGCCTAAGGCTCCTGTGACCACCATCGACCATTCCTGCACATCCATTCACCAGCACTGGAGCTAAGGAGGGTGAAATATCTTGCCCAAGGACACAACAGAACATGAAGACGATTGAAACCGCCAACGCTTTTAGTTATTGGATGACCTGCTCTACCTCCTGAGTCATGACCACTCATGAAGATCAGCGTTAAGTGCATCAGAGCCATTGCTTTATGGAGCCGCTATCAGAAGTATTACAACTTAGAGATACATCTGCACTGGCTTCTTGTTAGAACTGAGGTCCTTGAACTGAGTATTATGTATTTTGTAATACAAACTAACCATAAAACAACTAACCACAGTCTGCCATTAGAAATCACAGGCTATATCATGAATGAAGGCAACTGAGACTGTCAATGTCGTCCGACGTTAATGTAATAAATACCCTGCATGAAACAGACTCCAACATATAACCGATGTAAACACAAACAAATCTTCCATATTGAACTTTTAAATGATAATGTTTACTCCATATCCACAGCTGCATTCTAATTTTGGCTCCAGGACAACTGCTCATTTGTTATGGGGAAATGGGGTCACTGCACCGTGTCTCCCAGTCTTTTTGACTACCTGCAGGGGTCACCTGGCAACACAATTACCTGCAAGTAATGATACAGTCCAAGGCCATGGAAACACAGGAGCTATAACACAGGCTGTTATTGGCCTGGCCAGATGCCCATGTTTCAGTTTAATGTTCTTCATAACCATCACATACCCAGTGTCATTCATCCACACCAGGATGCCTTTATGGTGGAGGTGTCTGCTTTAGAGACATGCACAAGTGAAATGTCTTACAAAATCAGTCTGCTTGCACAGTGACTCCAAACTGGTATAGCCTGTGTTTACTTACAGTTTTATCG
This sequence comes from Siphamia tubifer, assembly GCA_020466265.1. NCBI lineage: Eukaryota > Metazoa > Chordata > Actinopteri > Kurtiformes > Apogonidae > Siphamia > Siphamia tubifer. The sequence goes on along the minus strand of CM035795.1, from coordinate 24,455,644 downwards.
GTCACAAACATACATATTTGTCCTTATTGTATGCAGCTCTGAGAAAGAGTGTAATTGTGCCTGACAGAGCCCTGAAACTACCCTTTTTCTATTCTTACTCTACTTCTATTTTCCCTGTAAGTGTGTGCCTCTAGGCTATCCTGCAAGACACAAACGGGGAAAAAATGCAATTGTGTGAAAATGTTGAACATTGTGGGGTGAATACAAAATTGATTTGACAACTGAATATATATATATATATATATATATATATATATATATATATATATATATATATATATATATATATATATATATATATATATATATATATATATATATATAAAGTTTTAGGAAGATAATCACTGTAATTGATTTGACATAGTTGGGAACATTTGTCCCCAACTGGCAACCTCAAATGACAAACATGTTAATAGTGTTTACTGCACATTGTGTACTATAGTCAGTGGAAAACTGAAAGACAGCAGTTAGAATAAATGCTTGTTTTCAAGCTTTGAGTCATAGATCCATGGTATGATGTAAGCTATAATTTGTCTCTTTGGTCATTGTGACGTGATATAAATGCAATGGGTGTTCATCTTAAAATAACATGAATCATTAGTTTGTGTTTGGCTTACCCTCACAAAAATAAAAAGGTATCCAAGTACAAACTGTTCATAAATTACATACAGTGATGCAACAACAAGTTATAAAAGTGACAGCTTCTTTAACATAAAGCATTCAGAGCACATTTCAAATAAACATCTGTATCTAGAATAGTGGGTTAAAGGCTGTGCCTGGCATACTGATAAAGCCTTTTAAAAGAAGACTACTCTATTTCAGATACTGACTTTTATTTAGAAATAGATTTTTAGTGGTTTAGAAAAGATAATGACTCTAGTTACAATCCCCCAAAGAAATGCATTTGCGAAACAATTCCCAAAGTACATCTACTTTGCCAGACAAAGTAGAATTACATAGTCTGGATACAACTCCTGCTTCAAAGTCTGTCAAAGCATTTGATATCAATAGACCCCCAATGAGGCCAGTGGGGCCTGCCCACCAGGCCTGGCTCCAACACCGGCAGCAAATCGGGGCCCTTTCCATCTGTTGCCCTCGACAAGTATGTGTGTGTGTGTGTGTGTGTGTGTGTGGGGTTTGGCCTACTCAACTCTCATCTCTATCATCTGCTGAACTCCAATGTCTCTCTGTTTCTCTCTTATTAGGTCTGAAAAGATGCACCAGATGGCTTGTGGGGTTACGAAAAAAAAAAATCATGCTTCTCCAAAATACAACGGGGCACAACCCACAGCCATAGTACAACACTGAATGATTTAAGACATACATGGCACAGGCACACTTAAAAAACAAACACATGCATGCACACAAAATGACCGTACTGGTTCTTGTTCGGTTTGCTTGTCAAATAGCTTTCTATCCCTAGAAAGGACTCACAATAACAGATAAATCAAGATCACGTCTTCAGACGGATTCTTGATTTATTGACCCAAAACACACGACCTTGGCTCTATGTCTACAATGTATGTCACACTAGGTACTGTGTGTGTAATCTGTTTGCAAACAGAATAGTCAAGTGAAGTTTATTTATAGCCCTTTACACCAGCATGTTTCAGCGGATTCATATATCACACACTTCACACTCGTGTCATTTGGAGTCTCCTGTAGTCTTGACCTACGTATGTATGGAGACGATGCACATGCAGTAGAAAGAAGCGGAGATTGAAATGCCTTTATGCTGTGGGGCAACGTAGTTACGTCAACAATGCAATCTTAATGGGAAATCAATTCTGGCTGATTGAGTTCTACTGTGAGAAACTGATTTGTTAAAAGGACTAAGAATGCATGGCTATAAGAAGTGTGTAAACCAAATAAAAAAAAAAAACCCACTGATAGACACTGAATGATTTATAGGATGAATAAAAATATCATCATATGACTGGAAAAAAACAAGTAGTTAAGAAAAACATTCACCTACTGATCAGCTGTGATTCAAATACCTGGACTTGAAATCAGACCTCTATTTTTTTTTTATACTCAAAATAGACACCCTAAAACAGTCATTATGTCCAGTAAATTGCTCTGTAAATTGCTCTGCTCGATCGACATCCCAGTGTTATGTTTTTTTGATTCTGCAACCCAAGTCGGTAGGGTGTGAGCTGAGTAATGGTCTAAAGCTCAAAATACCGCATGGCACTCTGCATCGAAATGTAGCACGCTCTTACCAGATCATCTGAGGGCTTTTCTTCAGGTTATCCAGGCTTGCAGTAGTACACACACCATTGTAGTATTTGCTGTGTTTTAAAGAGCAACAGTGACTACATTTTCCAGTATTTTTTTGTTATACTGTCCAGCTAAATTGCAGTAAAAATGAGGCTTAATACAGTATATAAAAATCCAAATGTGTAAACATTTAATGTTATATACATGGGAAAGTTAGTTTTTTCTCTCTTACTTTTTATTTTTCCTGGTGTGGAGTCCATGACACCTCTAGTCTGGTCTGGTTCCAGGTCTGGTCTCCAGGCTCAGAGGAGGTGAACTGGCCCCGGTGATGTTTTTGATCCATCCACCAGACGCTGTCTCACCTCCACAGCAGACAGGTGCTTTATTCAGTGACGCCTGAAATTAGACGATGCACTTCCTTAGGGGATGGAAATGTGGTGGAATTGGTGTAAGGATAGTCACTGTCAGTCACTAAAGATGCACACAGTGGGCTTTATCACTCTAACCTGATTGCTCATGATACTGAATGACATGTGTCTATGCATGTAAATTTCTGCTCTTTCCACCCAATTTATGCAATGTGTGCCACTGTGCAGTCAGTCACGCATGAGGGAATGCTTTATCTGTGACACAATTGCAGCTCTTCCAGAATTAATTTAGTACTGTCAAAACCAACATATGCTCTTCTCATATATTATGATCCTGTATATGCACAAGCTGTCCTCACTAAACGTCTTTATCAGGGTTGAAAGATCTGAGCAGTCAGGTCAAATTCATCTGCAAAATCAACCTGGCTTGGAAGGACAGACCTCACACATTAGCTTCAGTATAGTATCTAGATAGTACATACTATGAGAAGCAAGGAAAGAGAAAAGTAACATGATGATGCAATTTCAGATTTGTTTATAGGACTCTGTATGTGAGAGATGTCAAATATGTTGCCCATGGGGTAAAACTGGCCCATCAAAAGGTCCAATTCAGCCCTCGAGATGAATTGAAAATTAATGAAATGCAACAAATTGAAGACTCTGGTGCTAAAAATAATGAAGTCACAAAAGCATCGATTACAAATATTTCTATAGTGGACCTATATAAATAAATAGAAGATGTTTATATGCTCAAATTACATTGTCCAAAAATATAACTTGAGTACTTTTACCACCAGGATCTTCAATACGCTTAAGATATTAACATTCAGTAATGTCAAAATCAGGTTCCAAATAATAATAATAATAATAATACATTTTATTTATAAGGCGCCTTTCAGGGCACTCAAGGTCGCCGAACAACAAGTAAAAAACAACTGAGAGGAAACAAAGTTAAAAACAGAAACAAAACAAAACAAGAAAAAAAAAAATACAGCTTGCAGTACAAAGCATATATGTCAGCTATAAGCCAGCCTAAACAGGTGTGTTTTGAGGTGAGTTTGAAATGTGGTGATAGTGTCCAAGTTTCTTAAATCCGGGGGCAGAGAGTTCCACAGGTGAGGGGCAGAGCGAAATGCAGATCAATATGAGCTCAAGCATCCTGCACCAGTAAATACCCTCATAATAGCCTCATAATATTTCCCCTCTAATTTTAGTGTAAAAAAATTTACACTTACATGAAAATATTTGCATTTTCAAAATATTCTTTCACAAAAATGCGAATAACATTAACAAATACTAACAGCCTTAAATTTCCTAAGAGAAGTAAGTGTAAAGTGACTCCTATTCTGCCTGTTACTAAATGTTTTGTAGATCTACTGTGATTTATACATTCTAATAAACGTGTGTAATTGATAAACTGCGGCATAATGCTATTAAAACTGCACTTATTTTTCTTAAGACATTTCAGATTTTTCATATGATTAATATTTTTAAGGGATACTTTGTACATTTTCTCATTATTTTACTTTTCACACCCACTTGAGATCAGCCATCTACTGATATGCGAACCGATACTGAAATATCACCGATACCACATCTTTACACTGTATAACGGAGTCACAAATAAAATATTGATACTTTTGAAACTTCTGTCATTTTAGGTAACATATATTAGGAACACAGTGGAAAGTAAAATATTGAGATCTTGTCCAAATGATATGTAATTGATGGGAATTACTTCTTCTTCCACCTGGGTAAGTATGTACTCCACTGACTGGTTCAGTCTGTACTTCCCACTATTGAGGACATCGCCCGCAGCCACTGCCTGGCAAAAGCCCACAGGATTTTAAAAAGACCCCACCCATCCCTGTTAGAGGTTGTTCATTCGTCTGCCCTCTGGTAGAAGGTTTCAGTCCATAAGATGCAGAACATCCAGATTCTCCAAAAGCTTCCTCCCCACTGCAGTCAGACTTATGAATTCACAGTCACCCCCTACCCACTACTCTGACCTAAATGGTACCTACTCTAATCTGCACTTTTAAAATTTCTGTACTTTGCTAGGGTTTTAGGTTTTTTTTTAATGCATTGTTTTTACTTATTTATTCATCTCGTCTTGTCATTTGAACCCGCTTTATCCTCGCGGGGGTCACTGGAGGCCTAATCCAGCTACAATACATGAAGGCGGGGTACACCCTGTATGAGTCTCCAGTTCATCTCAGGGCTGAACATATATAGACAAACAATCACTCTCACATTCACACCTATGTCAATTTAGATTAACCAATTAACCTATCAGTGCATGTTTTTGGATGGTGGGAGGAAACTGGAGTACCCATCGAAAACCCACGCAGACACGGGGAGAACATGCAAACTCCACACAGAAAGGTCTGGTGTGGGACTAGAACCAGGGACCACCGTGCCACCCTTATTTATTTATTAATCTATTTATCTTAATTGTAGAGTTATGATATATTATATACATATTTTAATTTAAGAATGTTGTTGTTGGGCCAGACATAAACGAAAGTACCGGTCTAGTATATGTTGAATGACAATAAAGGAATCTTGATTTACTCAGAAAAAACAGACTAAAGAGGAAAACAGTAAATATGTTATTGTTCCTGAACAAAAACTGGTGAATGATGGAAAATGTCACTGTTGGATGTTTTGGCTGAAGTGTTACATGGTCAGAATTTTCCTGTTAATACCTTCATATAATGGGAATTTATATTGATATAATTTTGTCTTAGTTCTTAATAAGGTTGCCAGACGTTTGCACCCAGGTCTTTCATCTCTACCATTTTGTTCCTTAAGTCTGGATTGTTCGTCCTTCTGTATTTACATGTTTAAACTTCTTCTAAATTGTACACAGTGGTGTAGTCCATGGCATAGGGTGGAATATGAAGTATACTTGTTTTTTGTTTTTTTTCAGTCTGCATTAGGTAAACCCATTTCTAAATTCCCCTGATCTGGAATTAAGAAGTTATCTAGATTCCTCTTCTATGGAGGACTGACCCTGCCATATTAAAAAATAAATTAAAAAATTAAAAAATGGGTTGATGAATGTATTTCTGTGGCATTTATTCATTTATTTATCCTAATTTAGATTTTTGCTTATTTAGTTGTTATCCCTACCTTTATTTCTATGTTCTTTCCTATTTACATTTCATTTATCTCATTTGTTATTTATTTCTACATGTTATTTTTATCTGACATCTTGATGGATTTTATCTATATGAACTATAAAGAGTACTCTTATATGTCACTCTTTCGAAAATGACATATTTCTGAAATACGTAAAAAATAAATAAATAAATAAATCATTTAGACATACGAAACATTTGGAGCTAGGATGCAAACTGCCAACCCTTTGGTCATTGGACGACCCACTCTACCAACTGAATCACAACCACCTATTACTTTACTTACTTATAATCTTAAATTGTTAACTATTTACTTCCTTTTTACAAAAAAACAAATCCAAATAGGCTGCCATTTCAACATTGTGGTGTTGCAACATTGTTTTTTCAATTTACAGTTTTATTTTCTCAAAACAATAGAAATTCCTCATTTCTAAATGCAAATCTGGTATTGTTCACATACTGTTTCTGTAAAAACTCCAACTATATTTGATCTTTAGCACAGAAATCTTCTCAAATAAACATAATTACATTGTATTTTCACTTACTATAGTTTTTTTTAACTACTTTTCACAGTTAATTCTATGATTTTTACAGTGTGCTTTAATTTTCTGATCGCCTCTTTTCTCCATCCATTTATTCTTATTCTCTAACCCCCCCCCCCCCTTCTCTCTCTCTCTCTCTCTCTCTCTCTCTCTCTCTCTCTCTCTCTCTCTCGTTGCTGCAGCCCACCCTGCTCCCAGCTTTAATGGTACATGCCATTAGAAAGCCCATCTCTGAGAGGCAGGAGGAGGAGGAGGAGGGGGGGGGGGTTAGGAGGGGTGGTCTCAATCTCAGCTAAGAGGCTACTTTAGTCCCCTAACATAAGCACATCCACAGATGTCTCTGCACGCGTAGAGCCGTCTGAGCCGTCACGACAGAGCTGCCGCCTGCTTCTCTGTGAACCAACGAGCCGCGGACAGAGGAAGGAGGAGAGACAGAGAGAGAGAGAGAGAGAGAGAGAGAGAGAGAGAGGGACGCGGATAAGGAAGGGAGGGAAAAGAAAAGAAGAGGTGAAGAGCCGTGGAGCTCAACGCATACATCGCTCCCACTCTGACGTCTCCCCTCACGCGCCTGTTTCAGCGCGTGTGAGCCCAAGAAGAGGAGAGAGGAGGAAGAGAGAAAAATACATCCAGCAGCTTATGTTCTCTTCTGTTCTACCCCCTCTCTCTCTCTCTCTCTCTTTCTTTCTGCTTTATAGCCCTGTCTTTGTTTTCTTATTTTATTTCAATGTTATCTCCATCACCCAAGGCATGAAGACGGGTGTCAGCTGGCATTGCAGAATAAAACAAAGGGATGCTTTGAATGCTGCCTTTTTTCTGACAAGGGACAAGGAAGAGGAAAGGGGGGACAACACACAGCAGGGACAAAAAGAGGATTTCTAGAATGAATGGAAGTCTGTCGCATGCACTGGGAATAGCAGTCAGGAACTGAAGTCTCTGAATCAGGTAAATAAATAAATAAAATCACTATATCACTTTGTTTTCCTATTTTCTTTTCTTTTTTTTTTCTGATTGGCGGCAAGAGTACCATCCACATCTGAGATGCACTTGAAAGCATGCACATAAAGCTGAGCACAGATGAGCCCATTTCCATGCTCATCATGATTGGAACAGCAGCAGGGAGAGATTGCCATCTTTGTCCCCTGCTCATGTTTACTGAGATGCTGTGAAAGTGTGTGGGAAAATGTACGCATGTTGCATGCCGCAGAGAGACAGTGTGACTTGGGGATAGGAGAGTCAGTGTTGGTCTGATGAAAGGAAATGCTGATAATCCCCCATGATGAGCATTTGGGTGCTGATATAGCAGAGGTGCATGGGAGAGATTTGCCCCCTTTAGCAAGTGCTAAGCAGAACAGAAATATTCAATCTGTACAAGGCGTAATCAAAATTTATATTCACTGAGTTCGGCTGATAAATGCAAATTTATTTCACTTTTTCATGAAATATAAATCTGACCTTCTATAGTGCTCATGATTAAAAAATAATGTGAATAAAATATAAACTTACTAATACATGAGCACTCCAAAGACAGGTTGAAGAATAAAAAGAACTGCGGTGCGTGTTATAAAGTCTGACAGAGCACTTTTACTGGTGACCCTAGGGAACCGTACACTGCCTTCCAGACAGAAAATAACACACTTGTCTGCACAGGTAAACAAAAAAGTGGACTTCATGGAGAAAAAGAAAGCTTGAGGTGAAGTTAAGTGGACTGTACGTTCTCCTTTCTGACACCTAACTAGGAGAAATGCAGTGCTGGTGGATGTTGTCTTGACCAGCAGGTGCACAAGGAGCTCCTTCAAAGAAGAAAAAAAAATAGCGCAGTGGTTGTTATTCTCCACTATTAGCAAATAGTAATATCATACTGTGGCTGTTATTATACTGTTATGAGTGCATGAGCTGCATAACAGCAGGTCTTTTGTTCTGCATTTGGATGACCACTCTGGGATAGTGATTAGGCAGAATAATTATGCATGAGAAATGTCTGTTGGCAATATCAATATTGCAGGGTGCAGTGTTCAATTAAATGTATTTTAGTCAGCAGGGACTCTCAGCCGTCACAGTGGAAAATGTTGCACAGTGTGGCTTCAGTTCCAGAGGTCTGGGCTTTAGTCCTAAGTTCTTACTCATGTGTCGACTCTCATCACCCTGACTCTGCCTGGAAGTTCTGACCGGCCCATTCGAGCATGCTAACACCCACCATGACATCAGGCACATTGGGCGAACATGTCGACTCCTAAGCTGCTTTTTTTTGTCAACAAATGAGTCATTATCTCTATTAAAAAAAAAAAAAAAAGGGCACAGAGAGGAAAGCACATTTGCAGTGATACAGTACAAGTGATAGAATGAATGACATGACCCTTAAAGGCAGTGAATAGATATACTGTACGTATTATTGAACCAGTTCTATAATGAAGTGGCCACTAACCTTGGTGTTCATTTACACCAAGAAATACACAACAGGACATAATAGCATAGGTGTCTTTAAAGAGTGAACTGACTGTTTTATTGTAGTCTTGTCATTCTTGTATTTATTTATCAGTTCGTGCCTTTACGTTAGTAATACAACACCTGGTGCCTGTGTCTCCGTCTATATGCTTAACATGCTGCAAAAGTATGTGTGTGTCCCCAGCTGTTTCTCACAAGGGTGTTAGCATGCGTCTATAGCTCTGAACTCTCCGACCACATATATATTTAGTTTCGGCTGTGTCTGGCACTGTCAGCGAATAGCAGCCAGATCTCATTTATGGAAGTGGACAGTTTGTCATTTCATTCTCTGGTCATGGTTGCCCCTCGCCGTGGCTGTACAATACAAAAGTTCAGAAGGTCGTGAAATACTTGCCTGGTGTGATTACAGTTATATAATAGAATGAAGTTGTAAATCACAGTTTGGAGTTTACACACAGTACAGTAAAATACACAGTAATATACTAAACAGCATAAGAAAGTGTTATGTATGTGGATTAGTTGTGACCATCTGTATTCTTCATATGTGTTTTTTTATAAATGCGAATAATCCTTAACAGATTTCTTTCACCCTTTATATTAATATATTTTTTAATAGCTTTCTTGTATTTGTGTCAGTAAATCAATGGTTTATTTATCTATATAAGGACCCTTGAGGTAGTTAACAATATACCTACAATATTAAATATGTAGAGTTCAAAGACATACCCAAAAGTAAGCTTAATCTTAACATATTTAATATATTTAACATTAATGCAAAAAGAACATTTCTAACTGCTTATTAATCAGAAAAATATGGTAAAAAATACCATTAATGATAACAAGGATATATCTGCATAAATAGGTACACTTCTCCTTATTTTTTCATATAAAATAATGCATTACTAATACATATCTTGATATAATGTGCATTATATGGTACAGTTGTTCTATGGGTAAATGTTATATTACAAATGCAGACTTGTGCATATGTGGGGTACACATGTTCATCACTGATACGTCAGTTGCATTTCATGCATGGGTGCACAGTATAATAATGTGTATGAAGCCTGACAAGACAAAGGGATTACACTGCACAAATGTTTTTAAGCCACTGACATGGACATGATTGTGTTTTAGTGTAGGGACAGAGGGTAAAATGGGGGTGGCTGTAAAGCATATGTACACCCAGACTTTACATGTACATGATTTTGAGTGACATTTAAATGGGGCACATTTTATTTCACATGCTTAATATCTCTTCAGTATGTGCTGCAGCCAGGTTCCTATTTGAAGGTAATGGAGATTCAGACATGACACTGTTCAGTCTTATAGATGACAAAGGGTTGAAACAGCAGACCCGACAAATCCATGAATCATTCGTTTTTCAAAATAAAACCAAAACTAAGACAACAACAAAAAAAACCTTGTTTCTTCATTATCGGTTTCCAAATCCAAAATGAAAAAATGGATAGTTATGCATTTTTTTCATGTTTTCCTTATTGTGTTTAAATGAAAAATAGAAAAAAAAAACCCAGATAGTGGCTGTTTACCGTTTTATCCAATTTTGACCAAAAGCAACTTGAATAAAACTGTAAATAAATCTTAACAACCAAAAGAAACATGGCCACCGGACTTGAAGATCATTATGGTATGATATGACACCGATTTTCTCTGTGGTCATAGCTTCTTAGGTCTTAGGGGGGACCCTCTTACAGTAGTTTCCCCAAATAGGACATAGATTTCCATCTTTGTCACTGCAGGTCCATCTTCCATCTTTGTCCAGTTTACTCAACTTGCTTCAGGTCAAAATTCAATAAAATAGGAAACAACCGTTAACCGTTTTTTTCCCCCTATTATTTCTATTATTCATTTAAACAGAGTGCAAAATTGAAAAATCACATTGTTATCTCGTCTTGTCTCATCATCTGAACCCGCTTTATGCTCACTAGGGTCGCAGGGTTCACTAGCCTAATTTCATTGTCTTATTTTCGGTTTTATTTTGAAAAAGTAAAGTATGACACACATTAAAGTGTAAAAAATGAGCAGATACATACCTGCATTTACTCTGTGTATACCAAAAGACAAGACAGATTTCCAAGTAATCTGGATGTCAAGATTGACTGTCATTATAATCAAGCATACAGTGTGTTAAAGGAAGCAAACATGGTGATTACTGAGAAAACAATCTGCATGGTAAATCCTCAGTGTCATACATATTAAGCAGCACACCAGTTTATCACAATGACTCGTAGGAAGGCTGAACTTTGACTTATTTTAATGTCTGCATTAAAGGGTTAAATGCTGACAACAGACGGTAGGATTAAAGTGCTGTAGCACATATTCATTACACACGACTCTTTGTAAACATGTGCAGCAAGCAGAAACCATTTGAGGAATTTGCATCTTGTGTTGAGCAAGCATTTTGAGGAACAGTAAGAAGAACAGGTTTACTCTTGACTAATCTGTATGTAAATTATATTTAAAATGTCTTGTCAGCATTACTATAAGAAAAAAGGAACAAGTTGTATTTATTTATTTTTTTTTACATAGATAATCAACATTTTGCGTTTTCCCATCGCCACAACAGCAGCTATGAATGAGACCAGGATTTTAATTGTAAATTATTTCCCTTTGTTATAATTTGTCATTTTGTTTTAGTTGTATAATAAGAACCCGACTCATAAAGAAGAAAACAAGGCTGTTCTCTTTAATTAATTTTAAAGGTTGCTTGTAAAGTGAGACATCTGTGGTTTGTTATAACTGCTCCTCTGCGCTATGTCCAACACTAACAATGCCACAGCTAAAAGAATAAATCAGAAGTCTAAATTGTATGAAAATATGTGGTGACAGTGTTGGACTTTGGCCTGGAGCCGTCCCAAAGGGGTAGGGGCTTAAAATGTACTAGACACATGTCCTTTTATAATGAACAGTTTCGAAGTAAAGTTATGAGGCCTAAGAACAAGCTGTTGGGCCTTGCAGCAGTACTGTTGTACCTCTATGGATTACACTCCATGGGGCACTTAAAATCTGTCTGGATGCCCATTAAGACAGCCACTATCCTGGCTCATTAATGTCCTGCCGAGGAATTAGAATAAACTGTGCTCCACAGACTTGTGCTGGCAGAGCCTTTCTGTCGTCTCTCCAGCAGTGTTTTTCCCTCCAGGGACAGCAGTTGTTTGCCTGAGGTACATCTGAGCAGCTTGGAGTGACCAGCGCTTCTAAATAATTAGATGTTCAATTCCTCCAAACTGCTGTAGTTGTTGAATTCATACTGAGTAGTTTCAGCAATTTCAGCAAAGTCCCTAAGTGTAATTACTCTGTAGGATATCTCTATTGACTTCATGGGAGATCTGTTTTTTACACCAAACATTACATAAAGATAAGAATGTGTGTGTGTCCATGATGAAGAGGGAAATCAGCTCCATTAAAAATCAAAAGAACTGGTTGATTGAGGACTGAGGTTCAAGATGGATTTAAAGGTGGGGTACGCGATCTTAGAAAAATGGTTTGAACAACCTACATTTTGAACATACAAACTTCAAAAGACCAAACCCCTTTCTTCAGACATCCTCTCAAAGCCACACCTTCAAAATACTTGCATGTGTTCGTGAGAGTTGCACAGTTAGAATTTGCCTAGCTTGGGCTCCGGCTCCAGGTCTGGCTCCGGCCCCAATCCATGCAGGTTCATCCAACACCACCGCTCTTCCAGAACAATCCCAGTTCATACCTATCTGGCTAACCTTACATTTCCTAGTGATTTATGTTAATGACAAATCAGTTTTCCAGTGGACTTTAATGTTGCTAACATAGCTTGCCATGCTCTGACTTCATTTCCTGTACCAGTACTTCAGCCTCTGAGAAGAACAAGTGATTCATACATGAAGAGCAGCGCGTTCAGAGGGAGGAGGGACAAATCGCAATTTAGTTTGATACATACATCACTGTTCAGGCATTACGAGTCAGCGCTCAGAATGATTGGATGGTGGGTTTTTTTCAGTCCTGTGTGTTCCATAGGTGACTATATATATATTTTTTATTTTTGTAATGAACATTTAATTAATTAGTTCTATTTGGGGTGTGAAGAGGATTTTAAGAAATATAGTAAAAATGCTCCAGAAAAACATCTTGCACCTCACCTTTAAAGAAATATCTAGTTTTGTTCCGCATTGTTCAGTGTATTGTAGCACTTCCACAACTGTCATCTTTCAAAGACACATCATATTTTTCGTCTGTTTTCAGTGAGATTCGTTCAGACGTAGCATGAGGATCTGTTTATTTGACATGTTTGTAGTTGCCTTGCATTTTGCTTATATAATACAGGTGCATCATCTCTAGAAAACTGCAAAGAAAACCTGAGAATATCAATTAATTAAAGCTGAGGGCGCAAAAAAGAAGTATAGAAGTCTAGGTATATAGGTAGTTATATATATATATATAATCTGTCAACAAACTGTCAAGTACAAGCACAAACATCAGTTTTCTGAATCAAAGAAATGTTCTACGGCTCCACAAGGAATGCATATCCTTTTCTCCTATATTTTATTTCATAAATTGAACATTTAAAACATTTTAATTAGACAGCTTTTTTGCGAACATCTGATGTTTTGCCTCTATGGAACAAGTTTGTCTGAATGTCAATAAAATGAACAGCATCATTTTAGTTTCATAGGGATTTTCTGTTAAAGCTTGTAATACTGTTTACTGGTTCAATCAGTAATGCTGAATGATTCATATAACTTCCCACTTTTTCTTAATGAATTTTGTTGGTATAATCCCATTATGTGTTGTTTGTGGCTACCCATAGTCCCTGGGGGCAGTACTGCTGTGTTTGAAAAGGGGGTATTAGGGACAGCTGGCAGTGTGGTATCAGTTGTGTTCATATTCATCAACCCTGCTGGAGATTAAGGAGTCAGAGTCAAAGATGCTACTGGAGGCGTATAGTATGCACGGTTACACAGTGTCCTGTACTTGCATGCATACAGCCCCCCCCACCCTCCCCTCCCTCCACACACACACACACACACACACACACACACACAGTCTTCTATTTCTACAAGCAAAAAAAAAAAACAACAACAACAATACACACAACTCTTGACCCAGCCCTGGAGCTTTACCTCCCCCACTGCCAAACCATATTCTGCTACACACAATGACCAAGAATAGAGGAGAAAACACACATTCGCTCTCCTCTTCCATATCTTCAGACATTTACTTTGAGTGTTAGAATTACATAACATAAAAGAGAGAATAGGAAGACCCCCACCCCCCCTTATGGCGAAAATGAGCTTAACCTATTATCACTGGTGAGTTGTTCTGCGGAGGAGGAGGAATCATACTATAGTCTTTATGTTTGCTTTTACAGTAGATAGCTGTGTTCAAGAGGCTGAGAGGATAATTTCAGACAATAATAGAGATCCACTGCATTATGATGTGACCTGACAGCACTAGTGTGAACCATGAGTGAAGTACACCACTATAGCCCCACCAGCCAGTAAAAATAAATAAATAACATCAAGAAGTAGTTTTGTTTAGACTTGTTTTACATGTCATTTCATCAGTCTGCCATTAGACAGTCATCAGATGTTCTGCACACGTGCTAGTCAGGTAAATAAAAATGCATGAAGAATAAATAGAAGAGGTGTCAAAATTAATAATGCATTCAAGTGAATGAAACTATCATGGTGATTAATCTGATTAAAAATTGTCACGCAGTTAAATGGAACAGTTGTTTACAATATTTTTTTTAAACTGTTGAAGATGTTGAATAAACACGTTAACTGCATATATATTCATATTTTTGCATACGTTTAAAAGTTTTTGAATATGTTTTTTTTTTATCGCTTTTTGTGAATTTTAGTGTCTTACTTTTTTTCTACGCATTTTTTTATTTCTTGAGCTTGAGTACATAATTCGAGTACAAAAAAAATTACAAAACAACAGTCAACCAACAAAGTGTTTAAATAAATAATAAAAAAATAATACTTTAATGGTGTCATTCCACTGAAAACCACTTTTCCACGCTCCCTTTGGAATCTGATGGGTCACCCCAACTTACTGACACATGCTGCATTTGACAGTGGTTTGTCACCTCCACTGGCTGCATACCGCATTCACAGAAAACAACAAGAGGAACGAGGGACGCAGAAAAAGTCGGTCCATCTGACGTCAGATGGACTTTAGCATCACCCACGTGGGGTTAAACCCATCCCCGGCAGCGAATCTGAAGTAGCATTACCATTAGCATCTACAAGGTGTCACAGTAGCTACTGCACAAATTTTTTAAAAAAATGGCGGATCAAACTGGTTCATGTGCTCTCTGTGGAAATGAAGTCTCGTTATTTTCCCTGCACGTTTTCAGAATAAGTTACCTAGCTGGATGCTATTCCGATAAATGTAAATACATATAGAGTGAGAGGGGATGGGGGAGTGTTCCTTCATGCATTCTGAGCCAATCAGAGATGCCTTGTCACCACATCATGGACATGAAGTACCGGTAAACTCTGTTGTTCGACCTCAAGTAATTTTTCTACTGTGCAAAAACAGCTGGAAACAAAGGAATCCCGACGGTCTTTTAAATAGAACCAACACACAATATATACATTAGCAATGGAGAACACAGTAATATTAAATAACCATGGAATGACACCTTTAATGTGAATTCTGTTAGCACGTTAGCTAACATGTTGCCTAGCTTGCAGCAAACATGTTGAGTGCAGATATATTCCCTTCTTTTCTCATTCAAAATGAAACACAATTAATATAGATTATAGATTCATATTTAATCAGAATTAATTTAAAATAATCCAAAGCAACCCTGTGTTTGATCAGATTAAAAATTTTAATCATTTGACAGCTCTATTAAATATACATGTATGAATCAACTCCTGAGTGCAGCTTTGGCACAGGTTAAACAAATATCACAGCACATTGATTTTATTGAGGATGTGTCAGTATTTACATTATAAAAGTAATGAGGTCAAATGGTTTCCAGAGTATTTGTTTAAGTGATTTTAGTGACTGAATCAGAATGAGCATTTATCAACCAGGATGCAACTGCAAACAGGAGCTAAAAAAAAGCAACTTTCAGACTAAATTCCAGTATCAATCAGGAAGAAAAATCCAAACAAACCTGAAACTGATGTTGCTGTGGTTAGAATTCCTGCATCAGTTCATTTGGAGATTTTATAGCTTTAGTCTCACACACTTGTTGAAAAATATGGACTTATCTTTATAATCTAGTAAAAGTATAGTATCCTAACAGTGCTTATGCGGTGGGTCTTCCATATCAGCTTTCAATTTTTATTCTGTGTGACATCCAGTTCCTTCTAGGGATAGCTGCTGTAATTACTTCTAGATTAGACAAAAACATAATGTTGCGCAACAAAAACAGCCCTGTTTTTGAGGCACAAACAAGCCCTCTCAATTACCCTCTTGAGAAAATCCTGGAGGCTTTGTTGTAAATCCCTCAGCTTTTAGCAATAACTAAGTGTTTGTCCACCTCTTATAAGAAAAAAGACACCTTGTGAACATCGTTACTGATTACTTCAGTACCAAATCAAAGACAAACAAGACTGGCAAGTACAAGAAACTGTACACATTTTTGGTAAACTAAAAACATCTACGTATCTTACAAATCATTACCCCAAATCATTAAAGGAATCAGCACCAGGACATTAAATTAGTGATCTCAAATTCTACATGCCTTGCTCTATAAATCCCCAAATCCAATGCTGACCTTGCTTTTAAAATCATAAATAATATCCTGAGGAGACTGAAAATATGTATATGCAGTAAAGAGACACAACTGTGCATATATATGTAGCTACAGTAACTGTCACTCAAAGTTATATTCAACTACATATTACAGCTGTGTATCACTCACCACCAATCTTTCATCAAATCTGTAAAACCTGAATTATAGCCTGAGACCTTGTCCACACGACAACAATTTTGAGTAAATCCGATCAAGTTTGTTATCATTTTGGCTTCACTTCCACATGGCACCGGCATTTTGGGATATCATTTGAGAACAGAGTGGAAAGATCTGGCAATGGTGCCATTGCATTACCATCTGATTGAGTAAAATAGATCTGTTGACACCTAGCACCTACGGCACAACCACATGACCAGAACAAATAGCAGCTTCATGCGCAACATTCATTCATAAACAAGACAGTGACCATCATGGCGGACACTAGAGCAGTGGTAGTGTTATTGAAGGAAAATCTACTGATGTTAAACCAACAAGATGAGCAGCAGAGACGCACATGCCTTGTTGTTGTTTGTTTCCGGGGTGCATTTCACATAGTAGATGCTAGATTGGAATGGCCGGACAGACAGGGCGTAGCATGGTGCTCAGGACGTTCTCACGACGTTCAACGTGATTTCAACTCTGAGATAGTTCAAATAGGATCGTAACTTTGTAAACTGTTAAATTTCACACTTTTGAAAGATGACATCACTGTTGAAAGAAGAAGATCTCGCAAAATATACACAGGTCTAAGTTTATTATTTTTTCCTTAGACCGTATGACAAAGCAACGCAATCTGCAGCTGCGCAGAACGTCTGGACCTTAGTCCCGCCCTCCCCAGCCATCTAGCTGTTCCAATCTAGCATCTACCATTTCACGCCAGTATGCACATGTGCTTTACTTCTATTGTTCTGGTGCATTTGGCACACGTTTCGTTGCATGTTTACATGATATTTTACTGAGCGTTTCTCAGTGTTGACACGGTGGTGAAGTTGTTAGCACTCGCGCCTCACACCAAGAAGGACCCTGGTTCGATTCCCACACCAGACCTTACTGTGTGGAGTTTGCATGTTCTGTGTGGGTTTTCTCCAGGTACTCCAGTTTCTTCCCACCATCCAAACACATGCACTGATAGGTTCACTGGTTAATCTAAATTGGCCATAGGTGTGAATGTTCAGTTCAGTTTTATTTCGAGCACACAATAATCATCAAAACAACAATGAAAATAGTCAACCTTTCTTTTTCTTGTGCTCGAAAAGGAGTGGGAAGAAGTAAAACTTATAAACTCCCCCCACCTTTTTACAAACTAAAATTTAAATATACTGGGCTAACACACAATATACTTTGTCCTTTTTATAATTACCACAAAAACATCCATAACCATTTATATACACATTAATTACAATTCACTTCATATAATCTGATATGATCAACTAAAGTACTAGTATTGGTAAAGCATTAGTTTGTGGTGAAAGTACATTAACTTTCACCACAAAAACAGTTAAACAATAATTACTAGATAGGATCCATAGATATATATTGAGAGTGATTGTTTGTCTATATATGTTCAGCCCTGAGATGAACTGGTGACTCATACAGGGTGTACCCCGCCTTCACCCATTGTAGCTGGATTAGGCCCCCAGTGACCCTAATGAGAATAAAGGGGGTTCAGACAAGAAACAAAACATTCCCAGTGGGGACACATTTTTTTTTACCCGGTACGAAAGAAAATCTTGTTGCATTGCCATGTGGACATAGCCTGAGTTTCACAAATCCATAATTCTTTCCATGACTAGGTTCTCTTCCCTCACAGTGAACAATTTTGAAATGTAACCCACCATGAATGATCCCTTTGTTAACAGATAGGTCACTCAGACATTTTTGGAAATTGATTATGTCTTTTTCCTTTTTGTTGCCATAATGCAGATACTTTTTTTGTTTTTTTATTTATTGTCATACAACATACAATGAAAATATGGCACAATAATACAGTAACATAAAATATGAAGAGAAGTTAGTCAGTGGACATATATGTAAGCAGAAATAATACATCAGTATAAAACTATAAGTGTTATATAGATGAGGGGTTTTGATAGCTTTTTTGTAGGGCTGTCAAATTATTATTTTTTAATCAGGTCAAGGTTGCTGTGGATTAATTTGGATTACTCATGATCACAATCACATCAGAGTTGACTGTTCCATCTCGTTTTTTTCCAATTTCCAAAATACCCCCAAAATATACTAAGAAACAAAAAATGTAGAGGAAAAAAATACAAATTGTGTTAAAATCCACAAAATTTCACACACAAAGGTAAGAAAACAAACTCCTGGAAAACACAGGAAAAAAAACCCCAAAAATGTGATCAAATATTACAAACATATGCAAATATTTGACTATATATGAAGTGAACATGTTTATTCAACACCTTCGACAGTTTCAACAAAACAAGTTTTAACACAATAACTGTAAACAACTGTTATTTTGACAAATTAAAAAAGCAGACATCTTGCCAGAAAACATTACAGAAAGGAACAGGCCCAAAAGAGATACTATATACAGTACTTTCTCCTGATTTATTACAAAAGGAACAATCTACACTGACATAATTTTTACATCTTTGTAGGAACAGTTTGCAAGTAAAGAAACAAATAATAAATTTGAGAAAAACTTATTTTTATCTTGTTTATAATTAAATATTTAGAGGGTACACACCATATTTTCTTCCATTTCAAGGTTGGAATGAGATTATATCCAATAAAAGACCACATTTGGAACAGAGACATTATATTGCAGTTGTGTACAATGCAGCTACAGGGAGACACCCACAATGCAAGTCACGACTGTTTATGGTTAAGTACACATCAAAAGTGTTCACCGTGACGGAAGAGATTCAGGTGCGTGATCACACACAGACTTATAAATTCATGACATTTAGGCTGTGATTTGGATTTTACTCGCCTGGCAAGCCTGACTATGAAATTAATTCATAAGGCGCTTTCCCACTGGATGAACCATTTGTGGTTCCTAGAACCTTTTTAGTTCCTCCTGGGAGGCAGGATCTTTTTTAGTTCTCCAGGAACTATATGACGTAGGTGTTTGGTGATTGGTGAAGACGAGACCATGCCTATTTCTGCATAACTTTAAAACTGTTGTCAGCTGTGTGTTGGAAAAAAAAAGTAAAAAGTAAAGAGAAAGTAAATAAATGGACCAATGAAGCGGTTTTGTTTTTGGGTTAATAAGGTTGTTAGTTAATGCTATGACATTAACATACGTCGTAGTATCACCTGCTGCTGGATTTCTTCTTTCCTAACTCTCTCTGTAAACTCCATTCTTGACACTAGATGCTGTATTTGACCATAATTAATATGACAGAACATAAACGCTGTGGCCTCCTCATTCTCTATTCTAGTTTATAGTAGCACTGTCTTCTACTTCCTTGTGTGGTTGTTGAATTTAGTGCTTAAAGAATACATCACTGTGGCAGACATTGGCCCCTCCCATGGTTCCTACTGCACTCTCGGAATGGAAACCCAAAAGTTCCCGAGGAACTATAGAGTTCTCATAACTACTCTGTGGGAAAGCACCTATAGTCTGGAGACGATCCATAGACTGAGCTTCAGCGATCAACTGCCGTCTTTCAAACTGCTCTGGTAATAGGCCAGCGCTATGACCAATCAGAGCAACGAACAATGCAACGTAAACAGAGCAATGACAACAAGTCTAAACTAGCGTCTATCTGGTTGTTTTAACATTCTATAAGCTAGGCTAATTAACGTTAACAGTGGAGGAAAAATATCCAACTGGGTCCGTTTATACATGCTGCTTATCTGACCATAGACTGTATATAAATTAGTACCTCTTCAACCATGTCGTCATTGTGCTAAGCCCCGCCCTACAATCTTGATATACAAATGGAGTATTGTGATTGGACCGGTAACATTTCTACCAGTCCTGGCTGAGGCTCTATGGAGCGTCACTAGACCAATGATTCAGGCAAAAATATTTTTTGCCACTAGAGGCAGGCTAGTTTACTAGGCTAAGATTTTAGAGATTTGATTAAAAAAATGGAGGTGAAAGACTCTGTGGGAAAACACCTATAGTCTGGAGACAATCTATAGACTGAGCTTCAGCATATGGGTGGGATCAACTGCTGTCTGCTCTGGTAATAGGTCAGCGCTATGACCAATCAGAGCAAGCTTTAAACACTCACAGGTAAAATTCAGAGACATTATAAAAGGTGTATCTGTAATGATGATATTTTGATTCTTCATTTGTTTTTCTTTTCTACCTTGGTGCATAGTAGTTGTTTTTGTTGCTGAATTACATTCCCAGTCAGAATTGCTTTGCCATTTCATTGATCAGAATTACAAATGCACTTTTGGCAAAACACTGACCTACATGTCAAACTGCTGTAAATGAGGAGCTAATCCTGGCAGCTTCAGTTCATGCATTTAAACTTATGAACTGAATCCATGACTGTGTGTGAAGGTTTGAGCCAAAAGAGTATTAAAAGGCAATTTTTTTGCAAGATAAAGGAAAAGGAAGTACCTCATCCATTGGCACATTATTTTTATGACTCTTAACGACCAAATGATGGTTTAAGTGACTTGTTAAAAATGTTATGTATAGATTTGACAGATCCACATAAGGGGGTGCATTTTCTACTTGTACATCTTAGTCCAGCAGTGTAAAACCAAAAGAAATGTCATGGTTTGGACACTATTTTCTAAATGATTTTCTAGATCTGAGACAATCTGATTTGCTAATCTGCCCAACGAAAACACTATTAAAACCATGACGGCTTTTTTTTTATCCACTGAAGCTGAATATGCTGAACTCATTTTCTGCCATGGTGCAATCATCCTTGTTACACAGTATGAAATAGGATTGGCACACTGAAAGAGGGCTGTCTGGTTTTTATATTTGGAGTATACAGAGGTAAAGTAGGCAGCACTTCTGACTGTTTTGAATGAGTGAGATGGATAAACACTCATTTGCAACAGGGAATTATTCTAAATTAAATATTAATAAATGTTCTCCTTCTGTGTTGTATTTACATTTCTACTCCAACATAGTTAAGCCAGTTCTCAATGCAAACTAACACAGAAATGTGTCAGCAGTGCATTTATTTTATAATTTTATGAATTCTAAGCAGCATTTCTTTTTTCCTTTCTGGTTTTTTTTTTTCTTTTTTTTTTTTATATATATCGAGGACAAAAACAAACGGAATGGTTTGGACATTTAAATATAGCAAATGTGTGTGTCTAAACAATGGAGATAAATGTATGCAAAAGCAGCCTCTGACTACCTAAAGTGTCATGCTGAGGATTAATAGGCGTCTGATCTCCGCCAGCCGTCTGTTATTGCTGTTGTGGTTTTATGTGTGACATCTCAAGTGCAGTAAGTGCCAATTACCTCACTCTCATGTTAGTGAATCTCTCAATCACATAATGCAAACAATTGTCCCTGAACTACTAATAGGTGTTTTCATGTGTTTCAGCTATAGTGTTTGTTTTTGTTTCTTGTGGGTGTTTTGAAATCTGACCTATCAGTTCTATGGCTTAGGTATGATTATCAGAAATTATAATCATCGAATGTCAAAGAGCAGGATGATTTATAGCATTAACAGTCTGTAGTCTGTACAGTCTGTAGAAAAAACATCATTTTCATGTGGTAGCTACATTAGGTGTTTTGACTGAGTGACTGTCTGGTAATAATTGGGTTTTGGTGTTTAATAACTGATGAAACATGATGCAAAAAAACAAGATGGGTATTTTTTACCCCATGCAGGGCTTGCATCTCCTCTCAGATACATTTCATTGCTTTGGGCTTTAATTAATACATTTACAGGAGATGTGAGTACAAACTCTGACTTGCTTTGCACCAACATTTGCTTATGAAGCTTACAGCGATAGTTAATTACTGTGAACACACTGTAAAATAGGGATACAAAATAAAGAGCTTTAACAGTTTATGGTCATGATCACTTTCAATTTCATGTATTAAAGACAATTGGCAGGTTTTTGAAAAAGGAGGAGCTGTATAATTCGCTAAAACACCGGAAACCAATTATGAAATCAAGTACAATTTAAAAAGAAAAATGTATTATAGGGATGACTAACAGATGTCTGCTTTTATCCTCTCAGTTTATATATGCAGTCCTGAGGGCTTTAGCACATTGCCCCCCAGGCTACAACTACTGAGCTGGTCTTAACATCTTGACTTCAAATTTAATGATATCCATTACTGATCACCTGAGACAAAGACGTTATTATTAACAAAGGTATCTGGACAAACATTGAGTTCCTCGTCCCCAATATTAATTATCATCAGAGTAACAGAATCTATAAATTGCATATTTCAATGCATAGGATGGAAACTGCTTTTAAAGGGTTGTCAACCTGCATGTAGAAAACCATTTTAAATATGTTGCACACTAGCGTTCAACATGAGAAATAAAACACTGTGAAATAGCTTTTACACTGCACACATTTATAAAAATGAAAGGTACGGACATTTACAGTAGAGCAACTGGGATTTATGGTATTTCACACTGGAAGCTCCGTATGTGTATGTACTACTGTATACAATTACCACTGAAGGAAAGAAAGAAAGTAAAAGAAGTGAAATATTTCTGTATTTAGTTATGGGTTTGCTTACTCTAATGTCCTGACCACAAACACTGGTCTACAAGGAAAGTAAAATGCTTCTGGAATAAAACTAATGACTAATGTGTGTTACTGATGAAGAAAACTCAAGTCTTAAATGCTGGTTGGTTCAAGTTTCTTGGGTAAAAATGTGAAATTCTTAGAATTAACAATAGAATATTGTGATATTGGTCTCAGATCTACTTCAAAACACTGTCTGCACATTATAATACATTCACTTTACAGGCTCTTTCTGGTGAAATATTTACAAATAATAATAATAATGGATTAGATTTATATAGTGCTTTTCAATGCACCCAAAGTGCAAGTGCTTCACATTAGTGTTCCATTATTCATTCACTCTCACATGCTCGCTCTAAACTACATATGTAGCCACAGTTGTCCTGGGGCAGACTGACAGAAGCATGGCTGCCATTTCGTGCCTACGACCCCTCTGACCACCACCGAACATTCATACTCATTCATACACCAGTGTGAGTGTCTTGCCCAAGGACACAACAAACTGAATAGGAGAGTGCGGGAATCAAACCGCCAACCCTATGGTTATTGGACGACCTGCTCTACCAACTGAGCCATTGTATACATGTACATAAACCACCATATATGTGGAATAACCCACCATCATATATATATTAAAAACATGAACTAACCAGCACTTTTGTCATTTGTTTTCTGATTCATCTTATTAAAATATGCAGCACACTTAATGTCTGAGGCAGATACTTTGGAGAGCAGTGAAATCCGCAATTAAAATGGAGCGCTGCATGAGGATGAAGCCAAATAATGGAGCTGTGTTGTGCTTCATACTCTGTTAAACTGAAGTCCCTGTGTGAAACCCAGAGGTGGAAGTGACTAAACAGAGGCGTAATGGGCTGAGCAGGAATAAGCTTTGTTACTTGTACCATTGGGGCCAGGTTAATCATTTCCTTCTCATTCATTCTGAACCCTTTGTGTTTTATTTGAGGTGACTTAACAATTTAAAAAAAAATTAAAATCCAGGCTCCTTTAGACATTAAAATCAAACACTCCACCTGCATGGCGTACCTTTTTGGAGCCACTTACACTCATTTGATTGATGCCCTGAGACCAGGAATTAAACATATCCACAAAGAAATTAAGTAAAAGAAGCTGACTTTTTTTTTTTTTTAAATGTTGACATGAACCACTGGACAGAAGACAAGCATCATATCATAAAAATTGAAGCAATTTCACCTATTCAGGTGCATTTTTGCTGACATTAACATATTTTTGAAGCGTTGTTCATGTAAATTGCTCTAGACCAGATAAAACTGACCTTATATGGCAAACACACACACACACACACATGCTTGAAAAATGCATCAAGAAGGAAGCCGACAGGAGGCAGCTATACAAGTCTAAACTAAAGAACAGTTTTTAGCCTATGAACCGCAAATTAGACCCGCAATCACCCACGTCCGACCCGAACCGAACCCGTATCCGACACAGCACAACATTTTTCACCCGTTTCGTGAAAATCTGCGGTTCACCCACGGGTCACCCGCGGTTACCCGAACCCGTGCAGGACTCTGGGCTGAGGTGTATATATATATATATATATATATATATATATATATATATATATATATATATATACATATATACATATATAAGCTTGGTTTAATGCAGAAGAGCCGGCAGAAGCGGAAAAAAAGACTCACAATGTTATATTTACCATGATCTTTTCCTATCTCTATCTAAAGCATTTCTAATACATAACCTCAATCTCATCACTTTATACAAAACCTATCTGCCTTATATTATTCACATACATATATATATATATATATATATATATATATATATATATATATATATATATTTTTTTTTTTTTTAGATTATATATTATATTATATATTATATATAGACATTATTTCATTGTCAATCTTCTCATATTTAGTTTCTTTTAGTACAATTTTACTGATTTATGTATTTGTTATTTTAACCTACTGTTTCAGCTTATTTGAAATTGCACTAAAGAGTAAAAATAAAGTCTGACTGATCATTTAGTAGTGGTCAAGTGTTATGGTTGTGCATGCATTAATTGAATATAATTTATAATTTATTATAAAATATATCCACTACGACAACCCCCCCCCTACCCCCCAGTCATCTAACAAAAGGTTAGTCATCAAAGAGTAGATCAGATATCAAAATATGGATATGCATTGCCAATATGCTAATATGAAGCATATTTCTCATAAATGCTGCCATTATTATACACCCAAATGGAGTTTCTTGGATATTACCTTTTTTGGTCTGACCACTGCCACCGCTCACAGATATCCTTAATGTTAATGCAGTAACTTGAAAGATTCAGAATTCAGGAACTAATTTGATTTCAGATGATTTACCATTTCTTAATTGTCCACAAGGGGCACTTAAAAGTTTAATATCGCGAAACACTCTTTTGCCTGATTTGTCTGAGCTGGGGATGCTTCACGCCATGACATTATAGCTGTCTGGTTAAAGATTGGGGGCATTAGGGGATATACTCCAGGCCATCACTTCCAACAGCATAAGCCTAGTTATTATATTAACTGGTGATTTAAAAGATTTGGGTACCAGTCTGTCAAAGCACATATAAGCACAACAGATAAAAATGTACATACGCTATTAGATTATATAACCTTTCAGATTTTTATGTTGGAGAACCATACAAAATTCTATGAATCCTCTCCTTCAGAGACTTTAGGAGATAAATCATTGTTTGACCCCAAAGCAGTGCCACAACTGCAATTCAAAACAAAAATGCTATACTCACTTTTTTTTTCCATCCTGCCAGACAGGTGATGTTTGATTGTGTAGTTTGATTTTTAACAGCTCAACAAAACAAGGCTCTGAGGGACCTATTATATACAGGTACCTCCTCTCAAATGTATATCCATAGAGCAGTGAAAAATGATTTTAATGAGAATGAATCAGTATTGTAACAGTTTGTTCCTGTGAGAGACTATAAGTGTAAGTCTAGTCTATGTCTGCCTCATCTATGTGTTTGCACAGCAGGGACACAGCCAAAGTGTAGCACTAAGACTTGTTGCAAATTATTATTGTGATGCACTGTTTAGCAGGTAAAGTAGTGGTTTCATCAAATGTCATCTATTGTAGGAATCCTTGACAGGGTAATAATTGTTTATGCCATGTGGTGACGCATCTGGTGTATGATGGGATGTTTTTTTCTGATGATCAGACCAGCTCAGTGAAATTGGCAGAGAAAGCATTTTCTGATGATTCAACTGCAGCCACTTATGTTATAATCTAATGATGTCCAGTGCTCTCATGTCTGTGGTCCTGTTATGAATTATCCACACATTTTCTATCAAGTCTGTTCTCTTAACGCTTATGTCCTTTATTGCTCCTTCACCTCCTTTTTATTTACGGGATCAAGTTTTGAGATACTATCATCGAAAAGTGGATGGTAGTTCAAGGTTTCTGGAATTTAATTAAGAGAAAAAGAAGACTCAAAGGCATAACATTATAGGTGTTGAAGTGCAGAAATAAAGAGCATCTAATTATTTCTCTAACTGAATGAGCCAGTTTCCAAATTCTTCATATTCTATTGTATTATGTGTGTGTCTTTGTGTATATGTCTGTATATGTTGCGTGCACATGTCTACTCTGTCTTTTGGATCCACATCTCTTATCAGTGTTGAAACAGAATCATTTGAATGAATGCCAAGAAGCTCCGCTGTTACATGAAGCTCAGTGTAGCGTCATCGCTAAAGATAACTGTAGACAGAACAATGTGCGCACTGAGGATAGGAGTTGAGTTATAATACGCAGTGGGTTGGAGGCCCGAAACAAATGCCCTTGTGTGATTGATTACACGCTACAAGCTAATGAGATAAACAGAGCTTGAATCGATTCAGTCGAGGAGGAATCATGCCAGAGGGGCATATGCAGCCGTGTGCAATGGCTGTATTGACACCCTCATATTCAAAGACCTGATGAAAGAGAGCAAGCTGTGCTTTTGAATGAGAGGGGAGCAGTGTCCTCTTCCACTGTTTCACCCACCACTGCAGTCAGGGTCAATGCTGCTCAGATCAAATGTAAATGACAGGAACTGACAAGATGGGTACTTAGTGTTCTACGATCATGTCTAAGAAAAGCTTTTCTTAGTCAACGACAAGTAAGACAAGGGCTATGGAGCAGGCAGTCTTGCATTAACTGATGGGTCTGGGAAAGCACCTTTACCTGGAATGACAAAGTACATTAGAGTTTGAGCAGATGACCATGAGTCCACTTAAAGGAATGTGTGCTCTAACTGCAAACTATTTATTTTATTTATTTATATTAGTTGAGGCACAACGATGCACATTAAACGAGTCATTCCATGGTTATTTCATTAATATTTCTGTGTTCTCCATTATTACTTAATAAATTGTGTGTTGGTTATATTTAAAAAAAAAAACAAAAAACAAAAAAACATCCAGATTAGTTTGTTTCAAGCTGTTTTTGGAGGGTAGAAAAATGTCTTCAGGTCAAACAACAGAGTTTACCTGTACTTCCTCATAAATATCTATGACGCTGTGATGAGGTGTTTCTGATTGGCTCAGAACGTGTGAAGGAACACTCCCACCTCCCCTCTCACTCTGTGTATTTACTTTCCAAGAGTAGCATCCGGCTAGGTTTCGTGCCGTCGCTTGTTCTGAAAACATGCAGGGAAAAAAAACCCGCTTCATTTCCACAGAGACCACATGAAGCAGTTTGCCATTTTTTTCCCAGTTTGTGCAGCAGCTACTGTGGCGCCATCATCTATTGTAGATGCTAATGCTAATGCTACTTCAGATTCACTGCAATGGAGGATGGGAAATGCATTCAGCGAAGGGGACTCACCACGCAGCAAAGGCAGCATGTGTTGGCAACTCAAGGTGACCCATCAGATTCCAAAAGGAGCTTTGAAAAGTGGTTTTCAACAGAATTACACCTTTAATGAAAACATTGATACATTTCATTTCAGTATAAACATGTACTGTAAATATGCCAGAGTTAGCATCGGTGCTAATTGTCATCTGCAGTCCCCACTTCACTAAAGATAAACCGATATGGATTCATTGGAGATGATACTGATGCCTTTTTTACATCAGCCGGTGACCGATATTTATAAACCGATATTTCTGAGTTAATATTTGTAGCCGATACTGGTTATTTTTCCCCTTTGTCAAATGATAGCAAATGTCAGAAAATCTTCTTTACTTACATTAAAAAAATAAAGATTATGGCAGTTAACTTAATAATCACTACACCAAAAAAAATAGTTTTCAGTGTGGAGAGCAGTATCTCTGCCATCAACTTGGCCCCTCAGTAAATCATGGCAGGGGGAAAAAAAAGCAACAGACAGACACAAATACAATTTTGGCCCAATATATCGGTCTATCATTACTGCAAATGCCTCGCTCCACATCAAATGACATACTGATATCCTAATGTGATGATTAACCAATTAAAACCATTATGTTTCTCCAAGATAATGATAAGACGACTAACGAGGCAGGTACGATTCAAGATTCAAGAAGTTTATTGTCACATACGCAGGTAAAAAACACACAAGCTTGATGCTATGCAGTGAAATTCTTTCCAGCAATGTGAGAAAGGTGGTAATAGTAAGTGCAGTTAAGAAATAGTGGGACGAGACTAAAACTAAAAAGGTACAAGGTACATGTTAAGGATGTCATTGACAAAAGCATAGGTTAACACTAGACATGATGATGCAATAAACAGCATACATTTGTGTCAACATATTAAGGTTACATTTCTGCTGTGATGTATTTGAGCCTGGATTGACCACCCTGAATGCTGTGTCTTTTTTTTTTTTTTTTGATGCTCACAGACGAGTGTGCCAAGGAAAAAACACGAGCAGTCTCCTGGAAGGACATTCAGAGGAGGTGTGTTTAATTGATTGCTTTCTGATTGTGTCACTCAAGTCTTGTCTGTGCACCAAAGGACATGAGGGTGAGCCATCAGTCATGGAAAAGGGGGAGGCAGGGGAGAATCTGGCAGAAATAAACGTTTAGCTTTCTTTCAATCAGAGGACAAAGGGACGAGAGTGTGTCGCTTACGTGATACTAAAGATGAAAAGGCAAAATAATACATTTTATCAATGTCCAATTGCATATAAATTAGGCTTTAAATTAACATACGCCGTTGGGCATGAAGGCATTAGAGAGAAGAGGGACTGTTGCTTCCCCCACAGACAAGCTTTTCACAAAAGAAAGGGGGAGTGTGACATTTCCTGTGGCTACAAAAGAGACTGTGTGCAGGTGTTAATGAATGTGTTTGGGTGTGTGCATACGTACCAGAATAACAATAATAATAATAAAAAAATATTAATACACATTAACCATATAACTTTTGAATACTACTAAATGATCAGTCAGACTTTATTTTTGCTTTTTAGTGCAATTACAGTAATAGATTAAATAACAAATAAATAAATCACTGAAATTATAATAAAAGAAGAAAAATATGGAAAGAGAATAACTTCAAAATAATGTGTGAATAATAAAAGAACTTTGCAAATAATGCAAGAAAATAAATGCAATAAGATAAGCCAAAAGGAAATCTGCCAAGTGCACACCTCCACCAAAGTAGACACCTTTCCCCGAATCACCACAAAAACCTACTAATTTCCAGATCTCCCCATTAACACCCTAACCTGAAAATGTCATCAAAATCCATCTGTAAGTTTTTGAGTTATCTTGTACACAAACCAACCAACGCCGGAAAAAAAACAACCTCCTTGGCGTAGGTAATACTGTAATAACATACAGCACATAGTGTAGTCACATACTTAACACACAGCAATGTATGTAATTACACAACTGCACATATATTAAATGTATGTATGCATCTATGTGGGATGAAACTGTGGAGCAGTCTGCAGCTTGATCACAAGTGGTGCCAAAATAACCACAGTTTTAAAGCACATTTCGAACATGGTCTGGTGACAGTACAGGGAGGGTGGGACTTAATGTTAACCCATAAAGACCTAGTGTTACTTTCCTGGTAGTTCCCAAATTCAACTCCTATTCAACCTTCTTTAAACGATTGATGATTGTTATTGTAATATTTTATTCTGCATTTTGTAATTTTTTTACCCCTGTGTAAATCATGTATTTTACTAAATTTAATTTACTGATCATGTAGATGTTCATAAAAACTCTAACAAAATTTGAGGGTTATTATATCAAAAATGGAGAAAACTGAAGAAAAATAAAGTTTTTTAGCAAATCTATTATTAGCTGAATATTCAAACACCCAACCGTAACCACTGTCATTGATCTCACTCCGTGGATTTTATTGACAAAAGAAGTTGTAGAAGATGACAGTGTTTCCATGGTAACTACAGAGCGTCTGAAAGTTCGAAAGAGTCATAACTGATGACCACAAAAAGATGACACACTGCATTTTACCTCAGTTCCTTACATATATTGATAGAATTAGTGGATCAACAGGTATTCAACAGTTTAGATCAGTAGATGGTTTTAGTTGATGGTGGATGTTTGGGCCTTTATGGGTAAATAACTGGACCATTACATCCTTACTTTCTTATATTCCATCCTCTTTCTTACCTTTGTCATTGTTTAGCATGATGATACATGTTACTGCCATCACTACTGTTGGTGTGGTATTGGTAAAATATATTGTATCATAAGTTATACAGACTAACAAATAGTTATGTGTAATATACATCAGTTTTCCTAAATGTTACTTAAATTATTAGGACTCAAACATATGTAATCTTACCATTAAGGAAGTAAAAGAAATGTATTGTATAAATTCTTCCCACTCCTTTTCAAGCAATACATATTGAATGTATTTAAGCGTACTTAGCAATTGTTATATTGACTTAATCACCTCTATTCATTTATTTGCTCTGCTATCAGTTCATTGTACATATAAAAGAAAGAAAGAAAGACAGACAGACAGAAAATTAATACAAATATGTCAAAAATCCTCAAATACTATTGAAAATAACCTCCTAATAAAATAAAAGTGTGTGATTTTTCCCTCAGTAGTTGCACAGTGAGCCCACTGTAGCAGTGAGACAAGTGATAATCACATCTAATTGACATGTATTGTCCAAAAGTAGATTCTAACATGCTGAATTCAAACACAGATGGCGAAAACAAGCTATTACACTATGTTCAAAGCTGACTAAAGGGTTGAAAATCGATATGGCTCCAGCCACGCCATACTGCTAATGAAAAGCATGCATGCTACGATAATGGATATGGATTTCTTTGTGTGTGGTTCACGTTTTATTCCTGTGTGCGGTTGAAATCTTTATATATAGCTCCACAAAAGATAATTGATGTGCACACGTGACTGGAGGTGCACTTACATGTTTTAACACTCATTCAAAGAGTTCAATCTCTATCCGCAGTCTTTTTAATAAATTTTTTTTTTTTTTAATTTTATTCTATCTTGTTCAAATCTGTGTGTGTTGCTAGTACTGCTGGTCATTTTATTTTAAATGGTTGGCACATACTGAAATTAACTGGGTAATCATAATTCTTATTTTTGAAAATGCAGTGTTGTTTTGTAAGAACGATTCAGCGTGAGTTTTATTCCACGTTAGCTCAAGCTGAGTGATTACTAACTGCCAGAAAAAGACTGTGCAGATGAACTTTAGATTTCTATTTAAATGGTTAGTGAGGGACAGTGCAAGAGGTAAACACGGTGTGGAAAAGTCAGCATGGAATAAAGAGAAAAAAGAGCAACAGTACAATATTAACCATGCTGAGAGAAGCGGGATAGGAGCTTTGAGACGCTTCATGTTGCTTGCAATCAGTAAGACTTCTGCTCTGTATCTGGCTTCCTGTTGTGCCTTTATGTGTGTGAATCTTTCATGCCAGTGTGTGTTTTGTGAATGTCTGTGAGGGTCACATTGTTGTATGACTGGTTAGCCCATTGTGTGTTATTTGTGACTGTCTGGGATGCCGTTGCCACGGTAATAGCCTTTAGCTGTCATAGAAGCTGATGCACAAATAAAATTAATAGTTATAGTCAGACAAAAACGCACGGATGATTTGGGATTATGATGTTATTTTTTTATGGTAGATTTATTTTGGAGTAAATTGTCATGTTTCCAAATAACAATTCCATCTTATATGTTATATATTACTCTATATGGACAACAGTGAAAATAAATTCAGTTTCAGTGGCCTTCTACTCTGTAATATTATAATTAATTAATGGAACGTAGCTCTCATTAAGTATGGATCACATCTACTCTTACCAATATGACTAAATGAAAGACACTGTTTGCTTTTTGTGTACAGGATTTTTTGTAGCTGCAATACAGGCAACTCAATCAGCTAATGTCTGAAGACTTGCCACTGTGTCTCGTTTCGTCGTCTGCACCCACTTTATCCTCACTAGGGTCACAGGGATCTGTGGGGGCCTAATTCAACTACAATGGGTGAAGGTGGGGTACACCCTGGATGAGTCTCCACTTCATCTCAGGGCTGAACAGAGATAAAACTATAGTATCAGCTGAAAGTGGTGACTCAGATGTAAAGCCTGTCCCTCTGCTTTTGTGGTATAAGTATTTTCACTCCATATTTACAACTTAAATGAGGCAGTATTAGGGCTGGGCGATAAGAACCAAAAATCTTGAGATTTTTATTTTTGTAGAATGGTGACACGTGATATATTTCGATATATTTTTCCAGTGTAATACCAAAAAGACAATTCCATGTCAAATTCACAAGTGGCAGCTGCCATCTAGGCACAACATATGTGCATATTAACATAAAATAAATAAATAAATAATAATAATAACAATAATAATAATAATAATAATAATAATAATATGTGATCATTTTTTTGAAAACTCCATACTGTCAAAGGTATGCCAGGGCAGTGTTGTTGGACAATCGTTCAAAATTGGTCGTGGCCAGGAAAGAGGCAAGGTATAATAAAGCCAAGTGAGAGGCAGACAGGAAGAGGAGTAATAAAAAAAAGGGGGGGGGGATACAGTTGAAACCCAAAAAGATTGGAAAAATCCTGATATCTTTAAAAATGTCTATATATCAGCCAGTCCTGGGTAGTATATGTACTATATATAAAATTATTCTATAAAACTATCTGTCTCTAATGACTTCCCTGTCAATCTCCTCCTTCTCTGTTAGAAACCACTTTTACACTGCTAAAGATTAATTAATATTAATTATTAGCTGTAAAGGAAAAACACCAATTATGACACTACCTGACTTGATAGAGTTGTCAGAAGACGCGTAGACTGGTGTATTAAATTAAACAATATTTAGGTCGACCAAGTCTTATACTTTGGCTTTCGTTGATGTAATTTGAGGTTAGTGAGGCTATACCCAGTGATTGCAAAGGACTACATCAGCCAAAGGGCTAAATCTAAATAGATGTATTCAATTTAAATAAAGAGGAAAGGCTACCCTTTAAAGTGTAGCAGAGTTTACACTTAACACAAATCTGATAAGTACACTGTGCACTTGACATAAACCAATCTTAAAACACCAGGCGTGCTCCACTGTTGTGTCATTTTGTCAAGTGAGGAAGTCGGCTAGAAAGGAGGGAAAAAGTGGTGAACATTCAAATACTAGAAAGTATTGATTACCAAGTCAGTGCAACATTAGAAAACTCATTTTAACAATACCCTGTCATCACTGCAGACATTCAAAAGCATTCTGCTTTGCTAACCTTCCAATCAATAAAATCCCATTCAGACTGGTCCTTATTGATGACAGGTAGAGATAATGGGTGTTGTTGACAATGGGGTCAACCATAAGATACTTGACACATGACAAATGAACAGTTAAAGACAACCATACGTGGCATACTGCACAAAGAATGATGTCAAAGGGATAGTTGTTTATGAGCAGGGTTGATAAAGGTACATGTTAAAGGGATATTAAGCGTGTTCCCTGGAGTATAATACTGGTCAACATGCTGCCATTTTAAATAAGCACACAGGCACACTTAAAAATCAATATCACGTGTATTTGTTATACTGTATGGGGTATGTTGTATGAGGTAATACACTGTGATTGGTGTATATGCTACTGGAGAGAAAATATCAAAAGAAAATATCTCACTGCAGTTATAAGAAAGAAATGACAGTGTCATTTTAAAGTTAGCTAAACTTAAGTATACAGAATGCATTTAATTTAAAATTATCAAGACATTTGTTACACAGTACATATATATCGCCTCAGTCTGCCTTTCTTTTCTGTCAATGAATTAAAGGTTAAAAATGAATGTAAACACATTATACTAGCCTCCAAGGCCGGAAACTGAAAAATGACGCAGAGTTGGGGTCTGATGAACATTGATAAGGAAGAAATTGTGAAGAATTACTGGGTCTGAGTATCTCCAGATCTTGTTGGACTTTAATAATGTAAAATGGTTAGTCCTTATCAAAAATATCTAAAGAACAACCGGATCTCAACCAACCCAACATCTGTAGAAGGGGAACATTATTAACACCTGTCTAATGTTGTGTAGCACATCTCCTGTCAGTGGACACAATGAGAGGCATGTTCTCTCCAAAGAAAGAATAATTTGCATAGCTTGACATTCTTTTAGTTACTATTCTCAAGGTAATAAGTCTTTACAGAATGTCATACAGTGACTGATGGATAAACACTTCTTACATTTCAGAAAAACTATTGCTTTAAAGCTGTCATTCAACGGTTATTTCATTAATATTACTGTGTTCTCCATTGTTATTTAATCCATTGTGTGTTGGTTCTATTTTAAAAAATGCCCAGATTCCTTTGTTTCCAGCTGTTTTTGCACGATAGAAAAATGACTTGAGGTCGAACAACAGACTTTACCCCTACTTCCTCATACATGTCTATGATGCAGTCATGAGGCGTCTCTGATTGGCTCAGAATGCGTGAAGGAACACTCCCCCCTCCCCTCTGTGTATGTATTTACCTTTACCCAAGGGGAAAAAAACAAGGCTTTATTTCCACAGAGAACACATGAACCATTTTTTCTTTTCAGTTTGTGCAGCAGCTACTGTGGTGTATCTTCTCTCGTTGATGCTAACGCTAAAGCTGCGTCAGATGTGCTGCCGGGGACGGATTTAACCCCATGAGGGTGACACTAAAATCCGTCAGACGGACCGGCTTTTTCTGGGTCCCTCGTGTCCTCTTGTCCAGTGGAGGTGACAACTGACTTTCAACGGCAGCATGTGTCGATCAGTCGGGGTGACCCATCAGATTCCAAAAGGAACGTGGAAAAGTGGTTTTCAGCGGAATGACACCTTTAAGGTTTTCAGTCTTGTCATCTGAACCCACTTTATCCTCAGTAGGGTCACTGGAGGCCTAATCCAGCTACAATGGGTGAACGCGGGGTACACTCTGTATGAGTCTCCAGTTCATCTCAGGGCTGAATATATATAGACAAACAATCACTCTCACTTTCACACCTATGGGTAATTTAGATTAACCAATTAACCTATCAGTGCATGTGTTTGGATGGTGGGAGGAAACCGGAGTACCTGGAGAAAACCCACACAGACACAGGGAGAACATGCAAACTCCACACAGAAAGGTCTGGTGTGGGAACCAGGGTCCTTCTGTCTATGAGGCATGAGTGCTAACCACTGCACCACTGTGCCACCCGTTTATTCCTTGTGTATTTCATAATTATATAATCATGAGTCACCTCCACCAGAGTGATAAAAACTAACACTGCTCTAAAATTTAAGCGGGTTGTGAAACATGCATCAATCAAGGCAGTAAAAACTAATAAGCTCTTGTTCAGGGAGCAGGAACTGAATCC
This sequence comes from Siphamia tubifer, assembly GCA_020466265.1. NCBI lineage: Eukaryota > Metazoa > Chordata > Actinopteri > Kurtiformes > Apogonidae > Siphamia > Siphamia tubifer. The sequence continues at coordinate 24,419,718 of CM035795.1, read as the reverse complement.
AAAAATTATTGTGAAATATGGCTGGAAAAAGTATCTCTTTATCAAAAAGATCTGTGATGCAACAAAGGGAGAAGAAAGACAAAGGCTGAACATTCTCCTCTGGTTAACATTAGCACACATGGCACGTATCTTACAGAGATACAAACATGGAGTTTTCTCACAGGCGAATTATGACAGGAAACGTTAACTCAAATCTATTTGCCCAAGGTAACATCTCAAGGTTAGGAGAAGCCATGCATGATGTCTTTATTCCGTAAAAGAAATCCTGCTTCGTAAGACGACCTGAGCACTTTCCTTTTTCTCTGGGGGCACCTGCCTACATCTCCACCCACCCTGCCAATAAAATAGGAGCCTAAACCTTCTGTATGAGCCCCTGTTCTGCCTGAAGGCACTGAGGATGATTCAAGACACTGTGTCAGCTGCAGAGACCCTCTCACACTACCATTGGTTTGAGGTCAGTGTGAACATGCAGGTGTTTTCTCACATGGTATCACCTTGACACAGGCAGCACTGATACCACCGGCTTGTAATGTAATTGCAACATGGTCTGCCGTTAGAAAGACAGAGCTGAGGCAGGGAGGGGATGGTCTGTCAGGATGAACGAACAAGAAGCAATATGCCCTGACTCTATTACTGTTAATTGAAGTAGAAAAAAGGTGGTATGTGGTTGGGAGATAAAGTGATAGGGGCAGCAGGAGAGAGGTAGAGAACCTACCATAAAAGTAAGCTTATCTAAGATGAACCTTTGCTGGTATATCACAGGTTAATTCAGTGTCATGCCAGGGAGACAGACAGAGTCCATTTTATTGTCTCATTCAGAAGATAGAGCAGAGACAGCATCTATATCAAGTAAAAAGGCAATCTGTCTTAGAACTTACAGCTAACTGTAATGAATGAAACCAAAAAAAAAAAGCTTTTGTAAAAAGATGAAGTGTGATCCACATTAATCATCTGTTTCTGAAGATTTAGAATAATAAGCTACTCAAAAACATTTCCTGTCATTTTAAGGGGTTGCCTTAAAAATTGTGCCTTTCATCTAGATTGCTCCGACAGCGCAGGCAGGCATTACAGGTGTGTGGTAATTTCTACACAGTAGTTAGTTTTCCATTGACCCTCAAATTGTCCAAATATAACTTGAACATAAAAATGTACTTAATGGAAAAATGACAATTTTAACAAAAAACCCTGTTTTTTTTTATTAAAGGTTTTCAAGTGCAGCACAAATGGTATATCCTCCTGAGACCCAGGCTTTTTTATGTTAAATACTTGCCTCTTTTTTTTTAGAAACATGACAATGCAACAGTTTTTTTCTGATGCAATTTTTTATGGAATGTCCAGGTTTTCAGAAACAATGACAACATTTTTTGTTTTTTATTTCTTCAATAAAACTGTGAAAGTCTTGTCCACTACAGAGGACAAACATGCAGTGTTGGGTCTCAGGAGGATATTACACAAAATTGCAATGGGAAGGCCTTTTTTCACAACTAGTCACATGAATGAATTAAAAAAAAAAAACTGTTGATGGACGTTGTAGCAAGCAAATATGAGTTTTAAAACATGTGTGGACACACCAGGAAACTTTTTTTGTTTTATTAATAATGAATATATCTGTAAAACAACATGTTATTTATGTTCGTCGCCATGTTCATGGAATAACTTCTCATGCCATCTCCCAATAATAAAATTTTAAAAAATCATTGCATTTGTGCTTTAATAGAAAATCCAACATTATGCACTTCTGGGTTTTTCTTTACATTTAGTAAATATTGGTAAAGTTTTATGTGTATATTCAATGGAAAAGCAACTAGGGGCAGCAACAGGTACAGTGAGTTCACAATCTGAGGTCCAATGTGGTCTATGGGGTCTGTAAGGTCCACCTCTGCATGAACAGTGAGTGTACCTGCTTTGTTTGGTACCATGAAGTAATGGTACTAGTTGATGTTAAAGAGAAAAGTGATGTTGTAATGTTCTAAAATACATGGTTCTTTCACCTTATATGGGTTTTTCTTGTATTTCTATATATAGTCCAGAGATTTTTTTGCCACATATGGTTAAGGAACCAAATATGGTAAGTATATTCATTTTTGTTTTCCACATGACAATACAAAAATGTAGGAAAAATTCACAAAAACTTGAAATGTCAAATTCTATGACTACCTTATAAAGTACAAGCTGCACAAGCTGAGCAAAGTCTGGAGATGGGAGTCTCATTTGTGTTCTTCAGTTCCTGTAAGGATATATTTAAGATATATTAGGAGTCCTGAAACCATCCACAGCTCCAAACATGTACACGGGCTCTATATTTTATTGAAAGCGCTCATTGAAATTGCACAGCTTACAGTATTGACTTATCTGACACATTAAGGAGGCTGAGCGGGTGGGGCAAGTGTATCCACAGACCATGTAACTCCATGTCTTCACACTACCAAACCACAGCTGTCACAAAATTTAAATATGACACTTCTGTAAATTCTATATCTATGACAAACTGTATGACTCGGCCAGTTATTTTAGACGACATATCCTGGAAAAAAAATCAGTTCCACTCAACACCTGACATAACATCCAGACAGGCTAGTCAAAGATGTACTTCATTCCAGTATTTTGACAGAGTGTAGTGACATGACATCGCTCCTTACTTTATTTTAGTTGACCCTTTGACTAAAATCTGACTACCACTATTTTTTAAATGCACCCACATTTTTTTCCCCTGTAGCTTTACTTGTGCAGATATAAAATAATCTGATATTCTGTCTTATTTATGGGTTTCCACTTAATTCAAGAAATGTTTCTAAATCAAACATTTAAAGATAATACAATAAGCCACATGATATCCCACATCTTCCAAAACCACATCTTTCTCACAGTATCTGAACTGTAGAGGATATCTGGCAAGAGTTGTCCGTCTTTAATGCTGCACATCCAGGGAACTTGATGGATGGCAGAGTAAGGACAGAGTCCCTTACTCCATTCATCAAAACCAGACAACCTCTTGGGCCTGGTGGCCCCGGTGACAAATGAGGACTGAAGTCCCTGCTGGGGGGGGGGGGGGGGGGGGGGGTGAGAAGGTTACGGGAGTTTTGGAGGAAGTCCCAGCTTGGCCCAAAGGACAGACACCTCTTGTGTTTGCTCTGCATGTGCCTCCCTTGGCTATAGGCATTATGTTCAGAGTTCATAAAGCACCCCTGAACTTTTTGTCTTGAGAAATGACTTGCATGACAAATTGTTCTTTGCTCTTTAAGCTGGGTTCAAAAAGGCCCCAGATTGGTACTTAAAAAGCGCAGTGACAATGAGACAGATGCAGCCGAAGGAGGCTGCGGAGACTTGTGTCAACGAAATCACATTTTACATTTAGAACCATGAGGAGGCAGGCAGAAGGGAGAAGAGATTCTATTTGAAGCCTCATATCAACTGGAGACTTCAATGCATATTGTTAGAATGCTGTGAAAATGGGAAGAGAGCGCTGGTTGAAGAGGAGAAAAGGCACATTAACGTGAACGTCTTAGCCACCTAAGAAGTCCTCTAAAACATGACTGCCTTTCTGAAGAGCGTAATTCAGCTAATACTGTATTTGTGTGTGCGCTGCAGTAGAGTCAAGTATAAAGCTCTGAAATTAATAATGGGATGTATATAGCCTACTTTTATATTCTTGGAAGACAGATGACTGAACTGAATTACCAACTAAACATAGTATATCTGTCTGTTCTTAACGTTTATATAACAGTTTTATAGGGCGCATAAATACATTTGGAGAGAATAGCCATCATTCACAACACTTATAGTCCGTAGTTACAACCTCTGATGTGACTGTGTAGAAATGACAGGGAAATGAAAGGTATTTGGTGCAACTGGTGTTATGCTTTAAACCAGGGGTGTCAAACTCATTTTTGTCCAGGGGCCACATTCAGCTAAATTTGATCTGAAGTGGGCCGAACCAGTAAAAACACCCAAAACATAATATAGAAATAATGTCAACTCCAAAGTTGTCGCTCCGTTTTAGAGCAAAAAAAGTAAAATTGCATTCTGAAAACAAACAATATTAGGCTTTAGTTTATCATTTACACATATACATTCTAACTTACAGATCACACTGGATTTACAGATGCACAAGATATTTAGTTATAGGTGGAATATTATTAAAATTGTACTTACTTCTCTTATGACATTACCAATTTTTCATATTTATTCAGATTTTTTGGGTGAAATTCTACTTCGTTTTAGTGTCATTAAATGAAAAAAAAAATTACAAAGAAATGTTTTACTTGTAATTATTTATAGGTTATTATGAAACTGAATTGGTCTGAATGTGGAGCATGAATTAAAATGATTTATATCTTATATGTAATTTTTGCATTTCATAAAGTCATCCAAAGGGCCAGATTTGGCCCCCGGGCCGCATGTTTGACACCTCTGCTTTAAACAATGGCTATGATTTATGACTGGACAGAAGTTGTTTTTATATGGTGATGAACACAGACTCATGTTCCTGAAAAAAAAATTATAATAATAAGACTAAACAGAAAACATTACCATCTGGCTGTTTTACGTGTGAAATGTAATTCATGAAAATATATTAAATCGTGTATATTATTGTGACACAATCATATCAGTTACCGCCCTCCAAATGTTTCTAATTATTACGCTTGTTGTACAGTGTATTTGTACCTGGAAAGGAAAAGAGTAATTACATGTGAAGTGAGTTTGCTGATTTTCCCTTTGGTTTTGGCTATATAAAGTCAAAAGGAGAAGTTAAAATTCATACATGTTTAGTTTATCATCTTGTGACAATATGTCACGCGTCACCTGTGTTGCAAAATATATCTAACCTAATATAAATTATTAATGAGTAGTATATTATTCACTGTTGTGTTTGAGTATTATTATATTAATTTATACATACATTTTCTTTTAATATAGGAGTGTCCCTTAAATGTATATTAGGAGAGATTCTACTTCTAAAATGATCAACTTATTCATATTAGACCTTATCAATCTACCAGTCTATGATCACTATAGAGTTCATCTGAAACAGCTGCATACTCAGTTCTTTTTCCTATAGCAGTCTATTCAAACAAATACTGATGTTAATTTGTTTGACCCTAAAGCCATGAAATGGTCATAGCTAAAAATTACAATCCCTCCACTTTAGTCTAAAAACCATTATCTTCACTATTTAAATCACTTATCTAGTGGTACAACAGTAACATGACAACATCCAACGTCAAACATTTGTGTTCAAGGTCTTCTTTGTTGTGAGACGGGGCGACACATTTGACTTCCCTGCTGTTATCATTAAAACAACAATTACATTTTTTTTTAAAAAAAACACCGCCTGGGATGTTTTAGCCACATTTGTTTATATTCATATGAACTAACCTCTGATGTGCACAGCTGTGTTGCTTTCAGAACTGCTCTTTCCTTAGCTTTTCTTCATCGCTGCATCCTCACAGTGCTCTTCGACAGCTACTTCTTCACCAACCGTATGTTCTAAAGCATTCCAAACATCGACATTAGTCATTTTTGTGCAAAATATTTGTTATGAGAGGTATCTTCACAATTACTGAACATCTGCTTTTGTTGTTTGTTTGTTTGTTTTTTTTTATGGCTGCCTGACTGCTGGCAAAGAAAGTGTCACAACAGGATGCCTCAACATTTGAGCCTTAAATTAGAGGAAGGACAGTAGGGTCCTCGCTTTGTTTACTTGGAGGTTAAAAAGCCTCGTAGCAAGTGTTTAACCTAACAAAAATGATAAAAGAGTTTAGAGTCGTCTGTATTGCTGACTCACAGTGATCCCTAATATTAGCAGTGGATGAGCAGCCTTTTAACATCACATTGATGTTTTTTTTTTTTTAATGGAAAATCTCAAAAGTATTGATTTTTCTAATTTCACATTTGCATTCAGGAGGCTGCTTTCATCACAACATCAATTTAAATGTTAAGAGAGAAAAGCTGTGAGTCCTCGCTCTTTCTCTCTGTCTCACACACACACACACACACACACACACACACATTGTGTTGGCTTAATTATGAACTGACTTTGACTCTGACTTTGCAGCTTAAACCATCCATGCCCCAAATGCCAAGAAATCCATAAAATCCTTCAACTTCCCAGGGTAATTCTTATCACCAGTGGCTTTGTGAAGTGTCTCAGTAAAGTTTTCATCGCTTCCTTTTTTTCTCTCCTCTTTGGTTTTATGAAGACTGGTTTGCAAGTCTTGTTTGGTTTGATGTTTGCACATGTTATTGATTTTCCTGAGTGCTGAGGGTGGTAAATAATCACAGTAGATATATTGCCTTCTATGCAAGTTTAGCTTTGTTTACCCAGCCAGAGCTTTTTAATTGCACTTTGTGTGCTCCAAGCTGTGTGGCTTTATATGGAAATGTGTTGGATATAAGAAATGTGTTTGGTTTAAATGGGTTTACTTTTGTCCTTCTATTTTGTTGGTAAATCCATATTAAATTGTACCTGTAATAGTCATGTTTACAGCATTTATTGTGCTTTGTGTGTCACTTATTAGCAAAAGAGGTGCAAATTCAGTAAAAGCTCATGTTGATTCCAGGTTCTCAAGTGCAAGGAAAAAAGCAGCAGTTGGTGAGCAAGATTGAGTGGCAATCACATGATCGCATTTATTGTTTGTGCAAGTAGGGAGCTTTGCATTCCACCATTGCCCTAGAGAAGGGACCCAGCACTGGCCATTAATGTGTTATCTTAGACTAGTTTCTGCTGCGCTGGGTCAGTGACCAGTCCATCACAGTCCTAATAATCAGACAAATCAGTGTCATTCCCTCAGTAGCAACATGTCGCTGACCATGACTTACTGATGGAGCAGTGATTGAGTGCTCACATACGTATACTGTAGAAAAAGCTATGACAAGTTTTAAGACAAAACTACTTTTATACATGATCTTTTAAAATAGCTAGCAATGAAAACTCACTATGGCTACCCTTTAAAACACTTATTAATGGTGTACAACACTGATATTGTAAACTTTTATAACCAGACTCTAAAATGATTGTGATTATCGACATCGGATCCTTCTGAGGTATAATACACAAGAGTGATTTTGAAACTACAGTAAGTACATGTTTCAATAAGAATATACACAGATCAGCCATAACACTGTGATAACTGATAGGAGAAGTGGGAATAATATTGACTTTGAATGACTTTGACCAGGGTCATATTGTAATAGTGATGACAGGGTCAGAGCATCTCTATAACTGCAGGTCCTGTAGGCTGTTCCTGCTCTGCAGTTGTTAGCACCAACCAAAAATGAATTAAAGAAGGACATCCCACGCTCAGGGTTATTCAGCACTTATGGGAGGTGTTGGACAAATAAATCTGATCCATGGGGGTCTGATGGAATCAAGGCCTGGGGTCTAAGCTGTTTTTGTGGAAAAAGGAAAAACTGTATAATATTAGACGAATGATAATAACTACAATTTGTCCCTTGTTGTTCAGATCTTCACCAATTTTCCTGTTCCTAACACATGACCTTTAAGGACAAAATTAATACCTTATACAACTAATAGCACTGTCGAACTAATATTTTTTACATATCATGTAACATGTCTCTGAACCAGAATTTGATGAAGAATTTATTTATTTATTTTTTAGCCTTATACAGGTAGATTTTGGGGAAAATGTTTAATTAATGTTCGTGCATTATATGTAAATTTGGCTACAATATGTCTTTAAAAGTTCTCTTCCTTGATTGTCATTTACACTTTTTTTCCTGAAAATATGTTTAATGTGTGGGATGAACATGGTTTTAGATTCCACCAAGTCACAGGTGAGATAGAGGCAGGTTCCAAAGGAAAGCCGACACCAGAACTACTGCTGGAGTCTTGTGCCTGATTCACAGACTTCCAGCCATAGAAGATCCAGCAAAATTAAATGTTTATCAACTAATTTTGAGTTAAATTCAGTTTTTTCCACTTATTACTTGCTATTGTATGCTAAACTGTATTTTAATAGATACGTATTGTATTATAAACTAGTGATTAAATTTTTTTTTTGAATTATACTGTATATACAAGAATTGATAAAAACCACACCAAAACCTCTGTGTAAAAATTGTCGTCTTCCGCTTTATCTGGGTCTGGGTCGCGGGGGCAGCAGCCTCAGCGAAGCAGCCCAGGCTTCACTCATCGAAGCTACCTCAGCCAGGCCAGCCGAGAGATATAATCCCTCAAGCGTGTCCTGGGTTGGCCCCGAGGTCTCCTCCCAGATGGACATGCACGGAACACCTCCTCAGAGAGGCGTCCAGGAGCCACCTCAGCTGGCTCCTCTTGACATGGAGTAGCAGTCCCTCCCGGATGTTCGAGCTTCTCACCCTATCTCTAAGGCTGAGCCCGGCCACCCTGCGAAGGAAACTCATTTCGGCCGCTTGTATCCGTGATCTCATTCTTTAGGTCATGACCATTGGTGAGGGTCGGAAACGTAAATCGACCGGTAAATCGAGCTTCTATGTAAAAATATTTCATAAAAATTTTGTTATGCAATGTAATTTATCATAAAAATGACCTGGAATCTTGGTGGTGTCTCATATCTTTCTGTAAACACCATCTTCACTATCCCACAGTAACCTTGGATGTTCATGTTCAAGCTGCCCCTGACTTTCACTCAGTTAAAAACATTAAAGTATAACAGGTAACTCCTCTACAGTTACAGAACTTCTAGAATGTCCAAGGTGAATTTATTAACATAAAACTTTTTTTATTTATTTTTTTTTACTCCCAAAACTGTGAGCTCCTTGTCTGCTAATAAATGCTTTGCTATGTGCTGCAGGCAAAAAAAAAAAAGCAGAGCATACTGTACATGCTACAGTTGCCCCTTTGGGATCAGATTATAGAATAAGCTTTAGACCTACATGCCCTCCAAATTCATTGTCAGTCACTCACACCGAGGCCCATTTTCCTGTGTAACACTTTGGAGAATTCTAGGTCTCTTACCCTCAACTGCAGTGCATTCTATCATTCACTTATAAATCTTTTTTTTTTTTTCCTCTTTCTTCATTTCTTTTTTATTTTTCTTTGCCTTGAGCAAGTGTTACGCATGGCCGAGTGTCCGCAGGGAAACTCAGTGAACATGTAGTTTCGGTATGACAGGTCAGCTTCCAAATTGAGGTTACTCCCGCAAAACTTATGCATTGAAGACTACTAGAGCTGTATTAACACGGTGAAATGTGAGAAAGTGGGAGAAATGCTTGTGAAATGCAGCGGATAGGTAATTGGATTCTGACAAGATAATCAAAATTGAAATCTCTTCTGCCATTAATCTGTTCAGTAAAATATGCAGATCAGAGGATTTATCTTTCACATAGATTCTGTACCTCTGAAATACATCCAGCAGGTTTTTTTTTTATGTCAGTCAGCAATTAGATCACACTTCTGTGCCAAATGTTTGAGATGTGATCTGCTATGTTGGCATATCTCACTTTCATTAGAGCAGCTGTATCACAAAATATTTACAGTTACAATGAAAATCCTCCTAATTGCTGGAAAACACGTCCTATGACAGAAGTCTGTTCTTCCAGTGGCCAAAGCTGACATATTGCAGCTCTGCAGCAATTAAATGGAGGGAACAAAGAAACCGATACCGAGTCATTTTCTACATAAAAGCTCCCCGGGAAACTGGCAAAGGAAAATCCTTTTTAAACTGAAATGATGGTCAGTCTCCTGGGTTTAGTCAATGCGAGTGTGGCTAAAATGCCTGCCATCTGACAAAAACCTTTGTGTCAGTGCCAAGAGCAGAGGTCTAGACTTGCACTAAGAGTGTATCAAATCAATTATCAGATCTTTCAACAGTGACCACAGGATGCATTTCATGTGTAGGATTAAAATTATATGAATTCATACAATAGGAAACCATATAATGAAATGTTCACATCTATTCAACCGAGAGATGTTTTCGAAAGACTGAATGCAATTAGCGATTGAAATGATTATAAAATGTGCTGGACTACATCGTTTAAACATGTAGTAAAATTGGCACAGTATAGTGTCCTAGTGCTTCCAAATGATCTACAAGATAGATGAATGTGTGTAGTGTGCGACACAGGATTTCAGCCACATTATTACCCTATTTTAGCCAGTACATTTAGACAGCAAATGTGCCGTTCACCAACTGTGCATGTATCGCCTGGAATCTGGATGAAATGCCACACGAAATCTCAGCAACTCCAGCTCCAAACACCCACTGCAGTCACCAGTGATGTTATGACTATGGAGGAAGCATTGAGTAACAGAAATTCAGAGGTCAAAATCCCCTGATCGAATGTGAAGTAGAGGCTGAAAGAGCACAGAGTGAAGCAGACAGTGCTCTGTCAGGCCTGCTGTTGGCAGATGGGGGAGGGGGGCCTCGTCAATTGTCTCTGTTCTGATCGGACCTGTCAGTACAGATTTATCTAGTGAGAAAATTTGCTGTTGCCTCGTATAGTTTGTCGCAGGTCTATGAATTTGACTACAGCCAATATCAGACAGACAGACAGACAGTGGTGGACATTTTATTTTGGGATGACCCATGCATTTGTAATATTTTACATTAAGACTTCAGTCATTTACTGTATTGTTCCACTCTAAATACTGAATGTGCACTGTTCTACAGAGGTCAAAACTGGATGTTTCAGTAAATAATGAAACACATTCAGAAAATGACATGTTAGAACTGTGTCTTTATCACCTCTAAAAAAAAAAAAAAAAAAAAAAAAATCTAACTAAAATCTAGACTGTGTACTACTGTTCATGCATACATAGGTTTATAGTTTTAAACGTTGTGTGGAAAGGACTGATGATAATATGTCTCGATCCAAATGAGATACAGTAGGTCGTCCAACTTATCCACAGCACCGATTACACAAGGACATCAATGTTCTTCTTAACCCCCCCATCCCCTCCCCCTACAGTTACTTAAGCCCCTTGCTTTATGGACAGCAAAGCCCTTCAATTTCCCCAAGCTCCTGCAATTATGCAAGCTAGGGGTATGAGCCATGTGATTGTGTTCTCCAGTACAAGGTATATTACCTTTTAAAGGTGTCAAGGAGAGTTCCTCAGGGGACCAGTACAGAAGTCAATTGTTAGAGCATGTTAAAGGGATTTTCTTATTGTTTGCTTCACTGCACCAACTGCCACAAGTGTGTTCAATTGCCAGTTGGAGCTGTGGAGTAGGTAATATGATAGATTATATGATACATGATAAGAGGTTAGATACAGTTGTGTATCATTAGATATTCGCTGCAGTGCAGTAGCTGACTTGACTACTGTATATTGTATTCACAACCTTTACAGTTGACACATCTGAGTTTGTTGGTTATTCATTGTATTAATACAAGTGTGAAACAGTAAATTTTTCTTAAAATGAGACTGTATATTATACTTCTGTAGTGTTCTGTTTTTAGTATTAGATTTATAGTTTTTATCATCTATATTATTTGTTTATACTAGTATATGCTTGACAGTTGTGTGTAGTTAAAACACACACACACGCACACATTGTAATATCTTCTAGGGGTTTCGATAAAACAAAAAAAAAAAAGTAGTCCTAAACTATCCCAAAAAGTGATGTGAGATCTTGCAGATGAATGTGCCTCATGTTTACATATGAAGTATTGTAGTTATATTCATTTAGTACCTGACCTGTACTACTTACACTGCCAAACCCAAAAAGGCAGTTAAGGACTATTGTTTTTGGATCAGTTTGTTTGTATTTTTGTTTGTTTGTTAACACTTTAGGGGCAAAATAATTGGTTGAATTCATATCAAATTTGGTTTATAGATTGTAAGTGACTCCAAATAGATCCAATTACATTTTAGGAACAGTAGATCAAGGTAAAATATTTTTATGACTTTGTCCCCTTTTAGTTATAATGGGTGAAATTCAAATGTCTAGAGAAGCAATACTATTGGTTGAATCACTACCAAATTTGGTTTATGGAATGCCAATGACCAGTGGCGGGCCGTGCATTTCAATATTCGTCCTTCAGTAACATCCCATATATAAACTTCACTTCAGTATAGATAAGTAGCACTTCATTTCAGGAGCATTTAAAACCATCAAGTATGCATTCACAATTAAGATTAGGAAACTAAACACAGATATTGTCAAAAATAAAAAGGTGATTTAAAGATACTAAACAAAATGCCACCAAAATGACACTGTGTGATCTTAAACAAGTCTGTCTAATAAATTGCACAATGTCGCAGTTTCATATAAGACACCAACCAGACAATAACAAAACAAACTATTCTATGAAAATAAAGTTAAGAGATCGTTTGGATTTTTGAGAATAGGACATACAACAACAAATTATTGAAAATATTGCAACGACAAGAAGAAATAAAAAATAAAATGCATTTACTCACCAACATAGTTCTCCACAGTATCTGCTTATTTGAAAATAAAGTCGAGGCTCCTTTCTTTTCTTTAGAACACTTATTCAGTGGCTGTTGTACAGTTTATCTGTGTGTTTCAGGTCCATCAGTCAGTTCCTTTTCTATGGACATGGAGGCTAATGCTGAAAGATGTTTCTGTCCGGTCGTGTTTCTGACATATATTTGAATACACTTTAACGCTGAAAATGGCCGCTGGACAGAACAGCTAAAACAGTAACAGCCAAACAGACCAGTGTGTAAAGTTGCCCCAAACTCTCAGTCAGATTTTTGCTCTGAAGAAAATTCTCCTTCGTTCATTATGGGTTAAAAATACAGCTGGTTCTTGAATTTCTGTGTTTAGTTGGTTTAGATATTCTCCAGATTGACGCTTGTCAAGTCCTAGCAAATGCTAATCCAACCACTGAACACGTACATGTCATGTTGAGCGTAAGACCTGCTAGCTTGCCTTGGTTCGCAGAATCGCGATCTGATTGGCTATTTACCTGCCTGCTATGTCTGTTCTGAAGGTCTAAACCAAATGTAATTTACCTGACAACACAAGCTAGCTGAAATATAATTGGTTAAAAACTCTACCATAAAAAACACCATTGGAAGCCACTCAAGTAAATGGAAATAATATGACATGAAGAATACAGAGAATAGACTATCATTCAGTTTACATATTTATATAAAAAATAAAATAACATACATTTACTTTTCTGAGCATGTTTAGGCCAGTGGAGAAGACCTTGCTGGCCCCGACGGCCTCCCACTGCCAATGACCCAGAATAGATGTGGTTAAATTTTGTTAAAAGTAGGTCAAAGTTCAGATAAAAAAAAGTTTTTAAAAAAGTAATAATAATAATAATAATTATATATATATATATATATATATATATATATATATATATATATATATATATATATATATATATATATATATATATATATATATATATATATATATATATATATATATATATATATATATATATATATATATATATATAAAATTATATATTTATAATTATATATATATATATATATATATATATATATATATATATATATATATATATATATATATATATATATAATTGGCAAAATTAATGTTTATATTTTGTGTCAATTTAGTTCCAATTTAGCACATATATAGAGGCAATTGATATATATCAGCAGAGGCATCAGCTGGATAGATGCCAAAATATGTGTAAAGGGAATTTTGTTTGTTATGCCTGGCACCACTTGTTTATTCCCTTTTTCTTAATATATATTTTTTTAACTATCAGTCAGCATCAGTCAAGTAGTTCAGAAGAACTTTCATGTCATTTGGTTCATTTAAAATCACAGTTTTACCTTTGACTGAGAAAAAACCCAAGAATATGATGTTCTTAACCTTTCTGGAGGAAGTTAAAGCTATTGACTTGCTTGAATTTAAAAAAAGCATGATGAACTGATGCTACATCATGATAGAATCAAAATATTTTCACTGTAAATTCTCTGAGCATCTAAATTAAATTAATATAATACCACTGAAAAGTTGGGAAACTCCAATTTCCTTTTGTTTAATCATATGAATAAAATAATTTTTTTTGCCACAAATGATGTGGTGGGTCATTGTGGGTTAAACAGTTTATTCTACTGAATACAATAGGATTTCTCACGAGTTTATATAACTTTAATATAACTTTAAATATTCAGAATAATATAAGTTGAGAAGTGAAAAAATATAACATAGGCCTGGATGTTTTACATGTTTGTAATGTGGGAAAAAATACACACACACACACACACACACACACACACACACATATATATATATATATATATATATATATAGAATTTTTAATGATGCCGTCTCCTACTAAGGTCGGCCGTGTGGCAGTGTGTTGTGAATACTTATCTCACTGAGTATAATGTAGTTGAAAGACAAATAGCATCATATAAGAGATAAATATTCAAAGCAGCATAGATTCTGAAGTGATGATTATGATAACAGCATCTCATAAACATTCAATGCAGGGAGGTAAATTAACCCCCGTCCTGGAGTGCAGCATCACATTCAAAGCCCCTAAAGTAGATGGTGATGCTTCTTGCCTCCTTTGCAATGTCTTGAGCCAGACACGAGAGGAAAAGGTGCTAAGTGCAATCAAATGCAGTTACCTATAACTACTAGCCGCGGGGAAAAAATGACACCCTGGTCCCCTTGACGGTCTCTCTGGGTTCACTTGAACTCTGCAGAAGCTGAAAAATGACCCTGGGAGGCTGAGTGACAGCTGTGAAGATGAAAGGCATCTTGTGAAAGGTTATGGTTGCATCACTTTAGATGTGAGTGAGCCATTAGAGTAATGGTGCTCAAAAAACATCAACATCAGCCTGTCAGATCAGCTACTTGGAGGGTAATGCAGTGAGGTACAAAGCAGCTGTGAACTAACTCTGTCTATTTTATCTTGATCAGTCCACACTTTGGATGGACTGTAATGTTTTAGTCCAACCTACAGTGTTTTTACTGACAATTTATATGTTATATATGTTTAATGTTCCTACCCATTGTTTCCCACACAGGAAATAACCTGTCCTGACCATAGTTTCAGATGAGATCACAAACGTTCAGGGAGGTGTAGCTGTAGGGCACACCTAATATTTAATGCACAAATTAAATGGACTGCACTTATATAGTGCTTTTCCACCTTTATGGTCCTCAATATGCTTTACAATAGCCTCACATTCACCCATTCACACATGCATTTATATACCAATAGGCGACTGCTGCCATGCAGGGTGCTGCCAGACCTACTTGGAGCAATATAGGGTTCAGTGTCTTGCGCAAGGACACTTTGACATGTGGACAGCCAGAGCTGGGACTCAACCCACCAACCCTTCGGTCATTAGATGACCTGCTCTACCAACTGAGTCACAGCCGCCCTTTTAACGGTATAAATAGGGTTGGTTTTCATATTATTCATGCAGAAACAGCTCTAAAAGTTCATTATTATCTGTCATTAATAAAATAAAACAACAAAGTCATAAAGCCTTACCTACTGTAGGGTAAGGGTAGGGTGTGCTATTTGCATAATTCAACTATGTTACTTTCACCTTGATCAGTGTTTCTCCTTTTTAAACACGTCCCTTTTCGTCATCATGGGTTCCTTGTCACCTCCTGAAAAAGTCGTCAAGTTGTTGAGGGTGGTGGTATTGTGGTGTGGTGTGGTGTGGGGGGACTTGATATCGATGCTTATATAAACTAATTCCCTATTTATAGTCACAGTGCCTCATTCCAAATGCCCCCAATGGTGTCTCAAAGCCCCCTGGGGGGCAAAAACACTGAGATAGATAGACATTTCAAAAAAGCTGTAGGTTTTGCTAAAAATGCTTCTGCAGAGACTTTGTCATTTAGTTCCCTCTATGCAGATTTATGTCAAGAACATCTTTCACTCACATACTGTTTTGCAAAAGCATTATAGCTGACATCATGTGTTTGTGATTGATGGAAAGAAAAAAAAGCTAGTGAAAGAAAGTTATGATCATTCTTCGTATTGGTATTACATACATCTGTCATAAGTGTTGAAAGTGTCATAATTGTCCTATTAAGTCTTCAAAGGTGCAGTTTATTTATACCAGTTTCAGCTCTCCAACTCATGTCATGCTTTGTAACTTAGACTTCTGTCTTTTCTGCCTACAGTGGAGATAGATGTGGAGATAGATATGGCTATTTGAAACTAAGTGTTGCCAATAAATGATGTCCAACGTCATAAATTGAAAAATGTTAAGACTGACAAACTGTAAATAAACTGACACTCTTGCCAGCTTGTAACAATATTCCAGAGTAGTGTACAACAGGGCACAACCGTGAGCTTTATTCTATTTATACCCAGGGCAGCAACTAAGATTGTGGCTGTTTCACCCAGTAGCACCTTCAGCCAGCTGACGTTATTCCCCTACGGCTCCGGAGCCCTGGCTCAGGCTGGAAATTCTTCACAGGGATCAGTGTATTCTGGAGATGTGTGGGTGATGGTGATGGTGCTATGAAAGTGTGTGTGGCAGCGGGGAAGAGAGGAAATATTATGGGGGGATTGCCTGTAAAGCCACAACCTTCTCCTGTCCTCTGTCTGTCTCTGAGGGGGATCAGCAGGTAGCATCGAGGGGAGGCTTTTCAAAGGTATTTGCCAACTTGAGGATCTGCTCTTAAGGCTCAATGCAATACTAAAAAGTGCCACCAGAATGAAGAATTTGATCTTTTATGTTTAAATGGCACTTAAGGGTTTCCTTTTTTTTTTTTTTTTTTTTCCTTTTAAAAATTTTACAATTTTACAAGTATTTCACTGCATAGTTCAGCTGACTTGAGTCCTTCTACACTTGGAAGGAAGAGTGTATTTTTCCATGGGCTTCACTGAGTATTTTTTGCGTTGTATTAGTATACTCAGCATAACCTGCTATCACTCCGGCTATAGCTGGAAAGGTTTAATAGCGATGGCTTTAATCCAGGACATGAATCAATGCTGCTGTAATATTATTGCTCATGAGACTGAAAACCTGCACCGAGGCCTGACAGCTATTGGATCAGTTCCGTGATTAACATCATTATTATTAAATCATCTTTATACATAATAAGACAGTATTAATAATGTAATCTAACATGTTCACGGAAGAAATATCTGTCTTGTATTTCCTCATTTAAGTAAAAAAAAAAAAAAGCACAGCGATGAAAATATTTACCCATAAATGCTGTGGTATTTTTCCTGTGTGGCCTCTATAACACAACCAGACTCTTAATACAAGCAGTTATATGCCATTTGAAAGCAGTAAAGCCTGAGACAGCAGTACAGGGTGAATAGATTTCTTGTGATTTAACCTGTACTGAGCCTTTCTAACACAACCATCAGCCTCAGCTGCTCCATATTGCCATGGCAACCAATGGTCAGGCTAAGCTCAGCGCAGTACAGTTTTGGTTTCTGAGAAAAACACAAGGACAAACAAAGACTGCGCTCCAAAGCTGAGATGAGAAAACGCAGCGTGTTATTGACACCAGACTGTGTATTGTCACAAGTATGCAAATTATCTCTGTAGTGAGAAATCTCGCCTGCATCCATCAGCCGGATCTCAATTGTATTGCACCTAGGATATAGGAGAATGTCCAGAGATTATTGCTTTAAAATCTCAAATAAATCACCTTGAAGATAATTAAATCACATCATTGCTATTATGCTTTTGACATTTCCTTTATTCTTTAATATGTGTTTAATGAAAGACTAACATTAAATCTATTGAGCTGATAATCGACTAAATGGGTAATTATGACTTAAGTGGGTGTTTGAGTTCTGGGGGCTCATGGGTGACCTGCACACTTGATGATTGTTCTTGTAAAAGGATACCCTGTGCTCTGCAGCGTGGCCTTCATTGAGCTGTCATGAGCTGTGGGGGATGCGGTGCTGTCAGTGGAGCTGCCTGCCTGCCCACCTCCACCATCTATGGGATCGATCACGCTGCTGCCTCTCAGAGAAACCCAACCACCTCAGCTCCTCCGATTTCTGCTGATGGATCACATCTTTCTATGAGAATAGGCATCAGGGCCGTACAGCGCCTTTCACAGCAAGGGGCAGAAAGGGAAAAGGAAGGGGTGACAAACACACAGTGGAAAGAGAGACGTAAAGAGACAAAGAAAGACAGTAAGAAGGGATGTGGTGACAAACATGCTGAACTTTGCCAAGACGGATGCTGAACTTGGACCCGCATGTGCATTATTAATATTGACCACTTACACAAGAATAAAGACACATTTACTCACCAACTGACATGCCTGAATTAATCATAGAGCCATTTTCAAAGGCATGATGAACCTTCCAATTTGAACTTAAATGACAGACATCAGGGAGGATTTTAAAAAAGGCCATAGACATATATATATGACATTGTATGATGATCAAAAGTTTAGCTGCAAACTGTTTAGCTGTATTTTCTTCTGTAGGAAATTTCCACTTGTTTATAGCTCAATTTGTAATATGTCTAAAATAAAATATTAAACAACCATTATAAAGCAACTATGCATGTATTTGCATATTCTTTGTTGTTGAGCAAACCATGCAACTAATGTCTTCAACTTATTTTAATTGAAAGATGACTTCAAGCTAAATTTAATGTATGAGGCAAGATGGTAATTTATGATGTATCAGATATATTTCTGCTTTCAAGGATGTAAAAATGTAGTCACCAAAGCAAATTCGGATGAAAATAATGCACTTCTCTCCCTTAGTGCAGTAGGAATCTTGCCCCGAGCAAGTGAGAGCGTACACACAGTATGCAGTGTTATTGGTCCATATACTTGTATACACTCAGTGAGTGTGTGTTTTCTGTTGCTGACCTTCACAGCTCCCTCTGGGTGCATCAGGTGGAAGTAGAAAAGACTGTCCCCTCAGGACATTTGCTTTCTCTCTTCCAGACTTTTTTTTTCAAACATTATAAAACACATCTAAACTTGTGCAACAGTCACTTCATGCATAAACATAAGACACAATAAATACTGCACCGAGCCAGAAGTGTCAGGTTGCATTTTTACACTATTTGATCTGTAGAATTTATGTTAATTTTTATTGTGAGCAAGCTGCATTCTCTTCCCAAAAACAACCCGTTTCTAAATATGGATGCATGTGTGCGTTCAGGTCCATTTCTATCCTGATTTGGTAAATTAGCAAGTTTGAAGCCAATCAACACGGTCACTCACATTGTGTTCTCTCACTTTCTGGTTTTATCTGAGTCCTTCAGTCCTGCAGCCTGCCTTCATGTTTTGTCCCCCATTTGTCACTGTCAGAGGCTCCAGCTGACGTGGTCGCAGTGGTCAGTCCATCACAGCTCACTGCTCAGTATGAGCTCGTCCAAAAATGTGTGACATGCGTGTACGTGTCTGCAAGCACCCACGCGCTTTATGTGTTTGTGTGCATGTTAAAGTGTTGGCCGTCTGGTCACAGAGCAGACAGAATAATAGCTGAAAAGAGTTAAAAGTTTGTTGCAGACAGTTATATGGAGTTATTAAATGAACTACAGATGATGGCATATGAAGAAATGACTCTGTTACTGGAGAAATGAGATGTTGCCTGAACATTAACATTCAAGAACTGAACCCCAAGAGGAAAATCTTCATATTTTGTTATATCTTAACAGACAGCTAACACACCGATTATTTTGGATTGCAACCATATTATTATGCATTTAATAAACACTGAATCCAGCTTAGTGATGAAATGGTGATACATTCATGAAATAAGCAGTTTAGAAAACAGATAGATGTTACTTCGTTATGTTTTTTTTCATACAAAGCAACCAGGTCAAATATAGTGGAAACAAAAGTTGTAGTTCTCAAACAACAGACTGTAGTCATTAATGTTAGTTAGTACACCCTTATTCTAAAGAGAATTATACCATATCTAATAATCCACTATAACCTCTGCTCTTGGTTTCCATAAGCAGTAAAACCTTCCACTTGTCGCCATAGCTACAAACAGTACAAAATAGGCAGCTTTATGTCTGAGCCTTTAACCCTTATGAACATGAACACAGCTTGAAATCCTTGGCCTCCTTCGGTATCTCTACAGTCGAAACTGATGATTATTGCTGTTTGAGCATTTTCCATCAGGGTCCTGCAGTATTGCTGTGACCCTCAGGGCAACTCAGTGTCCTTTAAAATGCTTCTAAAAACACACTTGCTAAGAGTTGTGGTGAATTAAACTGTGTTTTGTGTGTGTTTCCATGTTATGCAATATTCAGCTTTTGTTAATTTTATCTGTGTCATAAACATATAAAATACTTTAATTGCTACAGAATAAAGTCTATGTTAATAGTTGTGTTGATAGTTGTCAATAAAATGAATTTAGATTTTTTGTTTTTTACTTCTTATTACATAAATATATTACATTTACTGCTGTCAAATGATTAATCAGATTAATCACAGGGTTGCTGTGGATTCATTTTAATTACTCATGATTAAATATCATAAATTTTTAATCTATATTACTCATGCTTTATTTTGCATAAACAAACAGACTCAAGAAAGAAGGGAATATTACTGTATGCACACTGTGTTTATTAAGCACCTTTAACAGTTTCAACAAAAGAATGTGAAACAACTGTTACATCGTGAGTTTTTGTTTTTTTTTGCACTCATATTTCCAACATTATTATCATTATCGGTTGGTTCTGCTGTCTGTTACTACTGGATCAAGTGCACATGTGGCACTACCTCTACTTGTCTACTTGGACCAACTGCCCCTAAGACATTGTTTGAGACGTTCAGAGTCATTCTGTGCTGTAGATGGGTTAATTGCATTAAAATATTTAATTGGATTGACTATGATGATGGATTAATCTGGATTAATGCGTTCATTTTGAGAGCCCTAATTACATTATAATATACATAGCTTGGCAAAGGTTTCCTGAAATGTCTTTGTTTGCATATGTTGGTATGAACATCCTGCTTCAGACTATATACTACCGATATTTCTTGCATAATTGCATGCATTACTGAAAACTGGCGCAATTTACGGTGGGCAAATTTGATTATTTTTCTCCAAAAAATTTAAAGGGTTCAAATTGGATGAAAAGTGTTAAACTGTGAAGCAAAATGTAAATATTTGTTTTAATTTTTTAGAATTTTTTTTTTTTTTGACTGGCTGGCTGGCTGGAAAATGAGCCTGTGTTCAGTCATGCATGAAATTATACAATGTCTTTTTTCATGAATAGAAGCGGGATGTTCATACAGCATATGTAATCAAAGACATTCAATGGAAATACTCCACTGTAACTTTGGTAAATACTTTTTGGAGAGTGTATCTGTTTTTATACACCCTGTATATTGATCCTAGCATTTCTATTGTTGCTCAGTATTCTTATGTATAATATACACATTGTAAACTGTATACTATACCAACTGCATAGAGAATAAACACTGTTTTATTTACTAAGAGTTCTATAAGTATCATTGCAGTGTTTCTTTGTAATTCCAGTTAAACATAATGCAAGATCTAACCCTGCTGTCTTGCTCTACATCTATGTTTCCACTTTCTGTTCTTCTGTTGGTGTAATTTGGCATCAGAGAACATGCTTTAAATCCCGGGGCTCAGATCAGGTATCTGTGAGTCAACTGAATCTACAGAGGGGACATTCCCCATGGTTATGAGATAATTACTTTCTTCCCTTGTGACAACCCTATTGAATTTAGATTAGTCCAATAACAAACTTGTGACACTGCGCGCCCTCTGCATTGCATCTTGTCAGGAGGCTGTTAATGTGCCCGACCCTTGTCTCATTTTTCTTGCGTGGCATCAGCTGGTCCCCCTCTACAACCACAGCGGCTGCCCACAGGCAAATACAACCGACACTGTGGCAGATGAGGCTGACAGAGGAAGTCTCATCAATAATGGAGAGCAGTAGCTGGGGGAGTCGTGCAGAGGAATTGTGGCGGAGTGACTGAGAACTGCAGCTGGTGTGTTTGTCCCATTTCTTTCAGATGGACATTTTGAAATGAAGCTCCCCAGAGGGTATACTTAAGAGGAAGGCAACTATGAATAGATGAAATGCTAAATAAGTTGTCAAATTAGTGTTTAGACTGGACATATTTTCACATTTAGAGGCTTTTCCCTTCACTCTTTCACAGGAGCTAGACTAAGAGTGAAAGAAATTGTGCAGGAAAAATGTTTTGTAATGAAGAATTTTCCCTGAAAAGCCTTGCAGGTGGCTGTCAGACAGTATAGGAAGGGAGGAGGGAAAAAAAAAAGGTGAAAATCCTAAATTACTATCCAGCTGGTGTCAGCTCTGAGGGTGTAGTCCTGAAAGACACACCCCATTAATGCAATAATGAAAATCTCATCAATTTTCTGTCTCTCAAGTGGTGTGTAACTTTACCTCATCAGAATCCCAAAAGCAACACACACACACACACACACATGCACACACACACACACACAAACACACACACACACACGCACACACACGCACACACACACGCACACACACGCACACACACACACACACACACACACACACACACACACAGTGATAATCTTTGCTGACAGCTGTCCAGATGCAAACATTTCCACCAGCCACTCATTGACTATGACCCAGTGGCTGTAACAGTATGGCAGCATCTCCTCCCCGTCACTGCCATCCCACTCACTTTCTTTTCTTCACTCCCCTTCGTTGAGTTTGAAAGTAAAGGCCTTGTTCTCACACTCTTCTCTTGTGCCTTTGTTCCTCCAGGGGCCAGCTCTGTGGACATCAAAAAAAAAAAAGAAAGCGTTGTTAGTTTAGACGTCGGCGGTGACACAGCTTCTCCTCAGCCTAACCACCTTCGACTGAACGCATCTCCACTATCCAATTAAGGCAAGCTTCAGACGGTAGTACCTGGTGACACCAAGGCAAGAAAGAGAGGAGTGCTCTTGGAGGAGGGGCCTGTGCCTGCTACAGACGGTCAGAGAACTGCTTGTGAGTATCTCATTGTTAGTGTCTGTTTGTCTGTCTGTTTGTCTGTCTGTCAGCAGGGTTACGCAAATTATTTGGGTGAAAATTTTAGGAATGATAGGTAATGGGTCAAGGAAGAACCCATTAGATTTTGAGAAATGGAGGTCAAAGGTCTAGATCGCACTAAAGGTTAACAGCTAAAACACACCAGTGGTAAAATCTCAGGATTCAGACAAGATAGAATGTCGCATTTTTTTTTTTTTTTTTTTTTTTTGGTTTTCATTCACATTGTTTCACCTTCATACATCAGATGGGTCAACACCTATGGCTTGATCATGTCATGTTTGGACGTCATATGACACCATATCAAGCCTTGGCGGAGGTCTGCTGTCTCTGACTGCCTTGTTTTTAGTATCATTGTTATGGGGAAACAGATTTTTCCAGGACTGACCAGGCTGATACTTCCCATTTCTATCCAATTTAACATGTTCCAGTACAGCAACTAAGAAATTGAGTTCATAACCAGAAACTGCTTGAAAGTATTGATTTCTTTGTTAGAAGTACTGTATTTCTCCTCAGAGATGTTTTTCAAATATGTGATTTTTTTTTATCTTGGAATAAGCTGTCAGTTACACCACCAGTCAGGCTGACCTTGACAATTTTCGTTTTGTTCTTTTTTTCCCCCCTCTGTCACTTACATCACGGATGAACAAACACACTGCTGCCATATTTATTTATTTATTTTGTCAAAGTAGCTAAATATAAAACTCTGCAAACATCAGAGGACATGGTTATAGGTAAAGAGGTGATGCAAGAAATACTAAGTCCACCCACTGTATGTCTTCCATTGAACCTCACCCCTCCTTTTCTACTTTCTGATTCGTTTCCTGTCCAATACACGTTTCATTTTTGCCATAAACCCTATACCAGAATTGGGTGGAGGACAGGGGTAAAATGATCTGACAGATTCTGTTACCTCCCCTGTCTGTTGTCCTACCTGCCTTGTGATATTATTAGCGGTTAATATTGTAGACGCAGCACATGGAGGCACAGGGGAGAGAGCTGGGAATGGAGGAATATCAGGAAGGGAGGTGTGAGAGCTCAAGAGTCGATGCCGCTGATGACAAAGCCTGGGAAATAATCTTAAGGTGTGGAGGCACCAAATGATGAGATAGTGCAGAGGAAGAGAAGCTGGGCCATTAGGGCCACTGTCCTTGCTGCAGAATGAGAAAATATTTTGATTTCTTCCATAGACGTCTACACTTAAATAAATCAAAACCCTATATTCTTATATTGCCTTTTACCTGTGACAAATATATAATCAAACATTAACCATGAAATAAAACAGGTCTGTATAGGTCTCACTGTAGATACTGTATACTTACATTACCCTGATTGAATACAACTTAGCTCAAACTGCACCAGATGTTTGTGTTACTTGCCAGATATTCACATTGGATTTGATATTAAATAAAACTATCTGAAAGAAGGAGCCCTACTGCATCAGAAAAAAAAGTAATAACAGTAATAATGAAAAGATATTATAGCTGTATATTATCTGTTTTTTCTTCTCTTTAGTTTGAATTTCAAATAGAGTTTGAAAGACTGATTTTTTTTTTCTCTCTAATGAATTAATTGAGTTAGTTTATAAGAATCACGATGGAAGCCTTGATTTATAGTAACCAAGATAATAACTTGGAGGTAATAACTAAGATGCACTCTTGAGTACAAAACTCTTGGGGGGTGATTTTACCTGTCATTTTACTTTATCTTTTTTATTATGCTTCCTACACAATAAGGACTAAAGCATTGAGACACACTGAATTTCTGTATTTCCTTGCTAACATATGGCCAGGCTACAGAACAGTAAAGATGCCATAATATAAGATTTTATACTGTGGTAAATATAATATATATATATATATATATATATATATATATATATATATATATATATATATATATATATATATATATATATATATATATATATATATATATATACATATATATATATATATATATAATACATGTTTTTGGTCCATCTTCCATCTATACTATACTATACTATACTATACTATACTATACTATACTATACTATACTATACAGGGGCGGAGCGTTTGGTTCACTGTAGGGGGGGCCATGACCTGTAGAGGGCCCTTTACAGTATACAGTTCAAGTATAGGTAATGTTGGTGTTCATTCCAACACCACAGTTTTAATTAGTCCTCATGTTGATCTTCCTTGAGGCATAGGCATTGTGTTTGTTTTTTGTGTCTTTTATGTTTTGTGTGTTTGTTTTAAGATTGTTTCTGTATAAAAGTAGACTATAGACCGGACGTGCACAGACCAGACTCAAAAAAACTGCTTGGAAACATTGTTGTTTAATGTTTATATAGATGACAGACTTAAAGGATAGCTAGAAATATCTAGTTGTTGTGTTGTCAGCTGTAAGAATCGTTACAAGGACAGGGTTAAACTGTATAGAATTTTATCTGGATCTCACCCATTCAAAAAAACAATCTACGACGTCTATGGTTACAAGTGATCCAGCCTGTGGACTAGGATCAGGAATGGCTGTTTGTCTGTCCTTCCCATTCTAACCATAATGTGGACTTTGAATACAGTTGCAGCAGCAAGGACAAACAATGACAACTCAGTCCAGTAGGATGTTTACCCTGCCATACATGTGCAGTTATATGTCTAAATATAACCATACAGTTTATTGTAAAGCACCCAGGCTTCGTACATAGTAACCTTCTGGACCTGACGATGACTTGGTCAAAAAAAACTTCACTTCAGTCACAGAAGTTTATGTCTATGTCACTGTAAAACATGTTTTACATATACACATACATAACAGTCGTATGCATTTAAACACTTGTAGGTGCTAAGTTTTTCATGAATGTACATAGAAGGCTTGTTAATTAAGTACGTATATGTCAGGCTATTGTATACTTGGAAACTTACCGACATCGTCCGTCCACTCTTTTATTAAGTAAAGATCCGGTCGGTGATGGCCACTTTTAAGTGCTAATTTATTGATGTAGCATCCCAGACCTTGAAAAGACAGATTTATTATAACCTGACAGCGCCATTGTTTCTAAGTCCTGGTTGCGCGCGCATCCTAGTAGCATTCTGTTTGTCAACCAGTTACGAGGTGCGTGAGGCAAGGTGCATTCAAGACCGTGGGAATTTTAGGTAGCCGGGTTACAGGGGGGGGGTGACAGTTACTTTGTAGCAAGAGTGAAGCATGAGCGATGAACTTTATGAACTCAATACACTCAACAAACCAGGGCACATTTACAGTTATTTTATTTTTCTCATGCAATCAGGAAATAAGCATTTATAAATATAATTTAATAACAAAAAATCAGATGTGGTTTAAGTGGGTCCCTGATCCATGTGGGCCTGGACCGACCCCCTTAGTGATACTATAATATACTATATATAATTGTACTTACCATCAGTATCACAATAAAATCCATGCAGGTTTTCTCCACCTTAAATATATGCACATAAGGTAACTCATCAGTATTTCTGACCATTGTATTGATGATGATCTGGAGTCAGTCCCAGAGCCTTCATTTAAAGCTCACTACTCTTAATGCATGCGCTATGTGCTCATGCTAATGCTAAGTAATGTGTGTGTATTAAGAGTAGGAAAATGCTTAGACCAAATTTCCCTACAGGGATGACAAATTGATTCAACCTCTAATGTTTTAAATGTCATAGTTTTTACCCCTGGGCCAACTTCTGACTGAAGGGCTATTGTAATTATTTTGTCGTCTGTCCATTCAATGACATAATCACATTATCTGAAGAATGCATGGCGATATCTGCACAAAATTTACACCATGGATACATCTTGGCATAAAGCAGAAGCCTACTGAAAATAGGTGACCTTGACTTACTTTTCCAACGCCCAGTGGCCTTGTGCCAGTTATAATATCTAAGTACTTTCAAATATTAATATGTGTGTAATACATTTTACACAAAGACAATTTAATCTAAATTATAGGGCACGAACTTTTAACTCTTAAATACATAAGTGGGGTCAAAAATTATTCACTTGTTTTTTATGCAGTATCTTTGTAACTCAAAAATGTTAATTTATATTCCATATTTTCCTCAAATAGGTTGTGTGTATTTTCCTCATTTCTAGTAGTCTAGTGGAGTCTACTATATCTACATAGTATATCTAGTAGATATAAGAACTTATTTTGAGACAATAGATGTGGAAAATGTTATTTCAAGTAATCTTATCAAAATAATTTTCATTTGTTTCTTTTTTTGATTAATTCAAACAAAAATATCTTGTATTGGGTTCTTTTCCTCTTGTTTTTAGACATGGATTTTATTTTTCCAGTGAACTGAAAGCCTTTTTTTTTTTTTTTTTTTACAGTTTACAGCGTAAAATTCTATTTGGGGTCATTTTTGAGTTTGAGTTCCTGGATCTAACACTATATTTGGGTATTAAAGGTGCACAGTATGTTATGTTCGTCCATTTCTTTCTGTATTTCTGATATATTTGCGACTTTCTGGCCATAGATGATAATTTACAAGTTATTTTTTAACTCTCATTTAGGAAGAAAATTCAGTGGTAGTCATGGACAACAACTGATGTAAACAACTTTATCATGATAATATTTCAGATCAACTGGAATGAAGCTCTAGGCATGATGAGTCTGACTGTTTTAGTTCATATAGTGTATAATAAGCCTGAGACCATCTTACAAGCTAATGTGATAAAAACAAGAGCATTGTTTTTCTGAAGAGTTCCCTTTGTTGAGATTATGGCATTCAGCTTCATGGCCAGTGGCCATTGTACTAATGATGTTTTCTTGCAGTTCTGCATTGCGTTAGATTGTGATTTGCCTCAGCAGCAGTAATGCGTTACTTGTGAGGTAAACTGGTCCCTTGTGTGTCGCTTTAAATGTAAGAGACAGGCACGATTCCATAGCACCGTAATGATCACAGTCTGAGTGTCACACAAATATCTAAAGTTATGTAATAAGTTGCATCTTTTTAATTGGTGTGAGCTGAATTAGCACTAATTAATCAGCACAGCAGCCTCACATCATGGATTTGTAGATGGCCATGTTTACAGCCAGGGTGGAATTAACTCTTTCGTTCTTCAGGGAAATGCTACAAGATGTGTGGCTGAAACACACTCTCCCTGACACACACACACACACATTCATATATGCAGATGAGACTTGTCTTTTCCTTCTGGCTGTCTCAGTAGAGCTGTCACACATGCTGCTTCTTGGAGCACCAGGAGACCGGGGTTGACTTGAATTAAACTGAGAGGATGTCCTTTCCAGATCTGTAGAGGACCACAGAGACACATCCGCCTCCAGAGAGAGTCAGTCAAAAAGACAGAGAGAGACAGAGGAAGAGAGAGAGAGAGAGATGAATAGAAGGAAAAAGGAATTGGAATGGAGCTAGAAGATGAGTTTGAAAGGAGGAGCAAGTTAATAAAAAAAGAGAAGTACCAAGAAATTGTCCATGAGTGAGAGGGAAGGGAGATGAGATGGAGAGGGAGGAGGAAAGTGGAATAAGATGGAGGGAGGGATGATAGCGTTGTGTGTGTGGGTGTGTGACAGAGGAAAAAAAAGAGAGAAAAATGTCCACATGGAATGCCTGAATATTATTCTCTATTGCCTTTGCTCTGGAAAATACGATCATGATCAGACTAAAGCACAGATTAAAAGTAACTTAAGTGAATGAAACATCAATGAGGTGTTTTAATCCCGTAAGCAGAACTTGAGTGTCGTAAATCAAATCCCTCAAGTTTTCTACATTAACATAAAAAGCGTGTGAATAAATACAGATGGCTGTGTACAACCATTTATTTCCAACCAAGCCTAAAACAATCCATTTAAGTGTCATTCGTATTTAACTGAGAAGATTTTTTGAGTTTGGTTTACACTAAATTATTATCAGTTCTTACAGGAATCGGAGAGAACATGTGCCACAGTGACCTTTATGCTTGACCTTTGGCTGCCAAAATCACTCTTGTATCAAAGTGAATATTTGAGCCAGTAATGTTTTTCTGTCAAGCTGTTTCTGAGATTATGATTTAACCATAATGAAGATGGATTCAGCCTTATTTATTTAACTTTTTTTAATTAAAATCATACATACAAATTGTTATTGGTTCACCTTTAGCTGTAATTTACTCAATAAATGTCACAATTTTATGCCAAGATCTTGCATTGATGAGGAGAGAGTCAGTCTAACTGGTTCTCTGGTACATTTGAAGCTGACAGATGCTAGTTTTGTCATCTAGGAATATGTGAGAAGGAAGGAGAAACTCCACTGATGCTCAGACCTAGTTTATTCAAGTTCAAATGTCCTCATTTTATAGACATATAATGTAGGTGAACCTACACTGTAAAAAAAGGGGTGGTAGAATTAAGACTGTTAAAAAACTAAGTGAAAATACAATGGAAAGGTTTGCGTATAAATGGTTAAATTAAATATAGCTGTAGTTTTTACAGGGAAACTTAACAAAGTCAGATTTGTATGTAGTATTTCTATTGATTTGAGGAAAAAAAAAAAAAAAACCTGTGAATTGGAAAACAGTGTGGTGGCGTTTAAACTGCAAGACCACAATGTGAAAATAACAGCCTATCCACTTAAAAAAAAAAAGAAAGAAAAGAAAAAAAAAACACATAATAAAACAGTTAATCATTTAGCATTTTTAACATGTGTAAAGGCTGGTTCAGTTTATAAAGTAAAAAGGTTGGCAGTTCAAATTCTGGTTTCAACTGTTCGCATGTCAAATTGTCCTTACGAGGCACAAACCCTTAAATTCCTCCCAGTCGGCCACAGGTGTCAAATTCCAGTCCTCGAGGGCTGGTGTCCTGCATGTTTTCTCCCTCTTCCAAGTGATTCAGTTTAACTCTTTAATTCTTGAGACTTTAGCAGTTCCACTGTAAAAAAATGTTTTAATTAAAATGACCAACAAAATGACTGAAAATGCCCAAAGTCATCAATAAAAGGAACAAAAAATAAATAATAAACTAACAAAAATAATTAGTAAGATGGACACAAATGAAATGAAAATAAAAACAAAATGTAGAAAAATAAACAAAATGAGCAAAAAAAAACCCTAGTAATTATTTACAAAATTATAGATGACATTGGAAAAATTTGCACCAAAAAAAAATAAAAAATACTAAAAAGGGATTGAAATTTGATCCCAGCGGTTTTAATTTTGACTTTTTCTAAATTACTTGCCTTTTGCCACATGTTCCATGAACAAAGCTCAGTAACAACACAGAAAAAAAGGTTGAATTTTTCTGAATATTTTAACTAAAGCATCCATTCAGAATGCGCCAGCGCTGACACTCAGAGTTAATAATCAGCTCCTCATCAGCTCTGCAGAAGACTGATAATGATGGAATGGCTTCCAGGTGTGATGGAAGAGGGAAACATCTAAAATATGCAGGACACCGGCCCTCCAGGACTGGAGTTTGACACCCCTGCAGTAGGCCCTGGTGGCTTTATCAATTACTTTAGACACCATGAAAGTGTATAAACTGTACTATATAAGTGCAGTCCAATCCTGTGTCAAATAATGTTTAAAATGTTAAAACTGCATCTTACTCTCTGTAAATATGTTTACAGTTTGTTGTGTTTTTTACAGTATTTTTCTGGTAACCACAGCTGCCAGTTTTTATTAGATATTAGATATTATATCTTTATTGTCACTGTTCACAGAACAACGAAATTGAAAAGTGCAGCCCCTAAAATGCATATTGATAAATAACATACTGTAAATCGACAACACAACATTTAAAACCATAAAAGCCCTATAATCCTAAAAACACACATTAAAATCATACACACTAAAGTCATTCATGTACCGAATTCAGTACACGAATGGCATCCACTAAGATTTTCCTCCTAAAAACAGTGTTTTACAGTATAGACTTGACCAACTGACTGAACTCCAGATCATACCACTGCCCTCACAGGCTTGTGCTGGTGTCACTAGTCATGATGGGCATCTGCTTCTTATGTCACCCTGATGTACCCTTCATACTGTAACTGGGTCAATCTGGACTCATCAGATCACATGATCATTTTATACTAAAACACTGCCCAGTCTTTATCAAAGTGATGGTTGTTGAATAAATTAGAACTCACTCACTGTATCAGTTCAACTTCAAGCACTTGTTTGTAGATTAAGTTTATTAATCACTGTAGTAATTATTCAATGAAAGACTCTAATCTCTTTGATCCAGATGGTGACTTCATTTTCTGATGAGTAGTGTATATGAACTGTGGATGATATGTGGAAGATATACCGTATCTAAAGAGATGGGACACATGTTTGCAGTACATGAGCAGTTTTTTTTTGTTTTTTTTTTGTCTGACTGATTCTGGTTGTAATTACCCTGCCATCTTTATGAGAAAGACTTTAACTGGATAACAAACACAAAATGTAGCACATACGTTTTGCAGCATCTGGGCTAATCTTCTAAATACAGATGTCCTAGCGCTTAAATAGCTGAGATATTAAAGTAATATCGATCTAATCCATGCTTTACATTACATTAAGTGTGTTTCCCTATTCGGTTTGTGTGATCTGTATTAGACTAATATTTATACAATGAAAATATTTATTATATGTCATTAAAGGGGTTTTATTTTGCTGAAACTTATTTTATTAGACTTTGGTTCATTTAGTTGTGTGTTTGGTCCTTAATAGTTGGAATTTTTCCACAACCTGTTTCAAGTCCTATTAAATGTGTTGCATCTTTAACTAGTTACATCAAAACATTTGAACATATAAGGTCCAGATTTTACAACGACCATTTCTCTTTTGTTTGTCAGCAGTTGTAGTCCATACTGAAAATATGTCCACGCTTTGACCCAATTATGTAAGATATTCAGTTGTTGGTCGAAGTGGCCAGAGAAGCGTAGCCAATAACCTGGAGGGGGTGGGGCCTGAAGTGACTCATTTGTATTTAAAGGGCCAGTGCTCAAAACTATCCTTTCTGGTGTCATTAATCAGTTAATCAGTGTTGGAGATGGACCTGTAGAGATGAATTAATGAAGAAGTCAGACCAAAACAGAGCATTTACAGTTTATGTAGACCACAGGGAAATGTTTTAAAATGCATAATTACATTGGAAAAAAGCTAAATATTATTCCTTTGAGTGAAAATATGTCTAATTTTCAAATAAAATAAAATAAAACTAAAAAAGCTGTTAAAGTGCAGACCTCCATCAAGGCATATCAATCTTGGCCCCTCCCCCTAGTGCCAGTATCAACATTTCCTGAAAATGTCATCAAAATCCTTCCAAAAAGTAGATTAAAACATAACTTCCTTGGCGGAGATAATAAAATAAATTGTGTTTTATGTTTCTACCTGCAAACCAGGTAACCCATGAAGTGAATTCATTCAGGGTAGACATTGCTAAATGTCTTATTTCACCAAATCTTACTGTAAGCGACAGTATTCACATCAAACTCTATACCCTTTGTCATAGCGGCGCCTCGCTTGGTAATGACACAAGCCTAGTGGGAAAAAAAATTCACAGACAGCATTTTCTCTTTTCAGTTTTAGGGCATCATCTGCTGAATCATTTTTAATTTAATGATGGAGTTCAAAGGATGAAGCACAGTCAATGTATGTCATTACTTGCACAGAAATGAGAGAATGAATTTAAAGTTAATAACACAAATATGTTCACTTTAGGACAATTATAAATTCATCACTGTTTACTCGGTTTTTCCACCTACATTGCTGGTGCCTTTGGCAGTTACCCACAGTGTTAATTGTAGCAAGAAAAGCAAGAATAATATTGTCTAATTTGCAGTGAAAAAGTATCCACAATAAGGACAAATTTTCAGTCTATAAATTGATTTTTATTCTTTTCAGTGTGTGACATGTATCCTAGCAGGCTGTGTAAATCCTCTTTAGACCAGTATATATTGTAGAATTAAACTCTTCTTCTTCTAAATCTTTCCTTGGTTTGGTTTCTTCTACATTTATATAAAAACATGAACTGTTGTCATCTGTTAAACCCACAGGGAACATCTATAGCTTTTGTAATATGTCATGGACGAACTGCTATGAAAAAGACTACATGTGTGGAGACACTCATTTCTCAGACACGCATAATGTTGTATTGTATTGTAAGGTTACAAGGAGTAAAGGGGTGCCGTGATGCAACTGTTTGCAATTTCATTGTTATCATGAGAAATGTGTCTTAACGTTTCCCTCATGAACACTGGTGAATTATTCAGGATGCAGCGATCTGGATTTGGAGAGTAAACCATTCAGACAGGGACAGCATGACACACTTACTGGAATAAACATACTTACACACACACACACACACACACTGGTTTCCATGTCTGATGGGGACCAAATTTATAACCATCACTTGTAGGTAAAATGTCCATTAGATAGTTAGTGTAAACATGTCCTTTTTTAAAATAAATTAAAAATTAAAAAAAATACATTAAATAAATACATCTTCAAACCATGGAGTTTCGCTTTGCACCTGTTTCCCTCGTGCTTCATGGGAACTTCAAGAAAAAACAAGTTAATATGTTAATATGTTAATAAGGCCACATCATTTGCATACATTTGCATACTTCACACAGATTTTTATTTTACTAGTGGGGACCTACATTTATATTTAACCCCCTAACACCTGATTTTTAAGTTAAAAAAAAAAAAGGTTAAATTAAGTGGAGGTAATTCATTTGACTATAGCACATACAATAGATAGATAAATATTGAGGGATCAACTCTTGTGGGGACCTTAATTTTGGTCCCCATGATGTCAGAGGTCCCCATGGCATGACTATGTAAGCATATCAATGTCCCTGGAAGGATAGGAATAGAAGTACACACACACACACACACACACACACACATAGTTCACATGTAGACAGAAGGCCACATCACAGTGAAAAATGAAACTCATTGGAAAGGATGCAAACTCACTGCTAATGGGCCCTAATGGCTGGAACATTTCCATTCTAGTTTGTTAATTATTTTGTGCTCTTAAACTGACAGGACTGTTTGTTCTCCCCTAGTTTTTTGGTTTTCGTTTTTTTTAAACCTATACAGACCCAGACAGCCACCGCTGACACAAAGCATCTACAGATAATAACTGTTTAATAACTGATGATCAACTAAACCTATCAATCCATGTCAATAATTGGTGTAAAAATGCAGGTTGTCATCTTTTCATGGTTATCAGATTTGACTCATTTGGATATTCAGAATCTCCATAATGAACATGGAAACACTGATTCACCAGTGAAACCTGTGGAGGTTGAGTAATGATAGTGTATGGACAAAAAAAATTTATGTTCAGTTAATGACAAATTTGACTGAAAAAAAATCACGTTTTCTTCAGTTTTCTCAGTTTACCCTCAACTTTTATGAAGATCTACATGACTAGTGAATTAAATCTAGGAAAAATACATGATTTAAACAAAAAAAAAAAGCAATCTACAGAGGATAAAATTATAGGTAGAAATAGGGTCTTCATGGGAGAAGTTTTTTTTGTGTGTATAATAATAAACACAATACGTGTCAACATGTAGGATTTCACCCCAGGTTAATTTACATTTTAAGTTCCTATATAAAAAAACATAGTTTACATAAAACAGTACAATCCAGTGTACTCATTCAGGAAATTATTAAAATACATACATATACATTTATGCTACATTGCACACACCGTACATACATACATACACAATTTGCTACATGACTTTATATGAAATTGTGGAGGTAGGTCTAATTGTTTAACAACCATGATTTTAGAGGTTTATGGAATTAACTGGGCGGGGGGGGGGTTACAAATCTACTTCATAAATGTCAGTTCAACAAAAACTCTATAGCAGTCTTGCACAACACCCAACCAGCATGTCCATGTGAGGGTTACATTTGGACTGTATACAATATAAGTGTCCCATTTGGGTTGGTCCACAGTTTCCATGGTGACCCCACATATCACAATTAGAATCATCTCTTTACTGTCATTGTACCAAGTACAATGAAACTGAGGCAGAGCTCCCAGGTTCTGCACGAGAATTTACAGGCAGACAACAAATATCAGTACAAAACAAAACAAAACAAAACAACAGATATCAGGAAAAGGTTACATTACATTACATTATTTTATATTCAATTGCAAACTAAGATATTTGTAAAACACAGCATTTGATAGTTCAAATAACATGAGCAGCAGAGCAAATAACATGAAAGGTAAATGTTATAAATAGTTTAAAAAATAAATAATATAAAGTATTCACATCACATAGACAGATAGATTTGTCCTCTGCATCCTTCTAAGGAGCAGTGGGCAGCAGTGGGCAGCCATGGGCGACGGCCGGGGACCCATCTCCAAACATGGAACCAGACTCATGGTCAGTTACCTGGCTGGAGGATTTTTACAAACATGTTTTTGGGTGATGGTGGAAACCAGAGCACCCAGAGGAAACCCATCCAGACACGGGGAGAGTAACATGTAAACTCCACACAGAAAGGCCCGCACGGTCTGGAAATCAAACCCAGGTCTTTTTGCTGTGAGTCAAGAGCGCTAACCGCTCCACCACCCTGCTGTTTATGGGTTAACATGTAGAGTCACCATGGAAACCATATAGGACCCATATAGGACCCTTATATCCAGCCCAAATGTAACCCTTCTTGGACTCACATGCACATACTGCCTGTGCACTTGGGACAGATCCACCAAAATCTAATCACCTATAGATATTCACTTAATACCCATAACAAGCATCTGATCGATGCATCCATTCATGATTTATATAAGTCAAACACACACAGACAGGAGAGGACACACCACAATGCTTCAGTGGTGAACGGGGTAATAGGCATTTAAAGGGTTTAAATGAGCACAGAGGATGAATCTGAGTTCAGCATTTGAACAGCTTTATTCGACCTAAACCGATACGTCCCACATAACAGGCTCAGTCTTTCTCAGATATTTTGGGAAATATCCACGAGCCAGCTGGCTGCAACATTGTATGGTACCTGCACACAGTGAGCCTCTGCAAGATTAGATAACCACGACAGCTCCAGGACTTAGTGAGGTCCAAGGGAATAGTAAAAGTTGGTGTTGAGTTGTCTGATGAAACCCACTCATGTACAGACACATGCAAGGATATATGAGCCAACACATGCACTAAAACACACACACACACACACACACACACACACACACACACTATACATAGGCATATCCTGAAGGCTTTTAATGAACTTTAATCACTGTGAAGCCCTTCAGTGTGTCAATGTGTGTGTCATTAATTTGCCTTAGGCCAGTCTAAAAGGCACCCATTAACAGGACAACAGCTTTAACTATCGCACAAACCCTCCACATTTGTACTATTTCAACTGGGAGGCAAAGAGGGATACACCAACACTGTCTTGCCCTGCAGCAACACAGCCAAACAAACTCCTCTGAGGCACTCTTGTTTTGTTACCCAGCATATGGTCACCGTGTAAGATATTCTGCTTTTGAAAAGAAAAACACATGGCACTTTCTATTTTATGTGATGAGGACATATAGTGTATTAAACTATTCTGTATAATGCCTCTTATGTGAGTTGTGGAGAGCAGATGGTAACACAGTTCTTAATAAACTCAATAAACCCTGTCTAGCAAAATATAAATGTGGTATTGCACATTTATAAAGACACACAAAAAAAAAAAGATCAGTCAAAAGCAACAGTGAGAGAGGCCATCCATTTGTGCATTTCCCAAATAAATAATAAGCTGTCAAATCTAAAAAGCAAACAGGGTAAAGACCAAAACTACAACAAATAGAGCCAGCATGTTATTCTAAATTTGAGATGCTTGATTTGTCTTTTAGTCAGCTGGAGAAACATTATTGTGAGTGTTTTGTTTTTTCCTGATTTCATCACATAGCACATCATTACATCATTACAATGAACAGCATTTTAATATTGAACTTATCACCACTTCTAAAATACACCAGAGGAATATTGAACAGCAATAGTGGTCCTTGATGTAATCTGAAAATAAAACAGTTTACAGCTGTGGCAAAGGTTTTCAGTTCTGCTTCGGCTTAGAGCTGCGTTAAAATCTATCTGTGTCAGGCTAAATTGAACAAAGAAGTAAATCGATTGTGTTAGTGAAAATCCTCCTCCATGCTCATCCGGGGGTTATTCCATAATGAAGAAATTTGAAAAGTAAAGGTAATTTCTCTGCTCACTGGGATCTCTAGAAGCTCAGAGAAAGAAGGGCATGTTTTTCCAGTGTAATCAATTGTTGTTCTACAGCCACTGTGGCAGCGAGCCTGCAATGTTGCTGTTTTTTTTTTTGGTAAAAATAATGTAGGAAAACCCATCGTTACGTACTAGAATTCAATTAAAACTATATAATAAACAATGGCGTTTGTAATGTATTTTAGTCATGTCACAAAAACTAAAATAAAGCAAATGAAAATTAGTTTGTATATACTGTATGTCTCATAAATAAATCCAGTTCTCACTTTTCAAACACATGTCGCTGTACTAAAGGGAACACAATGATCAATTTGTCATACACTGTCAGGAGTAAAATGAAGCATAATTAAAGTAAACAGTTAACATTATTAGATTATCTATGGATGATGAATGGTTGTGCTATGCCAATGACCTTTCATCTCACTAAGTGTTTATATTCATCCATCCAGTTTGAAATTCCTATGCTGCGTTAAAGGTCAAAGGGCCAGAGGGTTCAGTCAAACATCAGGCAACACATTCATCAAACTTATGATGATGTGTCACTTCTAGAGAGATGTCAAAACAGGGCAGCTTCATTTGTTACCATGCAAGCAATCAATGATGCATGTATCATTGATGGATGTATTCCAGTCACAGTGATAAATGTTTGAGAACAAGCATCCACCTAAGGGTAGAAAAAATATAATTATGCTTTGCAGGCATCAAGAGTGACAATCAGACATGCTGTACATGCCCTGACATCAGATATCAATGCTAGTATATAATTCTTCAATCAGAATTAGTATTATTCTTCATAAGAAGCTGCTCTGACGAATAGCTGTGCTGCTAGACTTTAAACTGAACCAATTGTGTGGTGGAAAATGGCCTCTGATTTGTGCAATCAGCAGACTGTAAGGAGTGTAAAAAGGCTCAGGCCAAGAGCAGAGTGATTGAATGCAGCTCTGATAACACCTGATTGTAGCTCAGTCCCATCCATAACCTCCCTTCTAACTTTATTATTGTCCGACTCTGCCTTCCTTTGGACTTTACAGCTGGATGGCCTAATTGGAACCATTTTCACATATAATGTGGCAGCCTCTAGGGGGCTCATTACAGATACTGGGCCATCCCACCTCAACTATTCCTCAGCCACCCCTTCATCAGGGTCTTATGCTTCAGTCTAGTGATAAATACAGTGGGGTTCCCTTCAGTCTACAGGCTATCGATCACCATTAGTGGA
This sequence comes from Siphamia tubifer, assembly GCA_020466265.1. Classification (NCBI taxonomy): domain Eukaryota; kingdom Metazoa; phylum Chordata; class Actinopteri; order Kurtiformes; family Apogonidae; genus Siphamia; species Siphamia tubifer. Next base: position 24,381,421 of record CM035795.1, on the reverse strand, counting down.
GAGGGATGTCACACCAGCTTTCTTGTGTGTGGTATTTGTGTGTGTATGTTTGTCTGTGACACTGTAAACACACTATAGAGATGACTCACATCTCATACATCAAAACTAAACTAAGTGAAGGGACACTATAATAGCAGAGCATTGTTAAAGTTGTGCCATTATCTTGGTGTCATAGCATTACATATTATCTGATCTGGGGTCGATGGATTAGTTGTTGGGGCTTCCTGAAGAATTGATTCATTTAATAAGTTTCACATAATTGAAATATTATACATGACTTTGAGGCAAGTTGAGTACAGTGCATTTAACTAAAATGTAGGTAGCATCAAATGAGCATTCTGTTGAACAGTGTGTGTGATTTACATATCTGAAACCACATATTGTGTGGCATTTCTGCATCACACTATATCATTTGAGCATCATCACTGCGATGTATGTATGTGCAATAGTCACATTATAGGTCCTGCAATGTCCAAGCAAATAAACTCGACATGTTCTCATGTAAGTTCAGCCTGGGTACTGGGCACACACTGCATGCAACCATCCACTAATCACAATTATTCTTAATCAGTTTGCCAAAGCAGACCACAACCCTGCACATGGCAGCGACTCACTGCTAACAACATTGAAAAATGAGCAAGGAACAAGGGAAAAATCACTGAAAATAAGACTTGGTGCCAAAAAGAAAAGGAACATCAGGTATCTGGAATCTTTTCAGTGAATACATACTTATTTACCTCAGTTACTGACACTGAAACTATGTGCCTTTCACCTGTCACCACAAAGACAGAAAGAAACTACAATTTTTTTTTTAACCATTTACGTCGGCACTACACAGCTATTATATCCTTCTGAGTAGTTTTTTCTATCACATAATATATTGCAAGGTTAAAAAATGTTTTGTCATCAGCACAGCAACATAGGAAAATTCTCTACAGAACAAAAAATTCAATACTAATCACACATATTTATCAAAAGTGCCTGTTAACTGCTGGAGTAATGGCATATCATATAATCATGCAATCACTTAAAGGTGTCATTCTATGGTAATTTCATTAATATTGTTGTGTTCTCCATTGCTATTGAATACATTGTGTGTTGCTTCTATTTAAAAAATGTCCGGATTGCTTTGTTTCCAGCTGTTTTTGCACGGTAGAAAAATGACTTGAGGTCAAATAACAGTTTACTTCCTCATACATGTCCATGATGCGGGGATGAGGCGTCTCTGATTGGCTCAGAATGCGTGAAGGAACACTCGCCCCGCCCCTCTCAGTATATGTTTACTTTTACCAGAGTATCATCCAGCTAGGTTTCGTGCCATTGCTTGTTCTCTTGTAGAAGCTAATGCTAATGCTACTTCATATTTGCTGCAATGGAGGACGGGTTTAGCCCCATGTGGGTGACACTAAAGTCCATCTGATGTCAGATGGACCACCTTTTTCTGGGTCCCTCATTCCTCTCGTTGTTTTCTGTGAATACGGTATGCAGCCAGTGGAGGTGACAAACCACTTTCAAAGGCAGCATGTGTTGGTAACTCGGGGTGACCCATCAGATTCCAAAAGGAGCGTGGAAAAGTGGTTTTCAGCGGAATGACACCTTTAACATTTAACAGGAGGTTACAAGGTTAACATTACCATCAAAGTAATTGCAGATGCTGCTCATAGTGATGTTGGACATTCCTCCAAGTGGTAATGAGGCTCTCAAGAAGTGACATATTGTACATAAATGTACACTATAGGTATAGGAACAGTTCAGACTCCATGTTGTTTATTAAGTTAAGTTAATAGTTAACAGTATAGATGTTAGGCCTACACATTTTCCTTTAACATGAGGAAAGTATTAGATTTTTTTGGTAGATTTATGTTAACTCATCTTGTTTTTGTCTAGATGTTTTTTAATAAGCTGATAAAAAAAGTTAATGAGGTTCCAAATGGTGTCACAGGCAACATAGAAGGTCCTGGGTTTTGGCTTCATTTTATATACACTAGAAAAAAATCTAAATGTTATCAAGTTTATTTTTCTCATTTCTAGTCAAACTATCTTATCACACTTACAGTAAAATAACACATAATCACCCAAAAGAACAATGCCCACCTAAAAATAAGTTTAAAAAAATGTCGATTCTTGTTTGAAAACATGTGTGAATGATGACATTTATGAATGATAGCACTTACACTGAGTATGTGGTATATAGAAAGGGATATCAGGTACAACACTGGTTAAAAACATGTCCATCCCCAAATGTAAAGTTGAAGGATATATTATATTTCCTCGTAGAACGTCTGGAGGCCCGCCTCTCAGTGTCACAGTGAACTGTATACACACACACACACACACACACACACATGTCCTTTCAGCATCTCAAAGCTTCAGATTGCGTATGGATTTGCCAACACTGTTGGCTGTGAAGCCATGCTGTCAGTCACCATCACTGTGCTCTTTATCTCAGCAAAGTCATTGCTCCGTTGACTCAGTGACACCTCTGTAATGTAGCATCAGCAGACACACAGTCGCTGTGTCAACACTGTTCTGTTGGTGTCATCTTTCTGTGCCCCCGGGTGCTCTTTGAATATGACTGTGGATCACTGCATACAAGCAAAGCAGAAGGACAAATAATAATAGCAAGTGATAAGCAATGATTTGAGAGGCTCCAGATTATGAGGGCTTGAGTGGAAATGTTAAAGGTGTCTTGTTTTTGCACTGAACTTCTTTATTAGACTTGCACTCAACAACAACACTTATCTGACATTTTACCAGACATCTTTAAATGTCAGCGTTTTCATGATGGTGTTTGAGAAATTCTCATGGTGTGAAGGTGGTGTTTATGAGCTCACCTGTTTAAAACACTGAAGGTGAGTGTTGAAAGTATTTCCTACAATTAATTTAGATATAAGTTGGAATGCATGTCCATTTTATTTTATATCTGGATTTCAGCCTATGATTTATAAGGTATATACAATAATTTCATGGAAATTGCAAATACAATGCATATTGTATTTGCATTACCTATGTGAGGTAAACATGAGCAATAATAACCTTAATAACAGTACTGTATGAACTAATTACCAGAGCCCACTGTCTCCTGGGGGCTGTGTTGTACTGACAGGTTCAAAGCTAATGACAATGTGCCATCGCTATACTGACTAATTATGTCATTAGGAATATACCAGAGATAGACATAAGCAAAATGGCAGTTACATTTAGACATCATTATTTAAGTGCCAAGTTCATCTACTTTCATCTGACATCTTTAATACCTCCACTTATTGGTTGTGAGGGTTTGCTGGGTACCAGTGTTTCATTTGTGCGTGTGTAGCTAAAACATGAAACCTTTGCAGTAACAAAGTTTTATTCTGCTGATTAAAAACTCCATTTCTCATATTCAGTATCATCACTCCTTATACCAGTTTGATACAGATCAGGATTAGTTTTAATATTTCCATCAGACACCCCTTGCAAACTTTTTTTTTTTTCCTTAAAAATATTTTCCACAATGTTTTCTCTCTTTTTTTTCCCCATATATATATACCAGTTTTTCCCAGCCAAAACAAAATCATTCTAAAACACCCTGTCACTGTATCGGGGTCAAATCCCCTAGGTTTAATTAGCCATGATCAGATTCATAATTATATATATTTTCCCTCCACAAGGGCATATAATTGGGGGACTCCAAAGCTGAGGAATCTTTCATCACAGAAATCTATGGTCTAACCCTCATTAAGGAACACAGAAATCAGCAAAGCTGGTATGCTGAAGTCTGACAGTGAGAAGGTGCCGTGGAGGATCAACCACAGGAAGTTCCACTCAGGAAGCAGGCTTTAATTAGCCAATGAATCTGTGAGCTCCCTCTGCCAACCTTTGACCTTATGCTGAGACATAATAAGCCTGTTCACAGTGCGAGACATGTCACATGTGGTTGAAATCAATGCTCTGTACAGCAACACCAATTTTAATGAGATAAATGTTGTGCCATCCCTTTTAGTCTTGGTAACTGCTGACGTCACACTCTTGAATCATTCCAGCAGAAAACAATGTATTGATCTAATGTCCTAATTCTTATTGCAATTTATTTTTTGCAGACTTAATAACATTTATATCAGTTTCAGTTAGACCAATGTCATGATCAATTTTGTAAGTAATGCATTCCTTTTTGCTATCATGCAGGAGAGTAGGGTATTTATAATACATTTCCAATAATATACTGATCACATATTCAACAACACAATATTTGCCCATAACGTAATAACAAAACAAAACAAAATAACAAGAAAAAACAAGACTGTGAGACCTTAAAGAATCAAAAATGTGTCTAAAATTTCTATTTCCTGTTGGTGTTCAGCTACAGAAGACAGTCCATTGTCCACATGGACGTATGGTCATTACAAACCCTAACCCTGCTTTACAGAAGGTGGTTAACATGATCCCTGTGAGCAGTAATGACAAGGTAAGCTAACAATTATATGACAAGATAGAATTCTTTATCAATTGAGGATTAATCTACTGGTGTTGTATGTATCTCATGCCACACAAGTATAATTTAAACTTTTTATCCCACATTTCTGACTTACCATGGTGATTTTTTTCCCCCAGTGGTAGAAATGAGTTTCATTTGTATGGAAACATGTCATAATTATGAGAAAAGAGTCCTACTTAAGAGGGAAAAAAAATCATAATTATAAGATAAAAAGAGCATAATTATGTGATTAAAAAGTCTAACATACAAGGTAAAAAGCCATTATCATGAGGGAAAAAAGTCACAAGTAAAAAGTCACAATTAGGAGGTAAAAAGTCATAACTATAAACTAAAGTAATGAGAAAAACATCAAAATTATTAGAAAGTCCTAATGATGAGCTAAAAATTGAAATTATGAGGTAAAGCATCATGATTATGACATATGAAAACCGTAATTGTGAGATAAATAGTTGAAATTATCAGATAAAAGTCGAAATTGAGGAAAAAAGACAATGACAAAAAATATATTCCCAAGGCCAGGGGTAAAAATTCTTAGAGGGGATATGTACCATGACACATCACCAGATCCACACCCCCTGTTCAAACGTGTCAAATTTTGGAAAATATACCAGTGTTCCTGCGGAGATTAAAGCATCGTAGACTGTAACATTATTTACCGAGTTATCCATCAACAATTTATACATCACAAGACTCGTCTATCTTTTGGATTGAGGCGGGGGTCTCCTGTGCATATGTCATATATGATGAAAGTCTATATGTAACTCAAAAGTAAAAACGAATCATATAACTTGCACATCATTAATCTCCATAGTGTATATTATCTAAAATGTGACTAAAATGTACTGGATGTAAAAAGTATGTTATATTTGTCAGATGTTCAGTCAGCTGTTTTAAACTGTATAAAATGAATATACCAGCATCTGTTACAGTGTCTAGAAACAGTGCTGTTGATAGATCCTTCCCTGCAGCTTCCCTTAGATGACATTTCCCTTGACTCCACTCTGATCAGAGCTGAGCAGTGCTGACCCAGTATGGCAGGTCCAGGTCTCAGTGGCAGCCTGTGCAGTCCTGGTGGGGTTTCTTCAGTCTGCTCAGCCAGCTCTCATAGTCTGAATCATGCTCCCAGGTCCAGCATTGGAAATGTGCCCTGGGTGAGCCATGCTATAAATTAGTCAGGATAAGTTAAGGGCAGACTGCACGAGGCTATCCCCCATGGTTATCAGCAGAAAAGAACCTGCCTGAAGGTTGGACTCTTAAATCTTTTATCATCGCTGAGGCAGCCTGTTTCAGACATGGACTGGGGCCATCAATCAACGCCAATGCTCGCAGCTAATGGGGAGTCAACTTAGAAAGAAAACAATTCTTGTCTTAATCAAGCGTAAGAAACAACTACCATCGCTGCTACACTACATTGTTTATTTATTAAATCAAAGGTATATATATATATATATATATAAACTGCTGGGCTCTCTTTATCCATGTACTTATTAATGAGGTAGAAAACAATGCAAAGACTATCATGTGTTTAAGAAGTTATAGTCATTGGAGTTCTGCACCAGCATATAAAACCATATAGCATGATGTGAAGTTAAAGCTAGTACATGGTCGTAAACAACAAAGATAGCAGTTATTTCCACTCACCCCCCCCACCCCTCCACCCCTCCACCCCTCCACCCACCCACCGTATCCATACAGTAGCCGCCTTCCCCCTGCATTGCTATTATTAGCTTGACTCAATGCAGGCAGTTGTTTCATGAGGAGTGGATCATATTTTGAAGAGACTCAGCCCGTGGCAGGTGTGAATTGGACTAATGGGCTATGTAACACAGAAGTAGTACGAAGGAGACCAACGTTAGAAAATGAACAGAACGGAACCAACTCAAGCAGAGCAGTGCCGAAAGACCCAATTTAAAAAAAAAAAAAAAAAAAAAAAAACTCAAAGCGCCATTCTACACCAGGATGTGAAAGCAAATTGAGTGAAATAAAGTTTTAACGTTTGACATCTTTTCCGACTATGACGACGAACTGGTTCAAATAGTTACAAAGCAGGAGCTGTAGAAATATTATTGTGGAGAACAAAAACCACTGCACTGAAGTCAAATCATATCCGTGCACAATCTTATGTAGAAGGTGTTAAAAGTAATTTTTTTATTTATTTTTTTTAAATGATCACAAATAAGATTATAGTCAGAGGTTCTATTGGACTAAATTTGACTGTAATGTAATGTTTTGGGTCCCTTAAAACAAAATCATTCTAAAACATGCTATCAGTGCATTGGGGTTAAATCTCCTAGGTTTAATTAACCATGATCAGATTCATAATTATATATATTTTCCCTCCACAGGGGTATAACTGTGGGACTCCTATGCTGGGGAATCTTTCATTACACAATGTTATTTAATAGGCATTCAAAGTAACAAATATAGATATATATATTTTAAATGATCATAAATAACATTCTAGACCTTTTAGAATTGTTTCTATCCTGTTGAGCGAGCACTGCGAGTCCCTGTCATGTTTGTTTGTTTGTTTTGAGAGTTGTTTTTAATGTCCTGTGTATGTGAGAGATGCCATTTCCTGCTTGACTGCAGAACAAATCTACCTTGGGGTATTAATAAAGTAACCTTGAACCTTGAGGCAGTGATTCTACTGGATTATATTTGACTGTAATGTAGCATTTTTCTGTTCCTCAAAATCAAAAACCAACATAATGTAACAAGCAAAACTTTAGGAACGTGTTGACAGATCGTCTATTCATGGTTTAGCTTCAGCACTATAAAAGCCTGTCAGACAAAAATCAAAATTCACATTTAATAACACCTCTAGACCAACTTGTTTTGTGAAGCTGTGACAGGAACATCGATAATGACTGATTGCAAAGACTTGTTTTCTAAGGCTCCCTAGATATCTCTTGAAAGCTACTCCTGTCTTTACAAAGTTGGTGAGATACCAATGAATTCATAAGTAAAAGTGAATGATTGGATAGAACAGGACACACACTATCTCTAGAGAATTTCTCTTCCCTGCCAACCAGAGAGTACATCAAAATGATGCCATAGCAAAGCAAGCAAGAAAAAAGATGATGTTATTATTGGTCCTTGGGAAATAGGAGATGGTAGAGGCCAAACTGAGCTCAGAAGTCAGAGGCAGACTCGATTACAAAGTTGGAAACATGCCCCCACTCGGTCTTTGAAGACTGAGCTGTACAAATCTGAGTAAGAGCGGGGGGGGGGGGGGGGGGGGGGGGGACGAAAGGGGGAGAATGTGTGAGCATGCCAGTGCTGACCTGATAGCTGTGATATACTTCACACTGTGAAGAACCGAGTAATAAATTACCAGAGTTTGCTGTCTAGTGACTATTAAGGTCTTTTTATAGCTCCTATTTATTGTGCAAGTCACAATAATGTGTTTCAACATATGTATCTAACATAGTTCATATTAGATGGTGGTAAAAAAAAAAAAAAAGTAAATTTTTATAATTGTAATTATTTTTTATATTACTTCTTTTCCTTGAGCTTGTTGAAATACAGTATCTTGCCATCAGTGTTGTCACATGAATAAACTTAGTTTTCATAACTTAACTTCACTTATGTGATTGTATTTACTGTAAATGAGTTGCTGGTTCCAAAGGAAAAAACAAAACAAAATGTGACATACAGTATTACAGGTTCCCGTGGGTTCTTAAAAATCTCCATTGTATAAATATGCATTTAATACCTTAAAAAAATTTTAAAAAGGTATTCCCTTTGATATGGTAGGTCTTCAGTTATGTTGCCATAGAGTTGTTGGCTGTATTCTGTTTAAATGTTGAATTAAATTAAATTAACATCAGTCAACTCAGTTCCATCTGTTCTGATGCAACCATTTATATTGAAATTAGCAACCAATTATTGCTTAATTTGCAGCCCTTTGCAGTGAGAAATGACTGTGAACAGTGGTAATCAAGGTGTTGAAGTAAATAAATACATTTTCCTAAATTGTAGGAGTCACAAAAATTTGCCAGTGTGGCTGTGAAATAAACATTAAATGTTGTTGTAAGTCGTCTTAGAAAGGTCTTCAATTAATTTTTTAATAGAAGCATACTAGAAATCTGTATTGTGAAGTCGTATTGCAACACTGGATTTTTATTTTGCTAACCCAGAATGAATAGAAGCTTTCCCTAATCACTGTTCCCTAAAAAAAGCCCACATCCATAGAGTTGAAGAAATACATTTATAGTCACACTGTCACATTGTGTAGAGCGATTTCGTCTGCAGTAATTGCCCCATATTTCTGCAGGTTTCAAAACAAATGAAGCTCTGAGCAGAACACCAAAGATAAAAATGGCGGCGTGAGACTATTACATGTAATACAGTATCACTAACACTGACACTTCCAAACCTACTAAAACAAACAAATGTATTCTTTCACCCCGCTGCTTCACCTTTTGGGGTAACCGTGTTAGTTCAACAATCACTACAACAATTTCCACATGTGCCATTGTTGCTGTGATTCTTTATTAATCAGCAGCAGGTGTTCCCTTCACAGCTGGTTAACTTGTGCTAATGTGAAAGGCTGTCAAGCTTCATTGTCTTCCATTGGCTGCTGCACTCTGCGGTGGGGGACTGACTTGGTGCTTTCTTGCCACATTACACAGTTCAGGTGCCACAGATACAAACACAGCATCTGGGTGCGTGTACGATACAGAGGCCAGTCAGTCCCTCCTCTGTGACTATCTGCAGATGTTTGGCATGACTTAACTACATCTGTATATAAAACTAGTGATCGACTGATATGGATTTTTTATTGTACGATTTTTTAAACATTTTACATCAGCTTAAGCCGATGATCGATACAGACCACCGATATTTCGAAGGCGATATTTGGAGCAAATTTCGATTTTTCCTCTCTGTCAAATGATAACAAATGTCTATTTTGGAAAGGAAACATTTATTACCCCACCCCCTGAAGGGGAGAGGGGTATTGTGTTTGAGTCTGTCTGTCTGTCTGTTTGTTCAGTTCAGTTCAGTTTTATTTCCAGCACACAATAACCATCAAAACATCATTGAAAATTGTCAACAACATATTCTCCATTCACCGCAATGTAAAATTTCAAAGTGATCCAGAATCCAGGATCTCTTCCGAATCATCACCAAAATCTAATCATTTCTTTCTTGTGACACCACCAACATGTCATGAAATTTTCATCACGATCCATCCATAACTTTTTGAGTTATCCTGCTAATAAACAGACAGACCAACTGGCAAAAACATAACCTCCTTGGCAGACCTCTCTTCATTTGGAGAGGGGAGGTTTGTGCTCTCAGAGTGCTTTTCTAGTTGTGTAAGCTGTATACCTCAAAAACCTCAAGTTAAGTTTTACACTGTTTTATATTTTTCTTTTTTTTTTTGCAGTTTAGTGAAAATGTATATTTTATTTAATTTGCTGTTATTTATTATATAATTAATTATATAATTAATAATAAAAAATCTAACTAATCTGTAGTTACTTTATTTTTCAGTACAGATGCATTAAAATTGGCAGTTTAAAAACAATATTTGTTACAAATCATGATAATAATTGAGATCGGATGATATAAGAAAATGAATCATGATCTTTTTTTTTGCCATATCACCCAGCCCTTGTGGATATTACCAAAAATAGTCACATTCCCAATAAAGGGTTAATAACCCAGTGCTATTTTTACATAACAAAACAAACATACATAAAAACAAACATAATCCAGTGCTGTTTTTTGTGTCAGTTCCCAAAGGATTTTTTCCTCTCTATTTAAACTTTCCTAAATAATTTATTATTATATGTAGGATAAGTATTTTTGCATTTTTTGACTATAAATCATGTATTTTCCTATATTTAATTAACATATTCATTAAGTTTCAGAGGTCATTAAATCAGAACAGAGAAAATGAATAAAGAGTGCCTTTTTCAGTCTAATCTATTTGAATTTAAACCTAGTGTCTCCATCCACTGTTACTTACGTATTAGTGAATTAATGTTGTACAAGATGACAGTGTTTCCACATTCACAACCAAGCCACTGAATGTGGAGTGGGTAATATCTGATGACCATGAACAGACTTCATACTGATTATTTATATGTATTGATAGAATCCATGGTTCAACATGAATTAATCATTTTAGATCAGTAAGTACTTTTGGGTAGTGGTCAATGTTGGGGTCTTAAATTAAAAGTATTGTGTCAGAAAACATGGACTTCTTATTGGTGTTTATCTTCAGCTGGCAACACACACCACACATATTGGTTTTTTTTTTTCTGTTAAATTAGTTTCAATAACATAAATGCTGGCCAGTTGGAAGGTGTGGAATTTTGGCAGGTTTCAGTCTGATGCTGTGTTTCCTTCTGTTTCGCTCCATCACAATGCATAGCAGATGGGAATGTGCTGTACACAAATCAGAGTGACAGCGATGTCGTTGCAAGCTCGCATGTAGAACAGTACCTGGCAGCATCTGTGAAGCCTTTCTATGGCTGTTGTTTGGTTATTGTTTTGTCACTACTGTACTTGTTTGTCAATGTCATATAAAGCAAATCTTGTAGAATCTGCACTAAGACATGTAGACTGTTACATTCATCTTGTATTCTTTTTTTTTTTTTCTCTCTCTCGTCAAACTTGGGATTTCAGATTCCCCAGTGTGACAATTCGGACAAGAAGTCAGGGCAATCTAACAAAAGATTGTTTTTTATGTCTTATTTACAGTACACACTCGGTGCAAGCTCTCCCAAAAGCGTTAGTGGGTCAGAGGCAGTTTGCCTTTTATACAACAGTATGCCTCAGTGAAATGGCTCAGAGACTCGCACTGTTCATTTCCTAAAACCCACATATTTGCAGTTCATATGATTTTCCATCACAAAGCTGCTAAAATACAGTCTTCAGCTATCTGGTTCTGGAGCTGATGCCGCATGCAGACATCACTGGCTGAGTGATGCTTAAGCCTCCACAGAAGCAGCAATTCCTCAGATGTATTTGAATAAGACATGATGCCAGTTTATTTTTGTAACATCCCCCACCCCAGACTCTTGGCAAGCGGTGAAGTTGTGACTAACCCTCTTCCAGTTCCCACATTAGGCATAATAAAAAAAACAAAAAAAACCCACTGTGTCTCTGCAGAGTCAATGAGCTAAAAATCACATGTCAATATACAACATTAACCCTGTCATGCAAGAGCAGAAAAGTGCATTGTAAAGCACAGCAGTAAACCACCACAGAATGGAATCCTCCTGTGAACCTGAATGATGTGCATCCAATCTAGACTGCATTACATTATACTGACACGCTTTTCCTCAACTAGATTTTTAGCCCAGTCTCTTTGATGTTAAATAATGAACAACCATCATGCAGTTTCAGCAATCATGTACATGTCTCTCTGTAAGGTATTTGACTTTAGACCCTGTCCGTGCTGTTCTGAATAAACCTGACTGGCTGACCTTGAATGTCCCACGATAGTGTCAGTGAGAGAAGGTACACACTGTGGAAACACAACAACAGAAGCATTCACAGTCTGTCACTGCTTAATTATATTCACTGAAATATTCTTATCTTCTAGGTCCTGACTCAGAGTTGTCGGTCTGCGTGAGTAGACACGGCAGAAGAAGAGGGAAAGGAAATGGCCGGCTGACATGTCATGGAGGATGTCACCATTATATTGCTCATCCGATATGCAGTGAGCCTGTCCCAGCTGTGCATCACCACTGGTGCCATGATCCAGTTATAACTGTGGGTGAGCATCCAAAGCCTTTCTTTCATTCATGCATCAGTATTTTCCGTGGTCTAGCAGAC